>SJOL01007002.1:7652-20339 GCA_004794785.1 Opisthorchis felineus
CGATTTTATTTGGCTTCAAAGACAACACGCTTGTTCGCGCCCAAAACAGTTTTATCTGTGGTTGCCCTGATATTGTTTAGACGGGATAAGTCGAATTTTGCCTAAAACATCGCAAAACCAAACACGGGTGCACTCCGCGCCGATTGCTTGGGGGGACGTTGAGGTCAGTGAACAGTGCAATTGCGCAATATCTTGCAAATCCAGTCGCCAACCATAACGCTCACGTGATTCCCACAGCTCGCTGAACAATCCAGTGGCGTATATATTTTCCAGGAGAAGCGCATGCATGTCACTATGAATCGCCAGTTTTCAGCATGGAATTAGCCCGGATACATACAAAGTAATAGTGTGTTCCTTTTACTTGCGGATCTGATATTCACATCTCGACAATTTTGGCCTGATAATCTGTTTCTTCCCTACAGTTTCGCCCGGTTTCAATACAAATTATTTCGAATCCGCATCTTTGAAACGAAGTGTACATAAAGCGACAGTCTTGACCATGTTCAATTAAGGATTGCCAATCCGTACCAGGGGTCTGTTTCGACGGCCAGACTGTGATATCAACTATTATGTCATTTTCTATTTACCTAGAAGCATATTCCACGTTTTTAGGACAACAGAGCAAACAAGTATTCCATTTTGCATGAGTTATCCCGTTCCGTTTGATGAAACCATGGATCATCAAATTCAATGTTAACACCGGAGAAAACGTCTGCAAAGTTTCAAATCTCACCTTCAGCTAAGATAAGAAATTGATTAAATCTTCAGCAGATAGTCAGATTCCTATACCGTCACACATGAACGAAAAGTTTATTTACAGTATATAATTTACCTGCTATAGTTAACTCATGATCGTTTGCGATCTGAAGTTGCACACATGGCTTCTGTCAGATGAAATGCTCTGGGATGTCTTATGCAAAATATGATAAAACCTGTATTTCCAAGGTAATGTTCTTTGCAGATCAATGGCTTGAACGTAGCGAACAATAAAATCCAACAATATAGGTTGTGAAATAGAGCAGACATTCGGAAATTATGGACAATAGTCTGAGTGATGGAGAAGCGGTCTGAAATGAACAGCTGGTTCCAAGTTTCCTTTTATCCGATTATGCTGAGAGCATACGGGCACCACGCACCGTAATTTGATAATCATTCTGAGACTAGGTTCCCATTTTCCTTCTACAGGAGCTTTCACCGCGGTCAACACAATATATTCGACCAACAAATGGGCTGACATTTCGCAGATACTGTAGTAAACGGTGACCAGAATAAGCGGAGTCTTCCTTGATAGTTTGCCAGCAAAACCATATGACTATGTTCAAATTCACCCGGTTATATGGTAATGTGTAGCATTACGTTCTTGATGCGAAAAACTGCAATCAGATTATATGCAAGCAAACGATTTTGGTGTTACCAAAGCCATGAATATACCGGCTCGTCAAATTCATGGAGCTCACTTATGTTTGCCATTTAATGCGCATTGTCGTGTTAGCAACATTCGAAATTAAAAATACGTCATCTTGGCCGTGTATGTCTGGTGGCGGTGGAGTTTTCTTGACAATCAGATCAAACTTAGTAATCTCACTCGTGAAATTATGGATTCCAAAGATACACATATTTCCAAAGATCTTCTGCTCATGTTCTTTGAACGCGTAATTAAAACGCATTGTGTATTGCGATGTGCTTTTGTATTATATATGGGCAAATGTAGCATCTAAGGAAGACCATTAACAACGAGGCGGAATTATTATACAGTTAACCGTTGGAGGAAGCGGTATATCACTAAGCATCGAGGACCAGGTTTAAAAACATATAAAATCAGAAAATCCATAAATGTTTTGTAGGCAGTAGATTTACAATTTCAAATTACACCAGTAAAAACACAACAAGTATATTTCGCGACATTGTTTCAGTCCCAAAAACGTACTCGCTTTTTGGCTCTTTCCGCTCAGACAATTTTCCTATATAAACATGGTGACAGATGATTGGAATCTGGGAAGTCTATCTGGAGACTGAATTCAGTTACTGCATGTAACAATCCCTGAAGTATGCAAAAGCTGTGGCCACCGGTTGAAGAGTCAACCATGCCATGTAATGGACAGCTGCAACCTAGAAGAATGTTTACCGGCACAGCGAATGCAAATACTAAATGTTACAACACCTGAAATATGAAAAATTGTTTCCACTTGCGCGAAAGTAATATCCACGTTTTCTCATAATGAGCGTTATATATACCATTGAGAAGAATATGTTTATAATATACGCAAAAGTATAGCTTAGTATTGAGAAGTCAACCTGATTTTCACTGCTTACAACCAAGGAGTATTGCATACAAAATCGAACAAATGGATCGATGGCCATTCCAACGAATATGGCTTTATTTGCCAACACATTAACGTTAAGACATAGCACCCTGCATAGAAAAGTCTGAAAAAGAAGACGTTAACGAGATAATGAATGTTGATATAGAAACAAGCTTCATTGTAAAAAAAAATGCCCGAACGTCGGTTGCAATAGAAGTCACTTGGTTAAAATAAACTTGTGGACTGGATTATTCTCACATTGCCATTTTACTTTTCGCTAACGCAGTTCAATCCTCCCGTCAGCCTATTAAAATATAAAATGCGGCGTCTTTTCAATAGCGGCATTCATCATTTCAGCAAGGTCTTCTATGTTCCGTCGTTACTATGCAGCATACGATGTCTTCTCGTTGATCTGTAGGCAAATAAAGCCATATTCGTTGGAATGGCCATTGATCTATTTGTTCGATATTATATGCAATCGTCCTTGAATCTAAGCAATAAAACTCAGGTTGAACCTTCAATCATAACCTATGTTTCTTGTATATTATATAAATACTTTCCCCAATTGTATATATAGCGCTCATTTTCAGAATAGATGGCCATGACTTTCGTGTAAGTGGAAACTATTTTTCATATTTAAGGGGATGTAACATTCAGAATTTGCATTCGCTGTGCCGGTAAACATTCTTCCAGATTCCAGAAAGCTAACCCANCTGGCGAAGAATTTCTTGTCCTACCACCAATTATATAACACGTCCTGCCGATCGATACGGCCGGTTAACATGGTTAGAAAAAGCTGACCAAATGCGTAAATCGCAACCTCACTGTATTCAAAAATGGTACAAAAAACAGAATTTCGCAATGTGGGTAGATGACCTACTGTTGCATTTGGCACCCACCATTGTAAAGTGAGTGATCATACAAAATATTCCATCATATTTTCCAATAACAGACTATCAGGTCCCATTGACTTATTCACAGGAGGGCGGTTACCGTTTCTAGTGGTGTCGTGCAACTGAGTCTCAGAATGTAAATACTTTCAGTGGTACAGACTCAGTGTGCTTTTTAGAAAGAGACAGGCCACCTCCAAGCCACTATCCCTGCTTTCTCTGCTGAATCAGCGATCACAGTGAATATCCCTATTCTGACTTGTAAATTTTCGTCGAACCAATACAAAGTACCTGCGCAGTTGTGCGCGGTGGTAACCAGGTTGCATAGACCTAGTGACTTGTGGGTATCTGCGAGTTGCGAGTGTTTCGACTTAAGCCTCTTTTATTAATGAGCACAAGCGTCCAAAAAGAACGTAGATTTTGGTGACTGGAACAATGTTGCGAAATATACCTGCTATGCTTTTACTGGTGCAATTTGTACATATTTTTCAACCTGATGCTAGAAGCTTGGTGATATACCGTTTAAAATGGAATTCATTAAACTTCCGATTCCTCCAACAGTAACCTGTATAATATATCCGCCTCGTTGTGAATGGTCGTCCTTGGGTGCTATATTCGGCTGTTATTTATCCCTCTGGTCTTTATTGAAGTTGCCGTTTTTTTGATGGAACTGCATGTAATATTCATGCGACGTTTACATGTTATACCTAAATAATAAATTTAGTCTTTGAACTGCGCTGTAAACAATTGCATATAAAATAAAAGGAGACCTGAATTCAATAAGCGATTTAATTATTCTCACCATGACTCATGTATTCTGTAGTAGCGTAAGGAGGAATGTCCTTTGCCTCGGAGTCTTTTAGTAGACAACACCAACTAAACGGTTACAGACCAGTGGACAGGAAAGTCAAACTCTAGTATGTACGTTGTTTTCAAAAACTCAATATGCGTCTTCTTCCTGAACGCGTCTTCCTAAACTAACCTGGATATTCATTGACTATCACGCGCTTGTAAACGAAAGCTGCAAAGAATTTATGCAAATTCCGTAATAAATCCCACCTTCCATAAGGTCAAGGCGGAGTTACTGGAAAACACGCACTACTCGCATACCTCATTAGTAGTATCCACCGTTACAGTAGTAGTATTGAAAGAGGAATATTCCTAAGGTAGATGAGTGAACTTGCGATGGAATATGAGTGTCAGTGCAGTGAATTCAGCACGCAGAAATAGTGGTGTGTAGAAAAGCATGAGGACCAACGGCACACACTGCTCTGTAGGACTGACCATAATGAGATTTAAACAAAAGCTTTTCATACGGTGTATTCTCAAATGCTTTGTGGAACCTGGGTTACTGTATTAAGTTCATGATGTGTGTGTCCACAATCCCCCTGATCTGTCACCAATACCTGTGTCACTTAGATGTTTGGACCTTCTAGGGTTACCGATAAAGTTGGAATCTCGTCATTTCAAAGAGAGACTTGTGCACTTGCGGAAATCAGAACATGCGCTGTACATATGTCAGTGCATCTAATGCACACTGTTACATGGAGATGAAAGTCGGCGGTAACATGATTCTGTTTGTTCTAGTTTAAGACAATAATTGGTGTGCAACCGAGGCTACGCTTACTCGTTTTCTATAGATTTGGCTAAATCAAGAAGTGAGCAAATTGTTTTGATGGGAGATGTTAAAGACTTTGTGTTCGAATCATTGAGTGCCGCACAACCAGGCGGGTACTCACAGATTCCTGGTTGCCTCAAATTTAGTAGGCATTGTGTACGTCATGTATGGCAGATGGACCACGCAACATACATAACTTCCTTTCTGTTTGACTACGATATATGCATGTTTCAAGGTATCACATATGTCGTCTTCATGCCTGCTGCACCGGAATTTTGTATCTCGTAGTCCGCAAACCATTTACAAAATATATATGGAGTAAAAATTTGAAATGTGCCATTCAATGAACCAGATAGGTTGCACAACAAACACCTCGAATGACTTCGTTGGATTGTAAAGTCGAGGAGGGTAGCAGAAATATGTACAAGGATTTGATATGAGACATACAAAAACAGTCATAAATTTACCGTCATCAGTGCTACCACACAGGCAGGTCCTATGGTTTCGCCCAATCCGTATTTTCATTGCTCAAATGTTTTATACTCGTTTGTCTGATGCATATTTTTGTAAAGTAAAAGTTGATTTCATATTTCATTTGTTGCTTACCGAATAGAAATGGTACAGTTTTATACTCTTAGAAAGGAGTTAGTATAAAATGACATTTTTCATGTCACAACGCACAATTTGATTCATCTCTAAAGCCTTTATTAGGAGTCAGATAATTTATACGCCGGAATATCTTTTCACAGTTTATAGTGTATGCTACGTCCAGTCAGTGAACCCATGCTGAAAAGCCGAGAAACGCTGTACAACGGTTCCATCCATATTGGAATTCCTCAGCAGTGCGCATCTCACGGAAGTGAAGTATCCTCACCAACAGGACGAAATCTCCAATAATTATCTCCGAATCTCTTGATACCACGGACAATCCATAAGTAGATGAGAGGAAGAATAGAAATTCTGCCGGCGAGTAAACCTTCCGTCTGAGGAGTCATCACTCGAGGAGCCAGTCAATCATAACCTGACCACGTGATGTAAATTCCGTGATTGGTGGATGACTGACGCTGCATCCTGTCTGCCTGCAAGCTAATCACACTACCACCCATGGCTGGACGATTGCGTGTCCGAACTATTAGCCGGGAGATCGCATGTTCCAAGGATAGTCACTTTTGCTGTTAGGCCAGCGCGTTGGCTGTCCCGAAGTTCTGTAAATAATTCAATAAGATATGCGCATCGTTCGAAGACCGAGATAAACAATGCGACAAATAAAATGCATTGGAAATGGTGCTGGACGTTGCTCAGGTGCCAGTAATAAAGCACGTAAGTGGAGTGGGGCTTTTTCTCAAGAATCTAGCGGAAACGGAGAATTGTTTCATGGAGAATGAAATAGATGACAAACCAGTTATTTTGCTTTGAGTACAGACCCTGCATTCCGTTGGGGCTCTTTGTGAGGTCCTTTTGTTGCCTCATATCATGTGTGTGCACATTTCACAACATAGTGGGACATGCAGACTTTGTTAGAATGGAATACTGCGGTGCCACTCAAACCCTCCGTATTTTCTGACTGAAACAAAGTCACCAACTCTGGTCACTTGCTTTCAGTAGGTAGGTAGGTTTAAAGCAGTAAAGTACAGTGATAATGTCTTACAAAAACCTCATACCTGAATAATTTTACTTCGCGCAAGCAATCTGAGTGTCGATTCGGAAATCTATTTGACAGGACACGGGTGAATGAAGCAAAAAATATCTAATGAGCCCTGCGCCATGAGTGCATCCCATAGCCTCAGTGTGGTTTAGTGGTTCTCTTGAGGTCACTGTGGATATCAGTGTCTATGGGATTGTATGTAGGTACAAAATGTTTTCAGTAGATTACGGAACAGATGCTAATTAGGAGATTATGGGGTTTAACGCGCGTATTTTGGTGAAGTGAGATTTGAGGACTTCAGAAATTCGACAGGTATCGCCAGGAGGGAGAAAAAAAGTAAAATTTGTGTGCCCGACCCAGGCACCCTGGGTGACTTTTTGGTATTCGGGATTTTTAATTCGGTGTTAAAGTAAACTCTTATCATTTAGACTGCAGCCTCCATTAATCTTGGGTTGTCGGGCCGTCCAAAAAGCGAAATTAATACTGTCAGCTGAGTTGAACTCCCAATGATATGGCGTAGGAGCGTTTCAACCAACAATATTAGAATATAGTGACTAGTCGAGTTTCGGTGCTGAATATCTTGAACACTCCAAAATCTTTGGTCATCTGTTCCCCCATGGCATAGTGGAGTATGCCGCATTATGTACAAAACGAAGAATCGGACAAGCGATTGCTTCGCAACGAAACTGAATCATTGCAACCGTAAATGAGGTTTATAAGACAGAGATGGTTGTTTCGTATACCACATATCTACATTTACTGTCTATCAAGGGAGGTGCAACATTGCGTCCATGCTGGAAAAAGATTTGCGGAAAACAGAAAATAGCCTTGTGGCGCAAAACAGGAGCGGCCAAAGTTGAACTTGGTGCCTGGAGATTTCACACCTTCCTGGATGGAATTCACGTGATTGTGCTTGCATGTGGTGAGTAACCAACCGGTTCCGAGGCGATCATATTATCGTTGCATGCTGTGCTGATGTTGGTGGAGTTTTCACGCTGAAGTTGTGTTAATCGCGATGACGACGCGTTATTCCAGCGCAATGTTCAGATGTATTTTCTCGTTGTTTTCCTATGGTTTTCTGATCTTTTTGTTATCAACTACCCTCTGCAATGTCAGGGTAATTTCGCATACAGTCCCACGGAGCATTATCTTCATATTGTTTTATGCCACAAAAACACAAAATTCATCCACTGATATACTTCCGTTGATGGAGATGTGAATGGAGGCTGTCAACTTACTTTCACAAGCGAATACCAAAACTTTGTCTGAGAGTGACTTGATTCCAGGGGTTAGTTTTGATTGACAACATAAAAAGACGGACTGTGTCATGCTCCAATTAAAACATGAATGCCTTCTGTGCTATCCGGACCAGTTTGATAACAGTCCGATAGGTGTTTGAAGGTCAAGTTTGGTGGAATAAATAAAAGCGAAGACAATTACACTCTCGTCGAATAGTGTGGTCTACTTTGCGACTGTCACGATGTTAAGACCTGTTCTTGTTGTTGCCACGACTGTCCTACGTAAGTGTATTGTTTTTACGAGACACGATGAATAATTTCAATACGAATCACGGCCTAACAACGAGACATGCACTCTCATTTCAGTAACATCTATCCAGTCAAAAGATTCCGATGAATACATCACATGCCTGGGTAAGAGAATTTTATGTCAAAGGTAGTATATTTCGGTTGGAAAATTCTACACATTGTCCGCTATAGGCATTCAAACGCACTTGCAAATAATTTCAGCTACGTGCATGTACGAAAGATCAACAAATATAATGAACCATATATTTTGGCATCAGCGACGGCTTGCGTCTATGGACAAACACGTTTGCTGATACTGTGCAAAAGAAATGCCTCGCTCAATCCCAACTCCTTAGAAAAGAATATGCAGCGTGTAATATTTGGTTGGTAAAACGAACTCGACATCACTCATCATTATAGTAGTAAAGCCAGAAAACTGAGAGTCGCAGAAATGAGGAACGATATTGAATACTCGGTTAAAATAAACATTTTTGAGATATTGTCTTCACTTTTCTTGAGATTATTAGTTGTTTGAGAGCCGACTAGTTGATGAAGTCAGAGTTTGAATGCAATAGATTTCGCTTAATCTCACTTGACTGAATCTGTGACCAGGCGTTTGTGAATAGTGAGTATAATCAAACAATTTTCAGAAAATCCTTTGAGGTTGTTTTCCATAATGTAGCAATTGAGACCTGCGTTACTGTAGTTCGTCGTCTTTCTGAACGCTTTTGAATCGCGATTTTCTAATTTTGAAATTTCCTAAATTCATTCTAAACAGAAAAATGTGGAACCAGTGAGTGATATGAAACAATCAGTCGAGGTTAACCTTGCAATCTGAATTCACACACCTTCGTGAAAAACTGGCTCATAAAGATTGGAATAAACTAAGCTGTGTGGCAAACATTTATTTCGACGTTTCGTTTTTCAGTAAACCATCAATAAAACTCATAATAAGTATTTTTTTTAGCTATATGGTTTTATGATTTTATAGCTATATGATATACTTCAAATCAGCTTGTTTTGTGCTTCCTGTGGATTGGTGAGAAAAGATACATCAACATGCAGATGAAAATATTGCACAAATAGACCACGCTGTTGAGAAAACTGTTAGACCGCGGAGTCTATAAAATTTATTATCCATTAGATCGCATCATATTTCCTTGTTTTTTGTTCAACCAAAAAAATCTGGATTTGTTCACACGAGGTTACCTCGACGAGATTGTTTGATGAATATTGCATGAGACATTTAATAAATGGGACACAGGTGAGGTTAAATAGCCGGAGGAACGCGTACTGTAACACTTTGGAATCTATGAACCTAATGTGGAATCGAAAATTGTCGGCCAATATCCCTTGCACTTGTTAACTAAACCAGCACATTATCCCAATGTCAAGTCCGTTTCGGGGTAACCTAATCGCACTTTTACGCGTTAGATACTGCTGACATTCAAGTGGAGCTGTGTCAAGGTACGTTTTTAACGTGACGAGTATATTTTTATCATGCCATGCCGCAGTCGATGTAGCAATTCAGCTTTCATACTAGTTTCATTCAACGTTTCAGGTGAGATTATCTAAATGCCAAATGTGACTAATATATTTTTTCAGACAGCTGCAATTGGGACGACAAAGAACGCTGTTTGGGTGAGTGTGGAAGTGATTGATTCCCCGGGGGACCAGCGGACATCTTGAATCGCAAAACGCAAATGTCGGAATAGTGTAATTCACTACAAGGCTTGTATGAGGAACATCAACGATAGATCAACGTAGGAGAATGGTTTACGTCGAATTCACAGTTCCGTTTCGTTATTGTAATCCCAGTTGCTGTAGACGCTGAATGAGATTTATGGCTTTGAATTTCCACATATTCCAGTAAAGATAAATTTATTTTAACAACATATTCTCCAGGAATCCCGAAGAGGAGTTATGAGGCGAAATTTTTGTAAAGCTGGATTACTTTGAAGATGGCATGATGTGCCTGTTTAAAAGACCGTATATTTTGAGAACGATGCACCTGGCACTCTCAATTGACGCCTATCCATCGGCTAATAGCACGACGGTCCCTATCATACGAATAAGGCATCAATGATATGGATAATCCGTGGACCATTTCGCTTGGTTATTCAAAAATGATTGATAGTTACCAAAAACAGAGCTGGGCTATTTACGGGCGTCCGTGAAATGTGATATTATTGTACGCTAAACGAAGTGATTTGTGCCTGATTTGCACGGTCAACCTTTGACTAAACATGTTAAACTGTGGTAGGCCCAGAAACACTTTGCGGAAAGATTCAAGCCGATGCATGGCAGTATCAGAATTGAATTTGCTGAGATAAACTCTTTAGGTGAATACGTGGTTAACGATTGGGTACATGTCCTAAAATGCAAACCTAAATGATATGAAGTATCGTTTACCTGTTTTCAGCTCAGAACGCTAAAGATCTAGAAGAACGACGTATGTTGATCTTTACAATGTTCCACTTTATTGAGCTGTTTTTGGGACTTTGGTGATCATGATCACAACCATTAATTCTGTGGCATCTAATAGTCCTCATTTTAGGAAAATGGATGATTGTTGTTGATGACATGGACGTCTTCGGTGTCAACGTGTTGCGCGCGGCTAATGCGATGGCTGACAGCAGAATACTACCGTGATGGTTAGGCAAAATTTGGAAACTGCCACGTTTTCCAGATTAACGAACGAAGATACATGGAATGGCTGTAACCGACGGTGGTAAGACTTAGTGGCCATTATATCCTACTTGTAGAAGATGGTACATTAAACAGAAGATCGATAAAATTAGAACAAGAAAAGTGGTTGTTTTCCAGTAAAAACGTCATCTCGGAGAGTCAAGTCTTTAAGCTGAGACGACGAAGTAGCAATATGGTCACTTCACCTCCTAGCAGCACCTTCTACTATTTTTGGAATAAAGGCAGTTTATCTTTAGGCATTCTTTTAAATAAATAGTGCTCTCAAGAACACGATCCGTTTACAACGGCTACATGCCGAGCAACGTTTTGTCACGTGGGTAACTGAGGATCACTGTACCACAATTTTACCATCTTTTAACATAGTTTGTTTCACTTCCAACGCCCTTTGGTTTCCCTCTTTATCATTTAACATTTTTCTCGTACTGTGTTATCTGATAAATCCTTACACCCTCCACAGATATATACGGTGTCTGCACGTGTACATAGGCTTAAAGGAATCACTACACCATAGCTTCATGCTAGTCACAGGCTCAGCACTATGATGTGGTTGTGTGTGTTTAATTTGCTCATATCGCTGAACTTTCATGTGAACACAAAGGAGTCTCTTTGTGAGAATTAAATACATTTTACTCATCTGATAGTTGGAAGCACATTGAAATTCGTTCATTTGGAGACAGCAACTGTTTGATTGTGCGGTTGTTTTTAAAATGGGACGGTTAGGGCTTATGAACCAACGTTGTGGATTCTCGTACAGCTGCAAGCAAGGTAATATTTCTCTTAGTTGAATATAAGGAGAGCTCGTAACGACTAAAACACCGTCGAGGTCTTTGAAATACTGCGCGGAATTTCCTGTGAGATGCGCAACTTCCGGTTACCTTGTGGAATAGCTATCTTGATGTGCATTTGCGAGGTTCCTTACAATGGGGATCATATATTGCACTTAAAAACCATAGATGTTATATGTATTTTGGGTGTCTATAGTTCCGTAGCCATTTTCATGATTCAAAGTATTTGATGGATTCTGATAGCGTACTGTCGCTCACGGTTTCTGTCACATTGTTTTACAGGCAGATGCGTTTTGACGAGTAGGATTCGGTGCATCGGTAAGCGTAGCTAATAGACGCAGAGCGAAGCCTCATTCATTCTGATCAAATTAATCCTTGTGTAGGCAAAATTAATATCTTTGGTATCATATTGAAATTGTAAAGTGCACCTAAATTTGTGCATTTTCAAGGCCGGGCTTAGTATTTGAGTGTGTGTGTAGCAGACGATCTTCGTGAGAGATGACGTTTTGTAGAATAACGTTTGTTAATCCACAGGCCGGTGTGCAGATGAACCTTCGTGTAAAGGTACGTTTGATGCATCACAAGAATTTAATTTAATACTGAATAATTTTTTGGGGTTACTTAATTTTTGTAGAAACCGGTGGACTGCGGAATAAATCATCTGATGTAGAAAATGAGATATACGGAGAATTTTACAGAGTAACAATATATTGTATGGATAAAACATGCCCACTAACTTCGTAAAGGGTGTTGCACGTAAGACTACAATATCCATTATTGTACACCAAATGCCTGTTGTCCCGATTCGCGTGGTCACACAGAGCAAGGTAAATTTAATTCCCCGCTTGTGCCGAATACGTGAATCCAAACCGTTTTATCTCACTCCGTGGTTTACTGGTATAATATGGTTTGGCCCTAATTAGGCGGGCTTATCCAACTCGTTTCTGCAGGTTCCTGCATATGGATGCAGCCTCTTGTGTATGAAGCTTCAAATATTGTGCGCCTTTTGGTATGAAAATTTGTTAGGAGACTCAGCTGCTAATTAACCGGTGTATGAGGAATGGTGACTCGCTTGGATTCTTACTTTGCTGTAATGAATGACATCTGAGACAGTTTCCCGCGAATCAATTGTCATTTGGAATGGTAGATTTGCATCTGAGATTGCCTTTGGTGTTCAATAATCAGGGCAAACTGTTCCGGGAGATTTCAAG
>SJOL01007002.1:33607-53546 GCA_004794785.1 Opisthorchis felineus
CCGGAAGCCAGTGGAGACTGATAGGGTGGTTAGTTCAATCACTGTACTTGCATCTTGAATTCTTGTTTCTGAGACACAGCACACATCAATGCCAAGTTAGTCGAGAGTGTGAGCAAGAGCAACTTGTTGTCCTGCTTGCTTCAGAGTGCGGACATCGAAGGTGGCTAGATAGACTGGGTGTCGAGGCTTGAAGATTGTTTGGAGATACCTGAGGATGTTGGCGCCATATGACGAGTAGATGTTGCACGCAAAACCAATGCAACCGAGCGGAGCCATCAGTCCTATGTACTGGGCCTACAAGGAGAGAGTCACTAATGGGGTGGGGATGGGGGGAAGAAAAAGTATGTGAAGGAAAATGAAGGGAGGCGTCAGTATTAGCCTGTTTTTGCTTACCCGCCCTGTTGTATGCAGCGAGTGAGTCGCCTCGCCTGATGGTACCACGCAACGGCCGATGTGGCATGGTTGTACGTGGGCTAGGGTACTGTCAGGGCACCCATACTTAGACAGGAGGACGATTATGGTCCTCAGCCTAAGCCTTTGGCTCAAAAGCCTAACCGCAAGGCAGCGGTGTTTGGCGGGAAATGCAAATGAATTACTATTTCTACGGAACAAGTCACCCCCATGGATTTGATTCAATCGATTTTTCCTCACGTCTCGGTTATAGCAGTTAAATTATCTCATCTCCATTATTCAAGGTGTGGTTTAATGACGGGCAAGCATTTCATTGCCTGATCTCGTGTTCAGTGTGTGTGTGTGTGTGTCAATCTGGGCATTGAATATACGTACTTTACTCAGATTTGCTCCGAAGGTTTTGCTCAGTAGAACGACAATCCAGGCATTTAGCACACTTTCAAAATTATATTTGGCCATCAATTTTCCACCATCCAATTGGTAGCTAAATGCATGATTACAAAAATTTATCTGAGCATATTATTACTATGAATGCTGACGTCATTTGTCAACTACTAACTCCTCACATTGAATTTCTTGTTCTACCACCAATTATATCCCGCGCCCTTCTGATCGATACGGCCGGTTGACCTATGCGAAAATCGCGGCCTCACTTCATTCGAAATTAGATCACAACGGGATTTCGCAAAGTGGGTAGATGACCCACTGTTGCATTTGGCTCCCACTATTGCCAACTGAGTACCCACAAAAAATATTCCATCATATCTTCAAATATCTGACTAGCGGAACTCTACGACTTATGCACAGCGGGGCAGTCATCGTAAATTTTTTAGGCGGTACAAAGTACGTGCGCACTTGTGTGCGGCGGTAACTAGGTTATATGAACCTAGTAATTTGTAAGTATCTGCTTGCAAGTGCTTCAACTTCAGACTTCTTTATTAATGGGCGCAAACATCCAAAAAGCACGTACATTTTTCTGACTGAAACAGTGTTGCGAAATATACTGTACTTACTGTACAGTACTTTGGGATTAGTAATCTACTGTCCACAAAGCGTTTGTAGATCATGGTGATATAACGTTCAAAATGGAAGTTAATAAAAGTCCCATTCCTCCAACAGGTACCTGTGTAATAATTCCACCTCGTTGTGAATGGTCTTTCTTGGGTGCTACACTTGACCATTTTTGTCCCTCTGATCTTAATTAAAGGTGTCTTTATTTTATAAAAATCTGGCCGCAATATTTATGCAAGCTTCACGTGTATTATCCCAAGAAATAAATTTACTTCTTGGACTGCGCTGTTAAAAAATCGTGTATATAATACAAAATCACATCGAAATACATAAAGTGATTTAATTATACTTTCCAGGAATGTGAGCAGAAGATCTCTCGAGACGTTTCGGCTAATGCATCTTCGGAATACATAATTTCGCGAGTGACATTACTACCTTTCATCTGCTTAACAAGAAAAATCCACCGCCACCGGTGATGTAACGCATATTAAGTTGGAAATATCAGAGAGGGTTATGAGTTTGGCGAGCCGGTATATTCATGGCAATGAAAGCCCCAATATCGTTTGCCTGCATGCAATTAGAGTGCAGTTATCGTTCTTAAGGCTACATATTACCATAGGACCGGACAAAACTGAACGTATTCATATGTTTTTGATGGCAAAGTATCAGGAAAGACACCGCTTATTCTGGTCACCGTTTAATGCGGTACCTGCGAAATGTCAGCCCATTTGTAGGCCGAATATATTGTGTTGATCGTGGTGGATGCTCCTGTAGAAGGAAAATGGGAACCTACTCTCAGAACGATTATCAAATTACGGTGCTCGGTGCCCGTATGCTCTCAGCGTAATCGGATAAAATGAAATCTGGAACCAGCTGTCCATTTCAGACCTCTTCTCTGCAACTCAGACATCTGTCCATAATTGGCAATCAGCGGCTCTACTTCGCGAGCTGTATGCAAAGGTTTTTATTGTTGCTGCATTGAAACCAATAATTTGCAAACAACCTGACCTTCACCACATTGGTTTTATCATATTTTGCTTAAAACTTTGCGGACCATTTCATATGGCAGATGACATGTGGCTAACTTCAGAACGCAAACAACTATGAGTTCACTGTAGCACCTTAAACATATAATGTTGACCAACGGTTCGTCTATGGGCTTTTAATTGAATATAAAATGACATAACAGCAGATTACATATACCATTACTAGTTGATATCATAGGTCTGGCGGGCGAAAAAGACCCCTGGTACGGATTGGCAATCCTTAATTGAACATGGTCAGGACTGTCGCTTTAGCGTACACTTTGATTCAAAGATGCGGATTTGAAATAATTTGCATTGAAACCGGGCGAAACTGTAGGGAATAAACAGATTATCAGGCCAAAATTGTCGAGATGTGAATAGCAGATCCGCAAGTAAAAGGAACACACTATTACTTTGTATGTATCAGGGCTAATTCCATGCTGAAAACTGGTGATTCATAGTGAAATGCATGCGCTTCTCCTGAAAAATATACGCCACTGGAATGTTCAGCGAGCTGTGGGAATTACGTGGGCGTTATGGTTGGCAAATGGATTCGCAAGATATTGCGCAATTTTACTGTTCACTGATCTCAACGTCCCCCCAAGCAATCGGCACGGAGTGCACGCGTGTTTGGTTTTGCGATGTTTTGGGCAGAATTCGACTTATCCCGTCTAAACAATATCAGGGCAACCACAGATAAAACTGTTTTGGGCGTGAACAAGCTTGCTGTCTTTGAAGCTAAATAAAATCGGGCGATTGCCTGTGAATGAGTTTCGAACATTTTTAGTGAGTGGCGCCATGTATTTTCTAGCTCAGTCTTCTAGAAAATTGACCACCCGTAGACCGTTCGTTCGAAATCAATTTTGATTTTATTTTCGACGAAAAACACAGATTTCCATTTTCGCTCTTCAAATGAGGATATTGTTACAAATGGCTGTTTCACTAAATTTGTTGGAAATCGCCCGTCATTTTACGGAGTTTGTTAGGCAACATTCCGTCATGTTTTCTCTGCAGGAAGGATGAGCAAATATGCTGTGAGTTTTTTAGAGAGAATTAATCATGTTTTAGGCTGCCTTGCCTGGCTATTTTATTCAGCCACTATTTTCTAGTAATTCCTGTCGTCGCCAGTATACTGAACCAAGTCGGTAGAGCTATTGTTCGCCCCATTTAAAAGTGATGTCGAATGCCTAGTTACTAACCCTAGTTTTACTCATGAACTTATCTGTCTGATTTCAGGAAACCATCCAAAATTAACAATATATATTCTATATGTTGTACAAGTATATTATTTTTGTTTCGACTTGTACCGCTTATTGCGAGACTACATGCACATGACTGTCCCACAGGGAAGGGTAATTTTGCATCTTTCAAGGATTCTTGGACATTGTACACGTAATCTGTGTGCAGCTGGAGATTTTGCCAAAATCCAAACTGTCTCCCCTCAAATTTATCTAAGACATGCGTCATTTACACGATTTCTGACGTGGTTTGTTCGGTTACCTGGTTTGAGAAAAATTGATTTCCGTATAGAAATCAAACGTTCTTTTCAGCAAAGTCATACATGAACCATTTCCCATATAGGCAAATTGGTAGCACTTCTGGTGCACAGCTCTCTCACACGCCCATAGAAGGAGACGTTTTGAGATGTTGGGCTATCTGTAGAATTATTTTACCACCTCCTTCCGCTGAACAATATTGGCCAGAACGTGTATGGTAGAAAACTTATCTGAAACAAATGAGTTGCCTAGGATGAAGAACAAAAATGTTTTGCTTCACTGTTGGGTTACTGAAAACAAGCGTACAAAATTTGTTGTTGTGCCTAATATAGGAATAAAGTTTCACTTTTCAATCAACTTTGGTGAAAAATGCTTAATTTCCAAAGCAATGATCAACTACACTGATTGTTCCACATCACTCTCCGGCTAAGCATTTTGTTAGCTAGAGACAAGGAATAAATTTATGAAATTAAAGACTCATGCTGATGAATGCCCTAACCCATTTTTGACACTGTGTAAACCAAATAAACCAAAGTAGTAAAGGAAGGCCACATTTTGCATCGTGATTAGTCACTTAAAATGACAGTACTTAATTAGTATTTGTATATTATTTAAATACATGTGCCAGACGATGGCGGTGTCTACCTGAGGTAAAAAGTGTCCAGCATCTTTATGCAACCTGATTGGGAAGCCTTGTGTGGCCAGCCGATTGATCGACACAACCAAGGTATGTTACTGGATCGTCCTTCGAGGCGCTGGGCTTTCCGCTCACGTCACTCAAGCGCGACCATGTTCGCCTGTTCAGACGTGATGTTTAAGGTATCTACAGTGTGCGCTAGTACAGTTGCGATAAGGCACTCGCCCCGCATGCCAGATGTGCGTAATTTAAGCCCTGGCATGGCCAATGATATGCACTGCTGATGAGCCCTAATAAAAGCGCACCTCCAATCTAGTGTTTCCCCCCTTCTGTGTGGACTCACCAAAATGATTGTGACAGGACAGGAGGACGTTTGTTCAAGCAGGGGCTGTGAGTGTCCTTCCTACAAAATCCGTCAACCACCAAAATCTGTATATACGAAATCTTAATCAACGTCTATCCTATCCTGAAACACAGGTTCAGCCAACTGCTGATGACACAGTACGTTTTATGAAACGCACCCGATTTGGAAGGAGTCAATCGGGCACTCTCGTAGGACAAGGCCGTTCTGCGATAAGAAACCGGGCACACCAAAATCAAAACTGAGACCGCTTGATTGTTTTTGAGCAGAGCCGTTCAAATTTAATACATATCTTCGAACAAACCGTAAGCCACTGACTGACATTTTTTTAGAATTTTGTGCACTTGGAAGAGTAAATGTAAAGCTCAGAGTCCGCAAATTTCTAGTTTAATTCCCCGAAGACATCACAACCTCTGGCCGTTTTATTCGCCTGGCCCTTAGTGAATATAGGGAACCGATTCGGGACTGACCTCGTCTTAACAATTCATAAATGAAAGACAGCACATTGATCACAGCCTCTCCAAGTATTAACTTCTTAGAAAAAACGGAAGCTGAATGGTGGAGTAGAATGAGAAAACCACTGATTACAACACAGATGATGAAGTCGCATGTTGTCCAAGGATATTCGGTTTTGGTTGTGGGGTGGATCGATTGTTCTCCCGATCTGTAGCTCATTCAGAGTAATCCGTAAGTCCCGTGCTGAGTGATGATTTTCAAATATTTATTGAATCAAATTATTTCGTCTTACTTAATTGTAAGCATTGGTGTACGTCAGTAAGTTGGTTTTCTGGACGTCGATTTGAAAATCCCTGGCTTTGGACACTTCTTTCCCTGAGGTCCCTCAATTATATAGCTTAAATTCCGAAAAATTTCGAGGGCTTCCAATCAATTCTGTTGTCTGTTTGTGAAATTTCTGAAAGAAACTGGCCATCTTGCAAGTGCTGCCAGGATAAATTAAGTTAGGAATATCAGTAGTTCAATGATGAATGAATTTGAGACGTGCCTAGCATTTTTCCAGCACTCCTGCTTTACTGACCTTTGGGAAAATGTAGCCACGTAACTTCAACCATTCAGGTATCGTTGTTGAAAGGGGGACCTTAAAATGCAAAGTTGATTATTTTAACTGCATTGAGGGGATCTTGAACGTGCGCAAGTACGACTCCTATAGGAAAGATACGTTAAATGTTATTTGTGATACGCTTGGGTGATTCGGACTTGTACGGCAGGGGCGAATACACATTACAAAGTCGGGTTGGTAGAACATTCATTCACAAATTGAGCCAAAACCAATATTTGATCTCCAAAATGTCGGTTTGTCGGCTTCGTTCTGTTGGATTATTAGGATACATTTTTCTTGCTGATTTCTTAGTCTCTAAATACAAGTGCATTTTAATAAATGTATTTGAGAAAGCCTTGATTTTCAATTTATTCACTCAACTACTAAACAAATTTTTACATCAGAATAGTACCAACTACCGCATTATTTCAAGAGTTGCAATATCCAGCTCAATACTGTGAACAAGTTTTATCCACATGCCATCGCATGGCTTTCACTTTCACGTTATATGATGCTCTTCATGGTACTCGAACCTACAGAAATCCGTAGACACCTCATTATAAATGTACCTTGGTCTGGAATTCGTTCAAATCCCGTTAAAATCTGCGTGCGTTTTGTGGATAAACGCCGATTCTGACAAAAAATCATTGGTATTTTCAAAAGCGGTTAGCATCTCTTTCTGGAGACAATATATCTCGATCAACCTGATAAACGCACTGGGACACAAATGTTGATCTTTATAGAGATATTATAATCCGACGTTCATGTTTTGTTTTTAAAAAAAAATTTAAAATTCTTGCTCTGAAACGTATCCACATTGCATAGTCAGAGTAGCTTCCAGCACAATTCTTTAAATACTGTGGTCAGTAACATCCGCTTGCTCAAATGAAACTTGAACTATTTAATGCGAATTTTGGCCTTCTCAAATTTTGAAAGAGTAAAACTGTACAAAAGACTTGCCTCCACGCTGCTATTGTAGCAAGATTACAAGCTCGTGCGGACTTGTAATCCCTAACTCTGGTATATGAGGCACACATCAAGCAGCATTTAGACCAGTTGCCAACACAATAGTTGCATCCATACATTACTTCCATCGCCCGCGCCCCGGCCCGTATAATAGTGATCAACAATTTTAGCATTCTTCACATTCCGTTGGGCCACACATAATTGGGTCACATAATTATTATCCACGTTATGAATATTTTATGTCGTTGGAATGTACAGTTTTCTCGCGTAGCGTCCTTGTTTCATCGAGAATCTCAGTTACCACGATTTATGTTTTATTTTGACACCTTGCACAAACTACATAATCGAAATACTGTGAATCAAAATGGCACTTGGAGAATGATAAATGGAGCTGGATCACTCAGTTTACAAAATGCAGTCTGATTAGCATATCGAAGGTGTTTCCTTATTTTGGCAAGTATTTACATTCCTCAAAGTGCACAAACCAGCCCCAAGACTTCCAGTTCCTGTTTGAAGTTTGATAAGAGCACCGATAAAGTAAATTTCCATTATGTGCTATTTGTGCTGTGAAACAAGAGTTTATACATATACATCACTTGAAACCGAAGTATACTTTTCACGAGGTTTTTCAAGTGCATGCAACAAACATCCAAATCTTACAATGCCTCTGAGGAGAAAATGATATGAACATTCTGTGCCTGGTAACAAGAAACCCTCCGAGTTTCTTACGTAACGAAACGACAAATCGGAATTTGTCCTAGTCCAACTGTGTGTGCGTTGTTCGCACAAACGAGCGGTTAGGTAACCCTCCGCCAGTTGTTTCAAGGTCGCAATTACTGGTATAAATATACAGGAAGGGAATAAAGTACCCACCAATTAGTGTTCTCTGCTTAATTATTTACAAGTAGCAAAATGGTAGTATGTGTCGTTGTTGCTGTGACTGCCTTACGTGAGTTCATTTTGTGTATGGGAGTCGATATGAATTTTGGAAAAAAGTCATCGCGTAACAACAGGTCTCGCACTCTCCCTTTCAGTAGGCTCAGTTTTGTCGGAAGATTCTGAGGAATACGATACTTGCATGCGTAAGAAATTTTGACTTCGACGATGTTAGGTGTTGATTGCAAATTTCTGTAGTATCTTTTCTGAATTATCTTCAGCAATTCTCTGATCTTCCCGTCAGATGTCTACGAGATTAGTGAATTCACTCGGATTACGTTCAGCAATTTTGTAAGCTAATTGTCTGTTGCGTAACCCCTTGGTGGCAAAGTCAACATGTTTTAACTTTTTTACAGAGATTCAGTCTCGTTTTTAACTTGTCACTCTTCTGCAAATTGGACGTGTAGTTCGTATGACACGATTTTTGCATGCCAACTACCCTCCGGTCTCTGCGGAAGTTTTGGATTACTTCATGGATTTTAACTAGAAATTTCCAACCACTGAGATATGTGTTCCCCGATAATCAGGTAGCTTCCTATAGTTCAGGCGATTTCCAAAATCAAGTAATAGCTTAAGGAATGGCTTTTTCTCAAAAGAAAGGTTTAAATTTAAACTACCTTGCTCAACATAAAGCGAACGATCTAACGTTTTGGTGCATGGTGTCTGATTTCATAGTTTTATTGAATGGTGCATAGTAAATATATACTACTCATATCTAAAGGATTCATATCCATTTTCTGGTTGACTATTTCCAAGCAGAACACGTTTAATAAAGATTACCGTGCCAACAGCAGGTGACTCAAATATAACTCGATATCTATGTTTAGAATAGAATAGACTTTGCTTGAAGCTTTGTTATACTGAGAGTGAAGACGCATACACTTTTATCGTCCGGTGCATGTATTTAACTAACATCCGTTTCCAGTAACTGTTCAACTGACTCGTCGTGAAGCTAGATATGGCTTCCTTTACGATTTTTGTTTATATGATTGTTACGCTGTGTCAGTGTCGAAAATGGTTTGGCGCATTCGTCAGCATTCTGTAATTTCATGTAATTTCATGGATTTCCTTCTTGTTTCCAAATAGAAAGTTGCGTAGGCGGTGAGTAATGTGGAACAATGAGACTAGTTGATCATCCCTTTGTGAATTTGCACACTTTTACCAAAGTTGATCAAAAGTTAGGAATTTATTCCTCTCTCGGGCAAAGCAAAATGCTTATAAGCATATGTCAGTAACCGAACAACAAAGAAAACACTTTTATTATTCTTCCTAGGCACCTCATTTTTTCAGGCCAGCTATCTTCTCAGCTGTATGCAAATTAAAGCCAACATTCTGGAGGTGAAGGGGTTGCATATTTGCAAAGGAAAATTATTTTCTCAAGTAGCCTCAGGATTTGTGATTCGTTTTACATACTATGTTGTTCTATTTCGTTCGGTTTCTGAACAACATCAACTTCATCGCAAAAAAACATTGTTAGAATTTTGTTGTGTGTGTGTTGTATAAGCTGTGGGCACGATGTTCATTTTTTATATTGTACAAGAAGCTCGATAGATGTCCACTGTAATTAATGGTAAGAACGCGTAGCTGAAGAAAACGATCAATGTTTTAATTCAATAGACACTAGCCTTTCAGTTTATTCGAATTTGAATTTTCTACCCCTCATCTCTGAGGGAAAATATCACGCGTAAATATTAGCCACCTGACCGACGAATGATTTACATTTTTTCCCTTCTAGTCGTTGAGGAAGACTACCAGTATCTGTGCCCAGGTGTGGTTTGGATGATAAATTGTGTACATTTTCCCACGATATTTTGCAGTGGATGACGCAATTCACGTTGCAAACTGGTTTTGTGCGGCGATTAACATGAGCATCAGGTTTTGATTTATTTTGATCATGAAAAAAACTGAGAACTGATATGCAAACGCAATGGAACGCCATATGTCAACATTGTGTTTCATATTATGTGAGTGAAAGAATTTCGAGACACGTTATCAATTATCCTGTCTCAATAAAAGCCTCGATTTCTACATTGGAATAATATATGCTTTCCAGGCAAATGTTCGTGGATCGTCAGAGATCTTTGTTTTGGTGAGAAATTTTGTTTAATTTTGTGTCTTTTGCAGAATGTTTTGAACCTTGGCCCTATCAATTTAGGCAGTTTAGTATGTCATCTATATATTTTGTTAGGAAGCCTGCGGGTACATCCATATAATAGCTTAATATCAGAAGTGGTTGAACTCTTGTTTCGTTCGACAGAAATTATTTAAAGCGCATCCAGTAGGATGCTGCTGGCTTATACTGTAGAGAAAGTGGAAGAAATAATGTGAGGCAAACACATGTGACCACATGACAGAATATTTTGTTTGATTACTCAGTTGACATTTGTGGGTACAATATATCATTGTTGTCAATTGTTTTTAGATATCGTTAAATCCCGTTTTGTGTTGCATCTTTGGATGCAGTGAGACCTTGACTTACGCATAGGATTAGCCTTAACTCAACCGTGCAATCCGCCTCTGTGGATAAGCATGTGCATAATTGCTGGTGGAGCAAGAAATGCTTTTCGCGTATCTATAAGCTGACAAATGAGGTCAGCATTCCTGGAAATAATTTTTATTGATGAATCCTTGTGATTAGGTAGTCCGTTAACAATTAAATGGTACACGAATAATGACCGAATATATCTTTGAAAGTGTGCTAAACACCTGAGTTGTCGTTTTACAGAGCGGAACACTCGAAACGGATCTGCGCGAAGTACGTAAATCAACCAAGTGTGTAATCTGAGTAATCGCTTCAGTGCATCTTCGTTAACGTCGAATCTAAATAAACAGTTACTATTCTGAAACAACCATTAGGTTTAACTTTTGAAACTTGGACTATTCTCTTAGATAAGCAACTTTGTCGTTTCTTTTGAGGCAGCTAATTTGAGTGTTATTTACATCTCGCGCTCTGCATATCGAACCAAAAGTTATATGTAAAATATATCTCCATACATCTCCATATATCTTTATATGTAATGTATTACAGCATATATAGCCATACTGTTATAAAACGTAGTGTATGCAGATACTTGAATTACGCCAAACTACCCTATATAGTGCAATGTAATGGATAGATGAAAAACTCACATCATCTTATGTTTTCTGGTGCACATTTTCTCAGAAACGTGCGAGACGGCAGGTCAAGGGCGCTGCATTGGTGAGTTTCACAAGTAAAACAGAGCCACGTTAAACGTCACTCATTTTACTGCCTTTTTTCTCTATTAGCATCTAGACAGACACAAAATTACTCGTATTATTCTATGAGAATAACTTAGTGTCGAATTCGTTCATTTTGAAGGGTCGATATGATTTTCACTGTTTAAAAAACCAAGAAAATTTGTGCAATAAAACGAATCAACTTTTGAATTGCCGGTAAATGTACTGTTTTTTTTATGTTGACAGCTGAATGTGCAGGTGTACAAATGTGTTTAGGTAAGACAGAAGAAGGAGCTGTTATTAAAATAATGAATGTCAACACCAGAGTTTCTCTGCTTTTTGAGTGAGACTCGAATGTCAATTGCTGCGAAATTAGTCGGTAAATATAAACTTGTGCACGAGCTTAACCTCACATTGCCGTTTTATTCTTCGTTAATGCATTTCATTTCTCCTACCAGAATACTGTGATTTATTGTACAATCCACAGGTGAGCCAGACGCATACGTTAGAAGCAGTTACAACGTTTTGTCAAATTAGGATTTCTGTGAAGTTATTTTTTTATGGACTCATCATGATTCATTACAGACAAAAAATTAGTGAATGCTTCTGAACTCCCGATGGAATAAAGTCTTGAAGATAACCAATAATTTGCCTGGAGATGCAATTCTATTGAATAAAATATTTTGAAGACAAATGGTGAAACACTTGGCCATTAGAAGGAGGGCAAATCAGAAAAACTATCTAACGTGTGTGCAGCCTTTGCAACAGCACCATTTTGCACTCAACTCTTAAAGTTTTATAGGGTCTTCTGCCCTGTTAAGATTGGTTGACTGACAGATATAAGGTATTTAATGCAAGCCCAAATGCAAACTGAGCGCAAAGGTGCGGACATTGTTATTTACATGTCTCAGCGCAGCGGTTGTTACAGACACTGTGATGAACGAGCATGAAAAGCACCTAAAACTAATGGAGCTGAACAGAATCTTTCAACAAACGGGCATCTCTGATTATCGTCAATAGTCATAATGCCTAGAGATCAAGATGGACAGAAATTCACTTGAACGAACTCTCAGATATCTACCCAAGACCGAAATAAGAAAGATTGTTAGCACATAGGTGCACAGTTTCTCATTGATAAGGGCACCCAGAACCGTAGATATCGACCCGATGTATCGACTACTAAAGAGAACGTAACTGGAAAACTCCAGAACGCAAAACAGTGGGACAAACCTAGAGGAAACTGTATAGAAGAAGGTGGCAAGCCAGAAATCTACGAAATAAAGTCTAGTTCATATAAATGAACTAGACATCTAACACATAATTATCAGAAGTATATTTGACAACTCGCAATAGTAATGCGTCTAGTTATCCAGTCAAACGGGAAGGAAATGTTCAGCGCAATAAGAATTTGCGTCAAACACAAAAAATCAATTGCAATCTGTCTCTCACAAGGAAACGTGTCATCCGCTTTCTACAAACTAGCCCATCTTTAAAATGGGTTTTTTGAGGGTATCTTAATAGTTTATTTTTATGTTTTTAATCAATACGCATTTTCGTACAGTAAAAACGTGGTCTGCGAACTGAGGAACGACGTTTCGCGCATCTGAAAATGTGATGTCAAGGAACTTTCACAATAAAAATGTATTCAGACATGTGATGGAGCAGCAAATTCAAGCCAAACACTTTTGTTTTCTAGTTAATTATTCACAACAAATCATAATGTATTACAACGAAATTCCAAAACATCACTAGCAGGCGAACGTTCGGTGTAAAATATATGTTGAACTACACACTGTCTGTTTGGCATCTGAAGTTGATCAAATGGCATCTGCCAGTTGAACTGCTTTGGGTAGAGAGATCATTTGGAGGAGGTAGGTGGTGCAGCAAATGGCGGCTAATTTCTGTCATTGATATACTACTAAAGTTCTGGGAACAATAAAAACAAATATGAGTAATTTGGAGCACCTGGAGACTTCTTAAACACAGTGGTCTATATGCATGCAAAGTGCACCATGCTTTGAGACAACTAATATGATCACTAACGCCTCATTCAAAGCGGATTCCAAGAAACACGTAAGTCTGGTAGGATACTATGTATAAGCCTGGTATAAAAGCTATAGGTAGTTTTATAAAAAAATGGTACTTTGAAGAAGGGCGGGTAAAACACCTCATTGCCCCTACGCAACTCATTCTACTAAAGATAACTGGTCAGATTCAGGTCATGTTCAGGTCTTAAGAAACAAAGTTTGCATTTTGCAATGTTAACTGATTTAAAAATTGGACGCGCTTTGCAAGTGTTTTGGCTATTGGGGGGGGGTATTATTTGCAGATTAATGGCTACAAACCAACAGGTTGCTCCTGACTTATTACAAGTGGACATATTATAGCATTCCAATTGAATGGATTTCCCGGCATTTTTCAATGAAAACGGGAAAATAAACATTACCGTCATTGTCTAATGAGCACTGTGCCAATAGTCCATTAACGCCTGCTATGCGTGCAAGTGATAATGGGTGTTAGTTCTAATGCCATGGCATTTTATACAACACAGCAGCTGAGTAACCCGTGGATTTTACATCGAAAATCACACCTTGGTAGCGTTGTTTATACTGGCTACAGAAATTCCAGCCGGTTGGAATCTGGTGTCACCTACAGGTAGCGCAGTGTTTGCCAATTTAACCGCGTGAAACATATAAACAGGGGTTCAATCAATGATATTATTAGTGGTTTTGCATCCCGCAGAGCTATCTGTAACGTACAACAGCTATATTTACTGTCGATTCGCTTATTCATTCACATCACATGACCAAATTGTCCCACATATCGGAAACGTGTTCGGGGTCTCCAAGTGCTCGTGAATACTTAGTCTTCATACAGGACCATTTTAAACCCCACATAATATCTATCCTTACATTGTCTACTGATATATAAACCCTTTTTGATCTTTTAGAACCTGTGGTGGCTGGCCACACGATGAATCCTGCCTGGGTTAAACAATTCAGAGTCCTGATTTGGGCTGAATACAGTGCCACATGGCTCCCGTAAACTATCAAGGAAATCTGTCTCACACTAGCCGATGAATGAAATATTTGGTTAAGTATGGATATGGCTAAATCAGATTCCACGTAAGTATTGCATTGACGAATTAATTTCAGAGTGTTAGAGGGAGGGTTCCTTTACAAAAGCGTATCATAAATTAGTATTAAGTTTTTAGAATGTTCAACTGGCGCAATCCGACGGTGCTCCATTGTTATTCACCTTATGAAAACATCTTGTGGATCAGTGATAGTCGGAAACGATCAAACTGCTCCCCAGCAGCCTGATCTTAGCAAATAGAATGACTCCTTGAAAACCAGGAGCTTGTTTGTGCTTTGCCTAGTTATAGATGGGTTTTGGAATTTGTTCAAAGGATTGGAAACTGGCTCACATTCCAGGTGGATATCAGTCTAGGTATTTGGTGATGTGGGCGCGTCTACATCAACGTGTCACACCGGATCAGCTTGTCTCAAAGCAATGGACGTCTTGCATTTTGAGCATTATCGTAAGTAATAAATGTTCGATTCACTCAATAATGTGGAATATAGAATTCCGCAATACATGAAAGTGGAAAAATATGACAATAATTTTCTACATTTTAAGCAAGTTTATCTGCACACACTTAGATCATTATTCAATATATCCGCGACGAATAACATGAATTTCAATGATGGCGCGCGGTTCCCACTTTGTTCGTTTTCGAGCGATTCTAGAAGATTCATTCTATCAACTAGCTTGGGATGATAATAGACTACTTTATTAACGTCTGTCCAAGGTAACTGCATCGTCGGATTATAGCAGCTTATTCCACTGCATTGTGTTTCGACCTTAAAATCTTCCGTAGTTTCGTCCGCATAAACAACCATCAACTACCACCAACTAAAGCCATGAACCTTATATCTAGCCAACATAAATTGAGAACCAACCCACGGCGGTGTTAGCCTTAACTGCACTGGTGGATGTTCATCAAATTTTGTGCCTCCTTCATTCGTGATTTAAACATGGGGTAAATAAAATTTACCGATTCATATCTTGTATTCATCATATTCGTGGGATAGAACGGTATCCCTTAAAAGAAGGATGGCGAAACTGGTTACGCCAGGAACCAAAAGCTTAATCTTCTTTCATAAACAAAGTAGACTAATGTGGGGGCAATCACAGCAATAACGACGCATCCCACAAAAGTGAGACTTGTACATGAAGCATTCGTCGGACGGTTACCGAACTGTTCTCTTGTGCGAGAATGCTCACACATTTGGACTAGGACAAATTGGGGTTTTCGTTTAGTACCGTTAATCAATTCCAAAGGTTCCTGGTTAGTAGGACGTAAGAGTTACGCGTCATGTTCGTGCCGGAGGTCTTTTAAGGTTTTGATGCTTGTTGCAGTCAGGTGAAATGCCTCGTTTTTGACACCACGAAAAAACGTCAAATAGAAAAGTCACCTGAGAGTGCCTCTATATCTTGCTGTTCAAGCGTGGTTTATGCGGTTTCAATGTGGGGTTCTACTGTGCATACTGAAGTGCAAAGAAAGATACTTATGTTGGTCTGGAGTATTCAGGGCGGAGCTCAAGCGGAGAACAACACGCCAACTATTAAGTTCTTTAAAATCCAGTCGTTTTTAAGGAATACAAAACCGGTAAACGAAAAATTCTAGCGGCATAACTTCAGCTGACAAAGCCAATGAACCCACACTGGTTTTTACTCACTTTCCAAAACAATACCCGGCCAATTCAACATTCTAATGGAAGTTCAAGTTCTCCACCTATTTGAACTCTCACACGAAGTACACCCTTTCTAGAATATTCTTACTTGATGACGTGCAAACTCTCCTGATCGCGGTCATATTCACCCAACATATTATTACCCATTTGCAAGGTTTTCTCATTAACCTTCGTTTCTCCAACCTTGTTTATCTGTGACTATCATGTGGTTACTTTTTATTGACAAACAGCAAAACTATGCAAACGAACACAAAAGGTGTCGAGTGAGGTATTCTCACCTCACATAATTCCCACAACAGTCGCTAGCTGGCCGGTTTCCTCCAAAGGATTAACACACAATAGAAAGTATAAGGAGCGCACTGAAGGTTGTCTCGAAATATACATTATATATTTGGGGTAATTCAGGGAAAACGGAGGATTCCTCAAGAAAGTATGCAGATGGAGATTCAACGGAGGCAGTAAGTAGCGCATTGATATCCTTATCGGAATGCAAACGGTATATCTGAAGTAGCCCCACGCTTGACGTAAAACCACTCTGATTGTAGAGGGAATCCAATCGACTTGAGTTCATCAATACTCACAATTAAACGAGGCCCAATAAGGCACTGCAATATACATTATTTCACCATTATTCAGCGCCCGATCTGCGAATTGTTTTGAGTTACATACTGATCGGGACAACAAACGCCTCACCCCACCACCAAAAGCAAATACCTTTGGAAGTTGACACCATCCGTCTTCATCAGTTGTGGTGTACAATCTGGCGTATCATTCTACTTGACTGTTGCGTTTGAATTCTTCTCCGAACATGTATCTTTGAAGAGGCGATGACTCATTTGCAGATGCGTTGTATAACAAACATCTATGATGGGCCTTATACTTATTTGTGTTCCATCAGGATGAAATCCCAATCAAAATAAAATCTTCCAAACGCAGCCCTTCTCTACCTCAAATGTGAAATCATATCCTGGATAAAATATGCTTTGTTTCGAAATGAGTGTTCTGAAAAACAATCTTGGAGACACCCCGTAATAAGGAATATCTTCTGTTGTAGCTTGATTCTGAAAACTTGATTCTGTATAATTTGTGTTCGGTAAGCAAAAAATCGAACCAGAAATCGGATTCGGATTTAGCGGGCACGTGCTGCGAACCAACTGATACAGTATATGCCCATATTTGAAAAAATTGCATTCGATGGAATCACACATGTGCTCTGTGGGGCCATTCTGATGGCAAAATTTTCTATAATTAATTATGCTGAGCTACATCAATACATTCATGAATAGTTCTCATACATTCCTCCAAGGCTCGTTCATAACAACTTCAACGGTATCCCAAAATTCCTTTATGGAACTCTGCTCTTTAGAACGTTGGGTTTTATAATCTTGTACTTGTTTATTTTCGGGTTAACTGCACAGTGCTCTCGGTCAGGTGCAGTATGTTTAAAAAATTGACAAGCCAGCATCTCCAGGGACTGAAGTAAATGGTGACTGCTGGTGACCCAGCACGTGGGGATAAACGTGTGTTTTTGAATCTGGTGTGCATGCGCTAAATGCAAAACAATAGTGCTTCTTCCCAGATGGACGAATGCAACGCAGATATGGTATTCTTCCAACAGTTATCGGCTTTGTCTGCTAGATTCTGATGTGCCTTCCTAATTTGGAAAAGGGGGAAATTACCATTACTGAAGGATTACTGATAGTTAGTTACAGAATTAAGAAGTTTAAATGAATATTGGCGAAATTCACTCAGTTGCAAGCAAATTCGGTTCTGCGAGAGACTCACCTGGAAATCAGCTGAATCACTCGTTTGTGACGTCTCCAGGCAACTGAATATATGGATATATATGAATATATTTTTCGCAAATCGGTGTGAATGCCTATTGACATGGGATTTTTGGTACACCACAGCCTTTCGAGGTTTACAGGGTCGCAAGTACCTAAAGGACTCGGGAATGTGATCTCCCAAACTCGGTAGTAGCGGGCTAGTCATTTCTCAGGTGGCTCATGCTTAAAACTGAAATGTATTTCAGTATGACCATGACAAAAGACCAACCAGTAACCAACAGCAATTACCCGTAAAGGTTTTTCTTGGATCAATTTTAATAGTGTCCGTTGCGCTTGACTGCGCACATCCAAAACAGCATTCCGCAAACACTGCTTTCGATTCTATGCAGAGCTAACTGAACTTCTGGGGAATCAGCCAACGAACTCTCATGGTTCTGAGGAACAATTAGTTAGTTTTCTCTTGCCTTAGCTACGGACTACCAGTCTGACTGCAAAACTAGAACACACTGATCACTGATCGCTTAGATTTCAGCGCATAAGTTAGACTCGTTATTGGCAAACAAACGGATGCCAGAGGGAAAATAATCAGCCAGCTCATTCCAGTGACACCGTAAGCAAAAATTTTGACAAGTCCAGTAAGGCTTGTGCACAATTTTTCTGCAATAAAGCTGAACAGTATCCTTTTGGAGGCTCTATCACTAAGCGCAAATTTTTGTTATCTTACTCGTTAAGACAGCCAGTTCCAGTCTGATGTCCAGTTTGAGAGTCTATATGTTCAGGCATTACCAATTACCTCGATACAAACCCAGGCCCGAGCGACTTTTAACAAAGAAACATTTCGAGGCTGTGGAACGTTCACAGCAGAACGACCAAGTTTTACTGTCCGAGGCAGATAAAGGCACATGAGCTGTATTGAAGAATAAATCCAACTATATTGATAAAACTAATACCATCCCCTCAGAAGAATCCGGATTTTACGAAAGTGGAATGCAAGAAAAATGACCCATGTGATTGGAAAAGCTGTGTCCAAGATATTACGACGTTTTAAACAATCCGGGAATATTGTTACCAATACTTGCGATCGTATTCACCCTACTGGAGCAACAAGTCCTTGGCTTCCTGGTCTCCAGAAAGTGTATAAACCCAGCCTACCTCTCAGGCCCATGTCTAATGCTCCGTATCATGAATTGGCTAAATAGATTACCAGTCTGCTAGATCCAATCAGGAGAGCAGTGTCGACAGCCTGAGAGGCAGTTTTGAGTTCTTTGACCAGAGTAGAATCTGACGGTTGACTGACACTCCATTTTCTTCCTGGATGTCAAATCATTATTCATTACTCATTTCGATAGCTTCGTTCCGTTAGAACAAAAACGCAACCCAATTAGACGCCTGATTGAGAGAGTGACTGAGACATAATCCTTCGAGTTTCTACAATAAGAACTAAGGTTCTTGGAGCACACATTCCTACAGAACGGATATGCAAAACGGTTAGTACTCAAGATCTTGCAATCTCTAATACACAAGCCTAAGCAATGTTCATTTTGAAAGAAGCCTGTCCACATGAGGCTCCCATTCGAAGGTGAATCGATTGCTGCACGAATTACCAGAAGGCATAAAAACTCACTCGATACGATTCATATGGCTACTAATCTGTGTTTGAGCTTCAATTCCAGCCCCATTATCAGGTCCCGTTTGAAGAACAAATTGTCACGTTCTAACACCAGTTTTTGTGTGTACTCATTTGTATGCTCTTTCTGAGCACCATACGTTAGTCGTTCGAAAAGTCATTGTCGGACAGGATGCGAGGACACAATCCCGTATCTCTGTGTGGCAGTTGCAAAAATCCAGGTTCAAGTGCAAACACATCACATTTGACTAAATCCAGTCATGTCATCGACAGAGAGCAAGCCTTCAATATCATGTACCGGGTACCTTCGGACCATTGTTGACCGGCACAATCTAGACTACTATCGGCCTTAGAGGTGATTGGAATCCGATGGTTGTACCCACAACTCGGCGTCCGAAAGAAACTTGTCCCACCTCTGAACTTGAACTGGCCTGGAAAAGATCTCGTCCCACAGGACTGTCTGACATTAAAGTGACTTATGTAATTCCGTGACCCACTTGCCTACCTCTCATTCAACCCCCTTCGTTTGTTGTCTATTTCACTAAAGCATATGTACCCCAGTTTTAACCTTTTTTAAGTAATTTATGGTAACCTATATGTGCGGTACGTCAGCCAAGGGAAACAGTCACAGAAAACAAGCTTTGTTCTCTATCTTCGTCCTCATGACTTC
>SJOL01007002.1:64784-76022 GCA_004794785.1 Opisthorchis felineus
ACATAGGAACGCCGATTTCGTAGTGTGACGCATCAAAAGGTCGACTCCTGACATGCGACGACAATACGGAAACAGTTGGTAGAAAACTGAAATCTAATCTATCATTATGGTCTCTAATCCTTGTTGAGAAACCATAGCAACTTTTGTGTTATCAAATACCGTCCAAAAACATTTTCTGTATAACTTCGTTACATGTTTTTAGTGGATCTCTTCATTATGCGGATAATATATCACACGCATCATGAATATTCAATAATCTCGCCATTAAACTTGAGTTTGAACAGACTGACATGGTTGCCAGTAGTCATTTGTAGAACAAAAAGAAGATGATGGTCACTATTTTTGAAGTCGCACTTAGCGGTTAGCATTATTTGTTTCCAAGATCAATCTTGAGTGCACAGAAGCATGCGTGCGAGCTAAACGTGTGCATCGCTAGCACTCCCGAGAGATGTTACATATTGTATGGCACGCCAGGTTATCGGCAGTGTACCTTGAAATCATTAATTGTCGACGCCTTTCTGGAAAACATACAAACGATATTATATATATATATATATATATATAAATATTGAACGTTTTATGAGAGCATCATAAATAAAAATATCAGATGAATCATGGCAACGTAATAGCTAGAGATCGACAACGATAAAATTTTGGGAATTTTCCGGCTAAGTCACGGCTTTGTAGTAACTGGTTAAACTTTAAGGTTTTCAGTACAAGCGTATTGTGTCAAACAAGATGCTGGTGCATAGAAAGTATTTTTGGGCACTAGCTCACACGGAGTAAAATTTTCAGAACATTTTGCCAAATATTTTGTATCAAGTTCATCTCCTTCATGAACTATGAATGTCATTCATCAATGGAAAACAAAAGACTAAGCATATTTGAAACGTTCTGCAGAATTTATGTGGAACAATTTAGTGATAATATCGTAGAAAATAATGATACACGATGCCATATGATTTTTATATCAGTTTTGAACAACAGTGATTAAGCGAGAAGGCTTTGGTTGTCTGGTTTGATTCAATCCCATAAGGGAGATTTTCACTCCGGAGATTTTGCTTCCCTAGAAATGACAGTCTTAGTGGAGCAGTTTTTTTACCTCCAAGTTGCTCGCAAGTTGTTTTACACATTTTTCGGTCATACTGAGGGAGCACAATCTTCGACAAACATCCCACAGTGCACTTGGTGCTGGTATCAACGTGGATGGATTCCAAGCCTGTAGTAAGGTTGGGATATCAGAAGCTTCGCTAAATGAGAATTAAGCAAACGGATCTCAAGCTAACTGATCGAATGAATGTTAAGGAATCATTCAGAAATAAACAAAGTGGGAACCTCGCGCAGTCTTTAGATTTCATGTCGTTGGTCACCAGTATCTTTAGTGGTGGTCCGAAGAATCAGGAGCTCTAAGTGGGTGCAGATAAGAGTGCCCAAATTATCAAAAAATGGTGGACCCATTTTGGCTTCCTTCGTTTTGCGTCAACCAGAGGTAGATACTTCAGTTTCAGTTATGGTTGACTTCTATTTTATACAATACTGTGCAGATCAAGCAATTTTCAACCACACTTATGCCCTAGATCTGAGAAGTTTATTGCGCCGTGGTAAATTGTTTTGGTAGAACGCGCTGCTGCAAATTATATATTTTGCCGCATTCCAATTATTGAGATAACTAGAAAGCTGGCTGATTTCTTACCCTTTGAGGAAATTTGGTCGGATTAAGTCTGAGACAGTATCACATAAAGCGAAATTTCTTCCCGGGATGCTTTGTCTTAGCAACAGTATTCGTGATGCGAAGAATGCCACCCGCGTCGAAGTTTCTCGAGATCAGATTACTGGTCTCAGGATGTTTTTATCCGAAAATTATTGCTTCTAGGTACATTGCTGATAACCTAGTGTACGATACAATGCCCAAGACCTCTTGCACTGGCTAGCGATGTATGCGTTTAACTTGTACGTAAGCCTCTCTGCAACCAAAGTTCAATCTCGATTGCAATTATAACACCTAATTTCCACTTGATGCATGCCGAGAACTGGGTATAACTTCTGCTTAGTATGGTGCCGATGGATAAATGTAAATTCGTCAGCGCACTTAGAGTTTAGTCTACTGAGTTCGACTTCCGAACGCTCACGACGGGTATTAGTTGCGTGTTCTACAAATTATTTTCCGAACTAGCTTGAAAAAAATGCGCTTAGAAAATCTACAATCGTCAGAGCGATTGTGAAGGATACATGTAACTTCTGTAACAATAACCGCTCAGTGGACTTAATTAACACGAACTTTCTATGTCGGATTGTATCGGTAGAAGTGTTACAATCAGGTTGAAATGGACACGAACAATGTTCATCAGCTGACATAAATGATATAGTACACCAAGAGCAATGTTTAAAATGTTGGCTTCGTTCAACTGATGTACACTTGTGTTTATCTTATGTGCGCAAGAAAGATTCGCCGACGACACTCATGGAATGTTTCATTGCTTTGAAACCACATGCTATAATAGTCAGTTTGGTGCACAAAAATTTGCGTAGCTGTTTTGTCGAGTAGGTGCATTCTCATCAATCCAAACTTTAAACACTGGTAGAAGAAAAACTCAATCCTCATTCATAGCGTACTAAGAGGTGTGCAAGAATTCATCATTTCAGCAGTATGGCGAAATGCTTACAACGATACTATTTTGCAGAGGCATCACTATTCTACTCAGGAATCCGAGAAAAGACCGATATTTCCTAGTTATCCTCAAACCTATTCCAATAGATGTCATCCACTTATTATCAATACGTACATGAAAGCTGGATCGTATTGTATCTCACGAAATTCCTTTGTATCCCCTCTAGAATATGTGCGCTTTTGTCTCAAGAAATAAGCAGCTCTACCACGAATTTCATGAAACGTAGTATTTTTTCCACTGACGTGGAATCAGACAATTCCTCGGGGGACACCAGCGATATGGTTCAACGAGGCGACGGACGAAATGTGACGAATGAATGATAACGAAGGTGGTAGGATGGTTCTGAGGGTAGTTCAGAATTTTTGGATATCATCTTGAAGGGCACACGGATAGGATTCCTTATCTCGTGTTCGGACTTTACGTGTCTATCTCGGTATTGGATAATAAATCTGGGAATTTTCACTGGTAAAATGATGGTACTAAGTCAGGAAGGCAAATTGTGAACTTGCCAGAAACCTTTTTTGGCACCCAATGTGATTTGCACAACTTTCGAACTCGCTATTACCAGATTATCTTTTTGATGATAACCAGATTTGAAAATTTTGTGTTAACTGGTGAATAGTTTCTACTAGAGCAAAAATTACACATATATCTGGATACACCGCAGATCAACGCTGATCTCTCCGCAGATTCTTGTTTGAGACCCGATAGTGTTGGTGGGGCCATTGTACATCTTTCCATACCCATGGAGCCGAACGCGCTAATTCGAGTGCATCTCTGAATTCCATGTAAACGAACATCAAAAGTTTTTTTTATTTCGATGCAGCGTGTGAATCTAGAGTACGTTTTGTGGCGTGAGATGCAAGCCTAGACAGAATTTTGCTCGAATGATGACCTCACTAAATGCTGTTCGGAAGCATACTACTAGCGGGTAGCTCCAGGATTCTCCAAATCACAAGCTATTTTCACCAGTTGTAATAAAAATTCCCCACCGACCGTTTAAACCTCGTGGACATCCCTAGCATGAAGTCACATCCCAGCAGACAGGACAGACGGAAACGGCATTTGGACGACAGTTTTAAGTCTTACCCTCCATAACGGTGAGCAATCTCACATTAGAAATGCGGTAAATTAGAATTATTGAGCGCCTCATGTTTTCCAGTTCCTTTAGCAAATGTTTTGCATTAGTGAATTCGGGACACTACATCGTTGCAATTTTCGGCTCCAGGGCTGCATTCTACCTCTCTTCGTGATTGCATTTCTTCAGTTGACTTAGATACAAATAAAGTGACAATACAGATATATTACAATGAGCTAAACCACCTCAGCCGTTTCGTCCCGGCAAGTTCCAACCACATATGCAACTGACAATCATGCGACATTACCCAAAGTTTCCGAAGTCTAATAGAACTATTTTGCTGTTGACAAATTAACCCTCTATTCACATGAAGCACTCGTGATCCAAATCTCCCAAAATGGACTTTGCCTGCCAGCCGTATATCAAGTAGGTCATGTTTAAAATTGGAATGTAATTTAGTTTATATTCACGCCAAAAGCTCAATCTCCCAGTGATTGACCCGTGAATGTTCATTCTAGTTCTGCTTAGATGAATTGGTCTATTGAGCGCCTTAATATACATATTTAGTTCTGGTAATTTCGTGTCCGGGTGCATGACATTCATCAAATAAAGATCACGGTCCAATATTCGGGTAGGTACGTTCATTCTAGACAAACCCTGTTTGTTGTTATCTAGGGCATAAGAACATCCACTAGTCAAACTTTTAAAGGTCAGTGCTGTGTGAAACTTGTTGCACATCTCGAATGACGCCTTGGTTGGGGAGGCAACATTCAGAATTCTGTACCCCGAAGTAAGCATAATCCAGATAACGTGACTGGTCTTGTCTTGGCAAATGAACGCAAAACACTATTTTTCCCCCGTGTACATATGGACTCCCAAGATGCATAGTCTCCTCTTACATTTTCCAGTAGTGCTGTCGTCCATTCCGTTCTAAAATGTCCAGGAGCACTGTAAAGCTGTTTTATTCTTGTTTGGACTAATCAATATGGCGACTGCTTTCAAGTTTCCCATTCAATTAGGTCGGTTGGGTGCTACATGAACTTAGCCCTCTGAAAGGACCTGACCAGGATTATATCACAAAGTTTTACATTATGCAAAAGTTTTATTACAATGTCGTTCTCGCAGTTTTTTTCGGGGCGGGGGGAAGTATACTTCCGTAGATTTGGATTTGTTTCGTTTTGTTCTTGACACGATCTTATAACTCTAAGAGAAAAATGTTTTTTTTTATTACCAGGTTTTGCGTGTACTCTTCTGTAGCCACATAGGTGAAAGTGAGTACCAGCTGCCCGGAAATTGTATGTACCAGAGATGTAAAAATTGCTTGATCACGGACAGTCAATGTTTCACCCACTGGGCACCCGGCCATTTGAAGGTTCAACTGGCAATAGGTGAGCTGGTACACCCGTGCTATTTTTGCACGCAGAACAGGCGTGAAATAAATATAGCTGTCATGGTGAGCAGACAATGATAACCGTGAATGTTTAGATTTCGATTAGAAAAAACTTTGGTAAGACGCGTTCAAGGCGAGTGCGAATTTTTGTCCGCTATTAACGAAGTCATTGTGTACTTATTTCGATCCACTGTGAGAACGACGTTATTCGTCATAACGTGTTAATTTCACGTATGTGAAATTAATGTGAACTGGTTCTGAGGAGGTTGACCTTTGTTCAAATTTTGTTGAACGCGCAGGTATCTCAAACTCCGATCTGCCAAAGGAAAAACTGGGGCACGCACACTATGATTCATCTGTGACAGACAGACTTGAAATAAATATGTATGCCTTGCTCAGTGAACAATGATGTCCGTGAATTTTGCGAATCGGAATGGCACAATTTGGTGGAGCGGTTTCAAAGTACGTGCGCAGTTGTGCGCGCTAGCAACCAGTCAGCATACATTTTCTATTTTTGTAGTTATTTGCGTGCAGTTAAACCTTTTTTACGTCCGGACATCAGAAACGCCGGAAAGCACCTTTGTTTGAGGACGCAATCAAATTTGCGAAATAAAAGTGCTGGTTTTGTGAAGAACATCTGACTCAACGAAGAATTTAAGCCTAAATGAGTGGCAGAAATTCCAAGCATAGTTTTCTGACACGTATTCTTGTCTTCATTGTTAGAATTTATTTATTCATTGTTTTTTTGTTTATCATTTATATGCTGCCCAAATAGCTCAAGTTCAGTGGATGTTTACTTACATTTCGGATTTAGCCGTTAAAATATCCCAAGCACACACATTACTGCCAGGTATCGTGTTCAGAGTATGAGTGCCAATCTGGGCAATGAATGTGAAACCTGGAAAGTTTCCTTCGTAAATACGATGTTTTGAACTCAGTAAAACATCACAGAAGTTTCTGATATTGTGGGCCGATTTGGATATGCGATATGGAAGAATGAACGTTTGAAAAACAAATATATCTGTTCTGTGTTACATCTAACTCTGCGCGATGGGAAGAGAGTGATAGTATCATTATTGGAATCCTCGCTTATTTGTTTTGGGCCGTTCAGTTGGCAGACTTTGCCCCACCTGTAGGCGAAACTAGATTTCGACTGCGCAGAATGTGTCTGGTTGGCACGACGAATGATTTTGATACAGATTATATCGGTGTTGCAGCTGGAAACTCATTCAAGCACTTTAGGAGTTGTTTTGATCTGGGCTTGGATGGCTGAAGTCTGAATCATTGAAATGGCATCCACCAACATTTCTATGCTTGATAGGCGTGAACGTACTCTGTATGCCATCATTTTTTGGACAATGGTGGCAATGTTTATTTTTTGCTTACGATTCACACATGCTAGAGAACCAAATTAATTTTGGATGCTAAAATGTGTTCACTTGTAACAGAGATCCGAATCTGACCAACTATTCCTGGTGAATGAAATCACCATGAACAACTTTGAATCATTCTACAAGGTCCATTTATAAAAACCATTGCCAACAGAATAATTGGTTACTTTAAAATATCCAGCGTATGGGTATTTTTAGCAAGCCAGCTTGCACGTCAAATGTCAAACGATTGAATTTTTTGCATGTTTAATCTATGGCTGAATAAAGGACAATCATTGGTAGATAACCAGCAGTGACTTATTATAAAGTTGAGGATGTCAGAAGGGTTGGCATTTAGGGATCGTTTATGGGAATCTGGTGAACAGATTATAACCTACGAGAGATTGTGCAGATAAATCACGACGTGTTGGAATAAATGCTTTATTACGACTTTGCGGTTGCCCGGAGCATACATCATAAGCTAGTTTACAGAATGAATACTAAGAGAGCTTTCAGAAACGAACAGAGTGGAGACCACGGACCGTCACAAAGTTTCATGTCACTCGTCGCGGATATCTTGAGGTTTCAACTACTGAAACTGGAGTTCTGGGTATGTACAAAAAAACGTGCACAAATAATGAAACACGATGCACTAATATTGACCATATTCTCATTCATCGAACAGCTTTAAATGTTTCAGATTCAAACATTGCAAACGTCTTTAAATTACTGAGGCGATGAATCATTTGTCTCCCATGAAAATGCTCGAAATGTGAAAAATCTATCGCTGTGATAAAGGTTGATTCGATGTGACACGACGCTGCAATTGAAGTAATTTGATTTGTTCAACTTCTGGAATAAATAGACAGATAGCCAACCAGAGCACGGTGTGATTTCCTATCATTTGAATATAGTAGACGGCCTAATGTCGCTTTCCAATTTTGCATTGTGGAGGCCAGATCATTCGGAATTAGAAAAATATCACCCGTATTCAATTCTTACGATCAGAGCGCTGGCAAGCTGTTCAGTGGATTCTAGAAGTCCCCGATTCACAGGATGTTTTAACCTAGAATGTGATAATGACGCAAACACAGAATCCGATTTTTTAACATTTTGCAAACTGGTTCATTCAATATTGATGATGGATTATTTAAAGAGCCCGCTCTCCTACACTCTAAAATACTCACTTGAAAATTGATCCCACCATTTTCAAACAGCTACCAATTTCATTCATCGGTTTGTGTGAAATGGATTTTTCTTGATAGTGTATGCTACTGGATTCAGCCCAAATCCAAAATGTGATTGGTTTAAATCATTCAAGCAGGATTCATCCTGTGGTCGGCCGTTACTTGATCTGAGGGATTAAAACTGATTTGTGAATCAGTAGACACTATGAAGGTGGGTATTATGTTGGGCTTAAAATAATCCCCTATGAAGACACTGTAGCCACGAGGACATGCAGACTCCGCAGAAGATGCCGATATCGTGAACCAATATCGTTGTGAAATGTACATTACTGAATGGTTGAACAATAAATGTCACTTATGTGTTACAGCTAGTTTTACGGGGTGCGAAGCCAGTACCAACATCATTATTGGAATCTGCGTTTACGTGTATAATGCGGTTAAATTGGCTTGCCCTGCCCAAATGATTTCGTGACACTAGATTCCAGCTGGCCGGAATTTCCCCGGTTAGGCTGAACAAAATATGACCAAGGTATTAGCGAAATACACTCATTTGCAAACAAATTTGGTTTTGCGAGAGACTCACCTGGAACTCACCTTAATCTCTCGTTTGTGATGCGTGACCAAGGTATGATTTTCGATGCGCAGTCCATAGGTTATTTAGACGTTGACCTGGAGAGGAAGCTCGGGAGCATTTGTAGGTGTGCGTTCGGATGACTGAATTTGCAATCATTGTTCGAGTACCTAATGTCACTTGAACACATAGCAGGTGCCACCCTCGCCGGCTGATGATGCCAATTTTCATCTTCGTGGTATGAATAAACCATGCTGGGGAAACATGTTGAATTGGGGTAAGTCCACTTTTATCTAGGCAGAAGACATTTATTGTATCGTATGCCCTTCACATCAAATACGTCAATTTATGGCTTTTTGAGAAGTGCTTACTCTTCCCTGGCGAGAGAAAAAGCGCCTGCAATGGCCACTGTTTTTGGAATCAGGACATTGCAGAATAAATCCGTTGTTGTTCTGCGACCCGAATAGGATTTAATCAATTGTCATCGGTTGAATGAGTTGCGTGAGACTACTGAGATGTTTTACGCGGGTATAAAAGACGCGCTCTTTTTATAATATTATGTTTGTACCAGGCTCGTACATTGCCTCCTAAGAGATTTGGGGGGTTTTGGGAACCCACTGCAGAAGAGACGTTAGCGTTCATTTCGCTTTCCTCAATGCTTGGTACATCTCGCTGTGTATAGAAATTAATCAGAAGTCCAAATACTTCCAGCCTTTGTTTTTCTCATTCCTAGGATATGTGGAGGATAACGTTGGATAAAATAAACCGTTATAAGATGCATTATTTAATTTCACAACTCGTTTGGCATACCTCTGTACTCTGTAAATTAAACTACTGTAGGCTGGATGGATTACAAACTCACTTGGTGCATCACCACATTCCACAAATACAAAAAACCGGTATTCGAGCGGCTGATTAGTTTTTGCGCAGCTTCCGAATGAACATCTTGTAAATTCCATTTCTTAATTAGTACTCACCTCCGCTTCACAAGTGCAAGTATTTCAAGCACAACATTCATCACACTAAATACAGCATTTCCACTCGAGCACCCAAAATGTTCCCTCAACGCAGTCGAAATAATCACATTTATGAACACCGTTCCAGAACACCAATAATTGAACTGTTGAAATTACGTGGCCGCATTTTACCAACAAACTGCAAAGCAAGAGAGCTGAAAACCTATTACATAAGGCCCAGAATTCTGCATTGTATAATCGCTGATGTTCACAGCTTACTCAATCCTAACAATACTTACAAGTTAGCTGGTTTATGGCTGAAATAACGAATAAACGACAGCAAATGCAAGAAGCGCACCAAAGTCGTTCCAAAAATGTAAACTATAAATTTGAGATAGCCCGGAGGAGCGCATGCCAAACCTGAGCAATTTTTAAAAAACTGCTTTCAGTGTTCTCTCCCTGCCTCTTGCTGGGTGTACAGCCATTTTGACTGGGCAGTAAAACCAACTAACTGAGGTTCATCAATACTTATATTTGGTCAGGGCCCAATAAAGTACTGCGATATATGTTAGAAATCGGTGTATCAGCAATTGGTCTATAGATCGCACCGAACAGTCTACCGATCGGAGCAACCATCGCCCGCCCAGCAACTGAAAACGAATGGCACTAGAAATGGACACTACACGTCTTTATCAGCTAAGGTTCAATCTCAGGTTTTTTCATTCTGCTTGACTCTTCCGTTTTACTTCTTCCTCGAACATGTCTTTGGATAGACGATGACTAATTTGCAGTCACATGTTAACTAACAAACTGTTATGGACTCACTTGTAATTATTTGTTTCCCAGCGGGACAAAAGCCTTATCAGAACAATTTCGCCCATAGGCTAGAATATGAACTCGACAGGTAACAAGTCGAGGCACAGTACACATGAACATCAGCTGTTCGGTACTTGTTTCTATGCAAGAGGTTCCGATGTGCATCTAACATTTGTCGCTCAAACAAAAATCATACAGCGTCACTTTTCGGAAACAATCTACAACAATATATATTCCAAAATACGTGAATCCCATTCAAGACTGATTTCCAAAAATAACGTTAGTAGTGAAAACATTCAGAACACAAGATATACTTTAACAGTTAACGTAGAGAGGGACGGAGAATGTCAGCACTTCCGGAAATATTTCGTTCAGATGAATCTATCTTATCAAATAGTTAGATAACTCTCTGATGATGTACAATGATAAAAACATGCATCATTCAAATTATGTCAAATACCTGAATTGTGGCTTTACAGAGCGGAACCGCCAGAACAAAGAGGGATAAAGTATGGAATTTGAACAACCGCCTTAATGCGTTTTTCTTGACGTTGTAGAATTTTATGCAAATGAAAAAACTTCTGATTACAAAATTAACACTTTTCCTGGGTAATTGTGGGGGTAAATTTTTGAAACTAAAAGATTATTGAGGTGCGTGTGCGTTTCAATTACGACGCGGAAACTTTTCTAGAATATATAGTATTCCCCTGTCCTTTGAGACAGGGGAGCAGCGCTTTGCGCCGCACCGAGACGTATAGATATATAACATATCTGTATATGATATGTAATACAATATATGCAGTAATGTTGTCATTAAAATCGGTCGTATGTGGATACTACAATCAAACCAAACCGACTGTAAAGTGCCAAGGGAAATGCAAAGTAAAGCGTCAACCTATACGTCATCTCATGGTTTCTGGTGAATATTTGCGCAAAAAATTGCATTACAACAGGTAGAGAGCCCTGCACTGGATAGTTTCACAAATACATGAGAGACATTTAATCGCTAGCTGAGAACTCCCATTAACTGTGGTTAGACAAGCGTGATCACTTGAATTATTATATTAGAATTACACGTTGCGTCTGAGGATGATAGTTTTGAAGGGTCGATCCAATTTTTATTGTCCAGTAGCAAGAGCGTTTTTGTATTAAACCGAACAAGGTGTTGGTTGGCCGGCTTTCTTTGCTAACAGCCCGATGT
>SJOL01007002.1:81021-99895 GCA_004794785.1 Opisthorchis felineus
CTGCACTGGAGAGTTTCACAAATACATGAGAGACATTTAATCGCTAGCTGAGAACTCCCATTAACTGTGGTTAGACAAGCGTGATCACTTGAATTATTATATTAGAATTACACGTTGCGTCTGAGGATGATAGTTTTGAAGGGTCGATCCAATTTTTATTGTCCAGTAGCAAGAGCGTTTTTGTATTAAACCGAACAAGGTGTTGGTTGGCCGGCTTTCTTTGCTAACAGCCCGATGTTAAAGCAAATTTTTCTGCACACGTAAGATTGATAGATGAGACCTTTGCGCAATGATGGATGTGGTTACTGATATGTGGTCGCATTTTAAGAGATACTCGAATGTCGATTTTTATAGAAATTAGCCGGCTGGCAGAATCCTATAGATGGATATACCATTGCGTTAGTATTTTTTTCCGTTAATTTACTCCATTCCTCTTGCCAGCCTATTGTAGATTATTATTGACTACAGAGGTAAGCCAAACGTGTAATGTAGAATGAGTTGCAATGTGCTTGTTAAGTTCAAATTCCTTTGAATTATTTTTGCGGAAGCTCCATGATGCTTTGCAGACATAGAATTATTGAATGCGTCTGAAATCCCAACAGGATAAAGTTTAGAAGACAACCACTGTGTTTGGCTGTAGTTGCAATCATATTACATAAAATAGATCGAAGACAAATTGTTAAACACCTGGCCGTCAGAAGAAGGACAAATCAAAATAAATCCTGAGACGTGTGTACAGCTTTTGCACCAGAAATATGGTGTACTGAACTCTTAGAATTTTATCGGTGTTTTCACTATTTTGGGACTGGTTTTCAGACAGATATAATGCATGTGCTGCAAGCCCCAAAACCATAGGACGCAGGAATGAGGACAAATATCCTATGCGAGAATGAGAGCAGCTGTTGTGACAAACACTACGTGGATCGGACAGGTAGGGTAACTACTACCAGAGTAACTGGACAGAACCTTGCAGGAAATAGGCACATTCGATTATCTTCAATTGTCTTAATGCCTGAAGGTAAATAGGGGCAAATTCATCTCAACGAACGTTCGACTGTTTTTCGGAGCACAGGGAAAGAATGTTAGTTTCCAGGGGCACGTCTTTCTCCTTGCACATATGCCAAGCACAGATATCGGCCTGATCAATCAACCGCTGTAGAGGAATCTGAATAAAAGTGTGTAGACAACCTTTATTTGAAAGTTTATCTCAAAGCACTAAATAGAAGAAAGTTCAAGGGGGTTAAAAGAAATAAGTCCTTGAGTCAACCAAGTGAACATACGGAAGTTACCAAAACATGAAGAAACTACGCCAAGCGCAAAGTGCTTGATGGTGAACAGGTCCATCCGAGAAGGCCTGTCACCAGTTCCATATACCATGGTAATTTTTTTTCAAACTTTACACCTCAAAGTGTTCTTTTTGAGGGCGATCTTATAGGTTGTTGTTAAATATTCTGTGACTCCTGGCAGTCAGACGGACGACAGTGCAAAAGTGTTATGAGCGTAAAAATGCAAACTTTGGTATGTGGACTTCATGAGGTGATCAGAACTTATTCGTCGAAGTAGATTTAGTGAAGTTCAGTTGTATTCAAAATGAAGCGCCAAACAGAATACAAAGTTGGACACACGGCGAAGGAGTAGACACACTAATGTTTCACTATTATTTACTAAAGACAACTAATAATTCACTGTGGTCACACATTGATGGTGTATCATACATGACTTAGGCGAGATAGTCACCTTTTTAGTATCTTAAGTTGGAAACATGAAAACTGGCTTTTGCAATTTAATGTTGCATCAAATGACGACCCATTTTGTTCGGTGCTATTTTACACACTTTTTGAGACAAGTAAAACTGGCTGAATAATTTCGCACCCCGGCAGAAGTTTTATACGCAGTAAAGGATATTAAGTATTAAGAAAAGCGAAATGAACGCTAACGTCTCTTTCGCGGCGGGTTCCAAAACGCCCATCATTACCATCATTATTCAATAAATGTCCAAAGATTGCAAATTCAGTCATCCGCACGCACACTTACAAAATCTGTCTAGCCTTCTCCCCAGGTCAACGTCTAAATAACCTATGGATTGCGCAACGAAAATCACACATTGGTCATATTTTGTTCAGCCCAACCGGGGAAATTCCGGCCAGCTGGAATCTAGTGTCACGAAATCATTTGGGCAGGGCAAGCCAATTTAACCGCCTTATACACGTAAACGCAGATTCCAATAATGATGTTGGTACTGGCTTCGCACCCCGTAAAACTAGCTGTAACACATAAGTGACATTTATTGTTCAACCATTCATTAATGTACATTTCACAACGATATTGTTTCACAATATCGGTATCTTCTGCGGAGTCTGTATATCCTCGTGGCTACAGTGTCTTCATAGGGGATTATTTTAAGCCCAACATAATGCCCACATTCATAGTGTCTACTGATTTACAAATCAGTTTTAATCCCTCAGATCAAGTGATGGCCGGCCACAGGATGAATCCTGCTTGAATGATTTAAACCAATCACAGTTTGGATTTGGGCTGAATCCAGTAGCATACACTATCAAGAAAAACCCATCTCACACAAACCGATGAATGAAATTGGTAGCTGTTTGAAAATGGTGAGATCAATTTTCAAGTGAGTATTTTAGAGTGTAGGAGAGCGGGCTATTTAAATAATCCATTATCAATATTGAATGAACCAGTTGGCAGAATGTCAAAGATCGGATTCTGGGGTTGTGTCATTGTCACATTCTAGATCGAAACATCCTGTGAATCGGGGAATTCTGGAATCCATTGAAAAGCGCGCCAGCAGTCTGATCAGATAAATTTAGATGCGGGTGATATTTTTCTAATTATGATTAATGTCGCCTCAACAAATCAAATTGGGAGGAGATTTTATTTTTTGAGGTGTTGACATGGTTGTTGAATGTTCTATCCGACATTATGGGTAGTTTTATTTTCTTCGGCATTGACCCGCTTGCGCTGTTCATGAGATAGGAAGTTACTCCGTGCTGTAGTTGGATGTCAGTCTTGTTATTCCAGAAATTGAGCGAGTAAAAGATTTTTTTGCACCAGCGTGACACACCGGATCAATCTGACTCAAGGTGATAGATTTCTGGAACTTCAAGCATCATCGTAGTTGACAAATAATTGCTTTTCTTATAAATGTGACGGATAAAATTTTGCAATATTTGATACTGATGAATCTAGCGCAGTTTGATGGATAAGGAAACGGTCAAACTGTGTTAATCGATGTTTCCTATTTGTACACTTTTTCTGTTCATACGTGCAACTCCATTTTAGCAGTTCAAATCCCAAGATATCGGCGACGAGTGGCATGAAACTTCGTGACGGCGCGCAATATCTATTTTGTTCATTTCTGAATGCTTCCTTAAGATCCATTTCTTAAACATTCTTATGTGGTCTGCCCAGAGCAACCGGAACGCCGGATTATGGCAGTTCATTCCACCACGCTTTGTCTTAGCTATAACATCTTTCGTAACTTATAATCTGTTCACGTCGCTCCCATAAATGATCATTAGCGGACATACCTTCCGAAATACTCAACTGTGTTAGTGACCTACATAGATTGAAAACCGATCCACTACCGTATCAACACCCACTGCACTGCTGGATGTTCATCAAAATCTGTTCCTTATTCATTCCTCTTTGAAAGCTAAAGCAAGTGACAATATATCTGTTACCTAACTTCATTTTTTGCTGCTTCTGTAGGTCTCCCATCAACACCCTTATAAATATTTCCGCTCTACTACTCCGGAGTTCGTTAATAACAATTTGACTTGCTTTGGATGTGTCAGGACTTGCACTCCATCAGTTCGTATTGCCACGTTTACTCCAATGGGTGTCTCAGTCAGGTAGAGAAATTGCAAAGCTTATACATTCCAACATCCCCAGGGCCTGAAGTGTAGCGTATGAGTCGATGACCCAATATGGGAGAACCAACCAGTGCTTTCAAACCTGTTAGCGATCAGTGGTTAGTGTTTATTACCACGACGGACAATTTTCGACCAATGAGTCAACAGTTCGTGCAGATTCATACGAGCTAATCATTTCGTCTTCTTTATAAACATCCATACCGTTGGTAAGCTTGTTCAAATTTACATGTGTGGGTTATGTCGAAAGTTTTTGTACAATACTGCAGCTAACTGGAGACACCTTGAACTCCTTGATGTGCAAGCTGTTTACAAACGGATGATGCCATTATACTGTGATATATTGATATATATTGATTAGTATACATATAACGCCTTTTGCCATATCATTTTACAGTGCACATTTGTAGCATCATGTCATTTTATCTTAGAATAAATTTTGAGAGATGGCCAATTTGTTCAGCACTGATCTTGATACTGCTTGGTCTCACCAAAACGGAAGGTGTTACTCCGCACAATGCGAAATACTTGGGTGATCTGTTGACCCCAAAAAGTTGAGAAGCCCTCTGAAAGATTATTACCCTGGTTAATGTTTTTGCTACTGCTGTTTCGCTGGCAAACGGGACCCTTGGGTCTGATAAGTAATCCTAAGACAAACTTCGATGGGTAGATGACAATGCGAGTTAAGTTACTTTTGCAAATCTCATCGCTAACTGAGAGGGAACAGTAATGGAAAAGCATAAGTCATCAGACCGAAGTTGTCTGAAAGTCAATATCAGATTTCCAGTTGAAAGGAACACTCGCTGTCACATCGGATATGTGGAGACGAACTCCATCATGAAAACTGGTGTTCAATAATGGGCTGGATGTGGGTCTACTGGGAAATGTACGTCATTGAAAAATTCACCGAGCTGTAGGAATTACACTGGTGTTATCTCTTTCAGTTACGTCTGCATGGCATTTGGTTGCCCTCGCGGTCATCGCAAGCAATCTACGCGAAGTGCGCGTGTGTTCGTTGAGACTGTCTTACCAGAATCCGACTTATCTCGTAGAGCACTATCACGGAAACCGAAGTTAGGTGACGGTTTTTAAACTTGATTATAATGAACCGCTTTTCTTCTTTAGTAAATGACTGTACAACCTTAGTGCTTTGGTGTAAATTTGGTGCTCAATTATGTGCCTAAATGTGTATTTTGGGACAAACTCGCCTTCACATTTTCTTCTTGATGCCACATTTAAAGGAGCGGGAAATCCCATCGCTCGTTCCTCTAGAGGATATCAGCGTTTTTGGCTCCAACACCTACGTAATTTGCAAAGATCTGATATCAACCTATTCGGTTACCTAACTAGCGCCTTTTGGTGTGTAAAATGTAAAGTTATTTAAGAAAATGCATTAGAGGAATGCATTGCAATCGATCGCCTTGTGTTTGATGTAAATCTTTCAAGCGCCAGGAGGTTTTTTGACTTGGGTTGGTATCAGCTGTACTACTTCAGTGCGAAAGCTGGTTGCAACTTAGCAAAAGCCGATGGATTGCTTACTGTTAAATATTTTTAAGGTTCGCCGGCGCGCATGATAAAAAAACTATTTTCGATTTGTGTTGCTTTCAGCAGCCAAGTTATTACATTTGGTTTCATATATATATTTCGGGTAATGGGAATTCGACCGCAGACACAATATGTCGCTTTACTTTAGAGTTAGAATTTAGTTATTTATTTATTATTTCTCATTTGTTTATTTATTTAGTTATTTCTATGGGCATTCCAGAAGTATCCAATAATTCTTCGTCTGCAAACAATCACGATGTACCCCGAGAATTACTTCACATACAGCTAAAATTAACAAAGTGGTTTAAACTGGTTCTACAGAATGCATTCGGTTTACCTATGTAGTAGATAAACTATTACAAAATTCTGAAAAATAGATTGAATTGAATTAACAGAAAAAAAAATATCAACTTAAACAAGCGATATTCGAGTAACTCGCAAAACCTCTGACAATTCAGAAAAATCATTCATCATTGTGTTGACGCCTCCGTAAACCTTACCTATGTGGGATGACCCGTCTTTAGATCGAGCTGTTGGCAAAAAAGCCAAACTGAACAAACAGTCATCCAACCAATTTTTGTCTTAGTTGAATTTTGGAAATTCTTGGCTAGCAGGGACTGTGTGTTTGAACTGAGAGACATCAAATGTGTTTTCGTTTTATTTGTAAAACTTACACAAGCAACGCTTCCTAGCCGTCGTGAGGCAATTTTCTGTAAAAACAAGCACCAGAAACAATGAGGAAACTTATGGGTTTGGAATCTATCGAGTGTGATCTGCATTGCTCCGAGTTTCTGGAGAGTACATTGTTTATAGTAATATCCAGGGCTTTTCAGTACAATTCACGGCGCTTAACGTGTGACAGCAAGTAGAAGGTGCAACAAAGCAGCTTATTTCAGAGTACAGTCTGTGATGTGATTAACGTAGTCACGCAACTCAAACTTTTCGAGATGTTATAAAGTCAACTTATATTTCAATATGTAAAAATGTTATTTTCTTCTCGGAAAACTATGACTCTTAATTTGCTAGATATACGTACGGTTTCGACGGTTCGGATCTGAAAAACGGTCACCCAACATTCCTTAAAATTCGGGTATTTAGCACGTATTTGATTTGTATTTTTCAGGTTTTTGCATCATCTAATGGTTAGCAGAATACTTGCTTATACAAAATTATCTGAGAAAAATATTCCTAGTACAGCTGTGCACCTCTTGTGAACTCGAAGATTTTTTCGAACATTTTTCGTTGAGCCAGATAACATGGTTAGTCGAGCATTACCATGAGTGTCAGCCACGGTTACATTTTATTGGAAAGTTCGACTTGAATCGCAATTCAGCATTGCCTGTCTATGACTCCCAATTGCATTTTGTGCCCACCTGTGTGAAGTTAGTAACCATAAACAATATTCCACCATGTCTCCAACCGTCTGTTTATTGTGGTTTGACAATATACTCAACAAAGATAACTGCCGTTTCTTGAGGAATCGGGTACATCAATCACGAAATATATATAAACTCACTGAATCTGATTTAGTGTGCTTTCTCGCAAGAGACCAGACACTACCAATCGAAACAGATTTGTGGTCCTACTATTGCTTCGAATTTATCCCAATGCAGCAAATCTCATTTTATATTTCGAACTGAATCATTTATAGTGTTATATGTGGCAAGTCAAATAATGGAAAGCAATTTCATCCAGCAATGTCACAAAATGCCATTGGAGAGCGACGGAAAATTAGATACGTTTACCCACCTAAACAAGTATCTTTCACACGTCAGTCGCACACAACTGCAAAGAATAAATTATCCTCACGTGAAATCTGTACGCTCCATAAGTCATTTATACACGCAAAGTATTTCGAGGTGAAGATATCTGGTAACGTTTCTCCTGAATCATTCACTCACATAATAAGGACGACTATGTTAACGTGAAGTAGTTCTGCTGTACGACAGTAGTTTGCAAGTTAACTTCCATCATCAATTGGAAGACGTCATGATAGTGCAATGCACAAATGAGTTTCAAAGCCACACGTTCGCACTCCTCCGCTCCAGCGTCAGGAAAAACTATAAAGAAGAATGCATATCATCTGTGGGTTAGGACGCTTATCTATACCAGAACTATTTCTTTCACTCAGAGGTAGAGGATAGATAATTAACAGGCAAGTGACCTTGGACGCACGTGACTCTTCGATTCAGTTCCGCGTTGGCGCCATTTGCTACGGTGCGCATTATTTTGTCTTTTGTACTGTTACATTCTGGACTACAATATTTTTTACCTTTGTCCTAGAAGCTTATGCTACTCGTGTGGAACAATTTAGACATTGTTGTTGCGTGATTTGTTCAAATTTCTAATGGATAACAAACCTCTATTGTGGACTGATTTTTCCCAATACTCACCGGTTGTGCAGTGTTCTATTCAGAAGCGAAGATTGAAATTCCGGCATCAGTAACTCACGCTTTTAGTGTTGCACTTTGAAAGCTGATAAATGCGCAAAATCATTTTCTACTCTGGTGTTACTGTTTATGTCAAAGAGACCAAGATACGCAAGGAAAGCTAAGAAAAAGCAAGAAATCTACCTAGTTTGCGGAGAATTTCCAAAACAGTCCACAACTCAGAGGCCGCGAATCTCTGTTTAAAATTTAAGAAGGCATCAGAAAATGTTGTGGAGTCGAAACGGGCGTTTTAGCCAATAGACTGGTGGTGGACATGTGAAAATCATCCTGACCAGACTAGGTAATCCCCAATGTCGTACAAGTGATAGCGGGACAAAAGACTACAAATAAATTCTGCAGAAAGTTGACAAGGCATGCACATAGCTGGATCTCCACAACACAGTCGAAAATGCTGCGTATTTGAAAACCGCCGAACATAATCCGTGTGAAGTCACTAATCTCTGATGGAGATATTGGAGAACTACCGAACGTAATCCAAGCAAAATCGGTATGGAATGTTGCGGTCAACGTATAAAACCGCTAGATTCAAACAGTTTTACCCATGCATGTGAAACATTCAGGAGAATCTTGTGACAAAACAGAATCCACTAAAAGGAAGATTTTGAAACATGTTGTTGCGCCGTGTTTCGAATCCAAAAACTTCATCTTGTCTCGTAGGCAAAATAGACTCACGTAGGGCAGCCATGGCAACAAAGAAACATCCTACCGTTTTATTACTTGTAATTAACAGCTGCAAAACAGGGCACACTGATCAATGAAATAATTGTTTCGTTCGTTTATATTTATGTCAGTAGTTGCGACCTTGAGACAACTTGAGGACAGTTACCGAACTGCTCGTGTGTGTGAAGAGTGCATTCACATTTAGACTAGGACGAATTCCGATTTTTCGTTTGATGACATCAAACAGTTCTAACTGTTTCTATTTATTGGGCACACAATTTACGTTTCACATTGTTGCCAATGGATTTGTAAGCTTTAGCTGTTTGTTATGGTTAGGTGAATTCTTCTGGAAAGTACGCTCCGATTACACACGCCATGTACGCGACAGTAATCCTAAGTGTAAACTCATGTTTGACACCACAAATAATGAAAAATCAAAAAGCCGGCTTATCTTGACTTTATATGTCATGCTGCGCGTGAAGGTACGTAGTCTCACCCTGAGCCATCAAACTGTCAAAACGGAATCAAGTGTCCTGGGGCGGGGCTAAGAACTCGGAGGGAACGTTTTTGTCATACTCATTACAGATCATTGTGTAAACTGGTAATTGCTGAACAAACTCCAAAAAAATCCAACTTGTCTTTTTTCAGCTGCCATTAACAGATATTCGGTTACCCGAGATATGCACTCCATTTCTGGACGAGAAGATGAAAGTGGGTTTTTATTTCTTAGAGTCTCAGCGAAAAGCCGGGGTCGCATGAAAAATTTCCACATGCAATCGCGACCCGGGGTGGTAGCATAAATAATACCAATGTAAAAAGTTTGTCACCTATACTGATTGTTGACGAAGTACCTGGCCAACTGAAATGCTAACGAGAACATAACTGCTGATGGGTATCAAACGGGTTGGGACGCGAATGCTGGAGGATAGGTATATTTGTATCCAATGAATTCGTAAACTTCTGAGTTCGGGATGATTAGACTACCTGAGGCAACAGATAACGCACCCTTTCTCTATCAGTCTTACTTGATCACATACAAAATTTCCTTTACGTGGTCACATGAAGAAAAGTTATGATCAGTGCTTTCCAAGGCTTCCTAATTATCCTTCAGTTCTACAGCCATATCTCAATGTTTACAATTAGGCGCCTACCTTTCACGAACAAGCATTGAGTAAAAAGTGCCGAAAAAGTGCTCCTAACTTATCAAACTGCGCTCAAGTAAAGTGTAACCGCTGATGCCCCAGCTCATGAGAATCAACGAGTATAGTGCGGCGTGCGGGAATCAAATCGAAAAACAACGGTCTCCCTCCTTAGCAAACCAGTTCAGTGGATTCAAAGCAACTCACAGTTTGCGACAAGTCCGGACCGTATTTCGAAAATTGATCGTGTAAACTCGGGTGACCTACATTCAGCGGCTCCTGTCCCTTTCTCTTCTCCCAACTGCTGGACGCATGAGGTCATACTTCAGTAATCAAGACAGATGACACAGGCCTAAACACGGTATTTGTACAAGACATATTATTACCTAACTTTACACAGAAAATCTGGAAATAAGGTAACAAACTGACTGTATGTTTTACGAATTACACGAGTGATGTTTAGGCTATCTACAAAGTGGTTTTTTATGTATCCTGCAAAAGTATGATCCTAGCAGTGTAATAAATTCAAGGGGACGTGTATATGAGGACTAGGTGTTAGGTACTTGTTTTGGGATAACCGAATTCGATGAGGATCAAGAGTCCGATAACTAAATGAACTCATTTTATTTCATCTATCGCAACGTTAACTATGAGGTATTATCATGACCCTCCTACCGCTGACAAAAATCACAATCAGAATAAAATAACTTTACAGTACTTCTTGGCTTTCCAGCAGAGTTTATCTTAAGTAATAGGATGAAATCTTGGCTGTTTGTCTACGTTGTTTGTCGAAATAAAAGTTTGTGCAACGCACATGAACGTTTTGGAGAGTATGATTGTCAAATCAATGAAATTGGAGGATTACCTGCTTGCGAGTGTCATATCCTTATTGCGTGTATCCGCATCGTTCCCATATAACAGTGCCGCAATATCTTGATTTGGCTATTCCGGGTGGCTTGTAGCAACAACCGTGGTGGTTAATTTAGAAATTTAATTTTAAGAACAATTTCTTTGAAAAATAGAGGTGCTAAACTGTGTGTGATGACATTACCAATTATGCTTAACACAGCAGTTATATATCTGCAAGTCTAGAACGGCCGAATATTTCAGGGATCGCCGTCGTTGAGTTGGAGGTTTAATGGCCTGAGATCCGTTAAATTTTTGACAAAATTACCAATGGATAATCAGTGCTGAAATCCCGGTGGAAACTTACACTCTGATTCTTAAAGTCTCATGTAATATACCTAGATAACTAACACAATTGCAGAATACGTGCGAATCAAAACAAACCATATAGCTAAAAAGATTTTATGTCGTCGCATTTTAGAACCATTGATAATTTTTGCATGGATTGGTGGGATAATGGTTCCAGATATAAATTTTCTCATCGTAACATAACCTTGGATGCTCAACACAACCTGATTTCGATTCTTTCGTAGTTATTGATGGGTGCCATTAAACACGCAATACGTTTCATGAACCTCATGAAGTGGTCAGATTCAGTACCTCGCTGCAAACAAATGAGCCAAGCCAAGACGTGTAGCACAACCAAATGGGCCAACTGGATGACACTATCTTAATTTTCAATGTCAGTTCTTTTTTTGATAGCACGCAATGTATTTCACGCGGTATTCGAATGTCCGGGAATACCTGACAATCCAAGGTGCCGCAACTGGATTGACAGTTATCTGGCATTAGTCGTTTCGGGATGTGCAATGCGCTAAACGCGGAGTTCGATATTTTGGGTGAGATTTTTCTAGCAGCTAATTCATAGAAAGCGGACAAACTGAAATAGTTTAGAGACGCAGCCAGCTTGAGTTTAATAATAGAGATAGGGATCACTCAAAAACGTGTGAAAATGGTCCATCTCTATTTCAGCACGTTAAGGCATACCAAACACCGTGTTGTGTTTGTCCTAATTTGTTTCCACATATCAAAGCTTCTATCGGAAAATTTCGAATCCCTTCTTACGAAGCAATGTTTGCTGACTTCAGTGCTTGGTTTTTGTTCTTTTCGCCATACTTGGCATTGCAAATGCTACGTTACAATCCTAAGAAACGCCGCCAGTTTGTGTTTGGTTAGGGTAATTCCTGCGCTTATGCCTGTCAATCTGTATTTTTAAACGATGTTCTGTAATCTGATATTATTGGTTGGCGCATTTTGCGCAGTTTGATTTGTAAAAGTTGAAACTACATTGCAAATGAAAAGGAACGTAATGTCGCAAAAGTACGGTAGTTTAGAAAATAACTTTTGAACGTGGTCCGAAATCCAAACCACTACACATAGGTAATACAGCTTGGAATTACTGTGGTTGGAATAAACGGTTGTTGGTAAATTCCGGATTCCAAAGTTCCAGCTTCTACATGAGGCACATTCATTACTAAAGCACTGCCCATCACCTTATCCTAACACTTGAACCTAGGGTGATTCACGGCCTCATTTGAGAAACTGGTTTCGATTTATATTTCCTTCGCATAGGCTGAGAGCATCCGAAAATCGAGCACTGTACTTTAATCATGTTTCTAAAAGTCTTTTGGCGCTTTGCTTCTAGGCAAACAGTCACCACTTATGGCCATGTATATTTTGCCTGCAAATTGGAAGGTGTTGTTCAAGTACCACTCACCAAAATTCTGAAGCCAGAAACAGACCACGTGCGTCATAATTCGGCTTCTGAGAGTGCTTTTGTCTCATTTACTTGATCGAAGGAATCATTTTCTCTAGCAGTCATATAGATTCCATAAATGACTCTTGCTAAACTTTTCAACGACACTGCTCACGTTCTTGGAAAGAATGAAACAAACACTCAATAAATTTGGGTGCTCTTTAATTTTATCTGTACATATATTATGCCTTCGAACTTTAAAAGTGTTCGAAAAACCTTACGAATAAAAACACTGGTCGCATTTAGAGCCGACTCTATGAAGTAAATGAATTTGCTAGGATGCCACAAATAGAGCTGACGCAAACATTATGCACAGTTTGAATATAGATAAACGATTAAAGGCCAAGGAGTTAATTTGATGGCTATACGTAGAAACCAAGGAAGAAAATTTCCACTAAAACGGACTTATCCAGGATGAACATTCACAATTCCAAGCTGTAGTGGTAAGGTAAACAAAAGCTAGGTAATCTTGATACGTCAGTGTCAGCAATCGACATCTTGAATAAAACCATGAATGGATTTCTCCAATGCATTTGGGCGTAAATTACGCGCTGAGTCACATCCATAGCTAAAAAATCAGTTTTATTCTACAAACTTAGTCGAGCCTTTAAATGAACGCAATTTTTAGGCGACTCTGCTGTCCCAACGTAAGACAAATCGTTCATAACAATTGTGCAATTCAAAACACTTGCACCGCAATACCTGCAAATCAATAGGTTTATGCTCAGTAGTTAGCAGCGCACACAATTGCGCACGTACAATCAACCCATTTCACCAAAATGTATCAATCCGGATCGCAAAATTCACGATCACTACTGTCCACTGAGCAAGGCAGCCATATTTGTTTCATGTCTGTTGTCTAGAGAGAACAGTGTGTGCGTGCACTAGTTTACCCGTTGAAAGAATGAAGTTTTAATTTCCGAGCGCTCAGCGAGCATCTTCTATAGCTGCTTTTGAGATCAGCGGATGCAACATTGACGGATATTCTTTGAAAAGTCACATCGTAATCTAGGTCTGTTTAAGCTCACCAGACAATTAACGGGCAATCGCAATACACGCTCACTCACAAATTGGGCAGCGTTTGGTAATTTGACATCCTAAATGAAATAAACGCGGCAACCCAAACCCCTTTCCAAATCAGGTACGCCGTTTGAATTATAAAGCAGAGGAACGTACCGCCCCATGTTTATTTCACGTGTATTGCCATCCAAAGTTGGCTCACGATATCAAAACATTCTACAGTTCACAAATCGACACTGTTTCAGGGAGTCAACAGAGCATAATTGTGGATACTACATCTCAAAATATCCACTGCTAGGTGATGTCTGAACACAAAATTGAAAACCAAGTGAATACGTTAAGCTGCTGAGGCTTCAGACAAACCAAAATATTTACTATAAATAAGAGGAGAAAGTGCTTTTAAAAAAAGCCGAGAGATCATCCAGACTTCTGCACTAAAAAGAAGATATTTAACTTCGAAGCAAATCAAAATGGAGGCAGTTTACTGACACAAAAATAGATGGAGTCAGAAATTAGCGTTCCACTCGGCGGCAAAGTTTTTCGTCACATGCAAACAGTATAGTGTACATCGGAATTCAGTAACTTTTTGAAATTCCCTGACTCTTCCTAATCTACAGTGCACTGCTCCACCAGGAGTATTTACTGAGAAAGGTTTAGATCTTGGGTTAAATAATGTAAATCCACAAGGACAAGTTTAAACTTATCGCATTACTGCAGTACGGATAGGCACTCAGTATGATCAACTCACAATAAATGCGCACTTGGGAGTGTGTCGATAAGATTGATGAAACTAGGTTAAAGTGGACGAGAAAACCGTTCCTCAACTGAAACAGTAATACCGTCTCTCGAATTTTGTGTTCGAAAGTTGGGTTTTGGAAACGTGCACGTGTCCACTGGGCCACTGTATAGGAAACCTGGGAAGATTCTCTCGTAAAAACGATAAAAAGGTGAATACTGGCGAATGGCTTGCAGCGAGACAGAACATGCGCACAATCATGGATACACAGCAGGCCAAGGCTGACCACAACGCAGATAATTGGCTTGCGTCTCATACTGACAGTGTGGTCATTGTACACCTGCGCACGCATATGATAACACGACTGACTTTTACAGAGTCCAATGAGGTAATTCGAATGAGCCAGGGTATCACATGTAAACGATTATTGCGCGCTTGCGGAGGACAATGCAGTACGTGAACATGGAATAAGGGATTTTGTGAAATATGTCAGCATCCGTAAGATACAAGTGTAGGGTTGAGTTAAGCGTTTGCTGCTGAGAGGCAAAGGCCTCTTCTGGGCAATTTTCGCTTGATTTTCTCCCGCAGCGCCTTTTGTTGTGAAGCAGGCAGTAGTTCAAATGATTCTAGCAGTCTCCTGTGCTCATGCTGTTTACACCACATATAGAAACAATTTCGCACCGGCTGGTTCCAATTTGCGAACATTTGCCTGTTGGCTTGCGCCATATCCTGGTAAATGTTTCGGAACCTTGCCTGGACTGCTTGAATCACGTGTGCAATTTTTTGGTTCGTGCATAAGCCACGTTGAGCTTGAATTAGCCTTAGCCATACAACGCACATACCAAAAGCAAAGGAATTTATGCCAGGTAGTTAAAAATGTTCCGGAATGGGTCGACGCTGCGTGCAATCATTGAAATTCATGTCACAAGGTGTGGATATCTTTATTTGTTTCTGTTGAACAATAATTTATAAGTGGGTGCAGATAAATGTGCTCAAATTATGAGAAGTGATAGACCCGTTTTGAACATTTCTTCATGCTTTGAAAACACGTACACTACACAATTTTGCGTATTGTGTATTCTTAGCACGTTCAGTTATAAAATGATCGAGCACATACGATTCACCATATTTCACAAATTCGCAGGAGTAAAATCCCACAGAGTTAAGGCGAATCGCTTGAAAAATTTGCAACATAAAAATGAAACTCACGCCTTCACAGCGAGTCTAAGAGCTAACTGGATCGCGGGTCGATTTCGTAGCTTCTGAACAAAGCATATGAACCAATTTTCTGTGAAACACTGTGCGAAGCGGTGAAAATTTCAACACAAAGGTAGTAAGGTAGCGGCTTTGCCCCTGACGATTTTGTATGTGCTAATTTTAATGGCCCTTCACCAGCATCAGCAATCTTCACATCATGAGAACACTCTTTACCATTGAGTCATAATTTAGTGGTCTTTGCAATTCATACGCAAAATCGAGTTCAGATACATTTCCTCGACAATATTAAAAATATTAATTGTCCACACGGAATTGCTCCTAGGTATTACTGAGTTATCTGTAATTGATTGCTTAGGACTAAATGACAAGGTGATGTATTCAACGTCGAATTCATTCTTAACCATCTATTGGATTATGGTATTACCCAAGGATTTCTTAGTGATCTTACCAAGGCACCTTATATGTGATAACCAGCTTTGAGCAGGACTTGTTGTTTGGACAAAAGCTTAAACTGAGGTAGAACGTATTCCATAGTACACAGAAGAATAAAGCTGACTTTGTTTGGAGTCCAAAGAGCTAATTCGAATGGGTCAGTGTATCATGTGTAAACGGTTGTTGCGAGTTTGCTGAGGACAATGCAGTGAGTGAACCTGGAAAAAGTGTTTTCGAGAAATGTATGGGATGACGTTAGATGCAAAACTGGTGTTGATAGAAACTTAAGATTTTCAATAAATATCTCTTCTTGGAGACATTTGCTCAAATTTAACCACCATCAAAATGTGTTCAGAAACAGCCTACTAGTGAGTAGTCCGACTGGTTCCAGAATTCACCAAGCTGCTTTCACCAGTTGTCATAATTCCGCCCCGACTCGTTCTAGTTTGTGAATATTCGTCTATTGGCTTCGCTGCGTGCTGTAAAATATTCACAATTTTTGCTCGATTGCTGGTGTCTTCTCTGAGATGACTCTGAGATGTCGTTCTGTCTTGAATTTACTCGGTTATACAGTGCTCACACTAAACTTCATTTAGCCATATCCCTACACTGCTTTGGCAAACGAGTGAAAGTGGATTAATTCTCGTTCGTGTGTAGGCGTTGATAACTATAGTGAACCACCTCCTGTGTTTTTAAATGAAACTTGTGGACAATTGTGCCACATGGAATTTAGTTGTCTGATGAGGACATCCACTTATAATACAAAGCAAATTCACAATAAACATTATTAGATTTAGACTTTATTCCATCAACCAAGTGGTATTATAGTGTTTTCATATGACTGGCAGATTTGAAGCCAAAACGATCAGCAAACATGCTAGGAAATAAAGTTTTCTGCCTGGATGTCTTCCAGTTTGTAAGGACTCATGTGTGTATTACGAGCAGCTGTGAGGAGCCTATTCGCTGCTTACTTACAATAAACATATGGCACTGACTTGTCCTGAGTTAGATTCAACCTGGACCGGAAATTTTAACATCTTGAATTATTCATCTGTGATTCATTTTGTGGTCCGTCATCACTTGTTCTGTGAGAAGAAAAGTGATTTGTTTGGAAACATGCTGTAGTTCAACTGTTTCAAGCACTCTCTCACGCTCAGAGTGTTTTCCTCAGTTATAATGACACTTCCGAACCTACTGGGTCTACTTTGTAAGCATGCGTCCGATGACTGGAAGCTCGTAGCTAATTTCATTTATTTGTGTACGAGCTATGATAAGCTTGACTTAGCCATATCCACACAAATCGCATAACAAACAGATGGGATCTATGCGTTGGGATAACCGCACCACAGAGCAGACGCTTTTGCCAATCAACCGTTCAGTATTGAACATCGCACCACCAGCTTGGTCCACAATATCAGAAACATCCGTGGTGTCTCCAACTCCTCAGGGCTTCATGGTCTTCATCAAAAATCGTTTAAACACTGCTTTTCCCCCAGTATGTCTACGGATACATAAATCACTTTCGTCTCTCCGAAGTAGTAATAGCCGTCAGCACAACAAATTCTGCTTGAATGAGTGAAACACTTCAATTTCCCTATGTGGACTGAATCCAAGGCAGTCCAAATCCACAATTTCGTACACACAGGAAGAATTTCCGCATTAGTATCCTTTATTTTACTACGTGTCATGTCAATAAGGTGTCCTTGAGTAATACCATAATCATATAGGTAGTGAAGAACCAATTCAAAGTTGGATATATTACCTTGTCTTTTAGTCTTAAGGCAACAATCACAAATAATTCAGCAATACCTAGGGGATAACAAAAAAACACAAAAAACACAAAAGCTAATTCCTTAGAATTATAAACATCTACATAGAAATGGGAATTAACCCAGTGTCACCCGTTTACCCTAGGAATGTGGGAATACGGTTAAATCAAGCTTAGTGTGAGTGCTGCATAACCCAGTGAATTTAAGACGATATGACAGCAGATCATCTTGCAGACGACACCAGCAATCCAGCCAAAATTGTAAAAAGTTTACAGGACATGGCGAAGCCAATAGACGAATGTCCAGAAAGTAGAACCGGTCGGTGCGGAATTATAACGGTTGGTGAAAACAGCTTGGTGAGTCATAGGAATAGTTGAACTACTAACTAGTAGGCTGTTTCTGAACACATTTTGATGCTGGTACAAGCTGAGAAAATATCTCCAAGAGATATTTATTGAAAAACACAAGTTTCTCTCAACACCAGTTTTGCACCTCAGGTCGTCCCATGTATTCCTCGAAAACACTTTTTCCAGGTTCACGCACCGCATTGCCTCAGCAAACTCGCAACAATCGTTCACATATGATGCGCGGCCCATTCGAATTATTGGACTCTGCACAAGTGACTGGTGTTATCATATGCGTGCGCAGATGTACATTGATCACGCTGTCCGTATGGGATGCCAGCTAACAATATGCGTATAGGTTAGCTTCCGTCTGCTGTGTATCCCGGAATAGGTTCTACCTCAGTGTAAGTTATTGTCGAATCAACGAGTCCTGCTCAAATTATAAGGTGACTTGGTAAGATCCATGTTCAGAAAATTGTCAGAATCATCTTGGATGTCAAAGGAAGTGTCTCTTGAGTNTGGCCATGTATATTTTGCCTGCAAATTGGAAGGTGTTGTTCAAGTACCACTCACCAAAATTCTGAAGCCAGAAACAGACCACGTGCGTCATAATTCGGCTTCTGAGAGTGCTTTTGTCTCATTTAATTGATTGAAGGAATCATTTTCTCTAGCAGTCATATAGATTCCATAAATGACTCTTGCTAAACTTTTCAACGATACTGCTCAAGTTCTTGGAAAGAAGGAAACAAACACTCAATAAATTTGGGTGCTCTTTAATTTTATCTGTACATATATTATGCCTTCGAACTTTAAAAGTGTTCGAAAAACCTTACCAATAAAAATACTGGTCCCATTTAGAGCCGACTCTATGAAGTAAATGAATTTGCTAGGATGCCACAAATAGAGCTGACGCAAACATTATGCACAGTTTGAATATAGATAAACGATTAAAGGCCAAGGAGTTAATTTGATGGCTATACGTAGAAACCAAGGAAGAAAATTTCCATTA
>SJOL01007002.1:134513-158045 GCA_004794785.1 Opisthorchis felineus
AAAGTAGTTTACTCAATCATCCCCGCACTTCCAATGTCAACTGGATTGCTGATGGACGTTTTGCAACCCAACTACCAAGCTATCCGAGCAGACCAAGGAGAGCATCAGAGGTACCCATATTTTGCAACGTCCCTTGTATCCAGTATACGTAATGCATCAAATCTTGGACAATAAATATGTATCAGTGCTAACAAGCGCGTGGACACGTAAATTTTGATGCACGCCCCTCAGCGATTAAACGCATAGGAGATGATGGAATAACCTTTGACGTCTGCTTTTAGGCTACTGAAATACATGACACATACCACACGTATCAGTAGTTATAAACGCAAATATGCTGACCGAAAAAAAATCGTCACTCTTTCAGTAGGAAGTATATGTGTGTTCTTAGGCTGTATGCTTTTGGTTAGGAACCTCTTGAACGTCAATAATCCTGTAATTTGGTGCCTCATTTCGAGTAATTACCGTCTTTGTTTAACAATGTAAGGCAGAAAATTGGTTCAGTGGAGACTGTACTGTGTCGTAGACGATAAACCGTAGGAGTAAGTGAATAAAATGAGCGATAGTTATCTCTGCGCCATACATATTGTCGAGCTTGGGATGGTCGATATGTTCATGGAGACGAACAAGTCACGAAGTGCATGTTGGTTGTGGAGGAACATACGTTTAAAGTGTTGCCAAGCGACAGATTTCATCTGCCATAGTACGGATGTTTGTGCGTACAATAAATATGCATTGTGCTGGATTCAAGTCTCTTGAAATCACTTGCCGGTCCTGTGCAATGAGTTCTTATTGATTAGCACTTCGCGGACTGTTCTGTTAGTTCCGATGAATTTGAAGAAATTCGTGGTGTAAAGATATGTAAATATTATGGCATTTGAGCCAAAAGATTTGATCCAGGACCTTGATTTTCATACTGCCTAGGTCTGTGCACCCTGACAGCATCTCAGACCAGCTACAAACATGTTACCTACGAATAACCCTGCCCTCATGTCACGTCAATCGCAAAGTGGTGCCTTCATCTTGGTTTCCTATCTTGCTGCATACAGCATGACGGGTAAGCGAAAACGGACTAATGCGGACACCGAGCTTCTCCCTCTTTCTTTTTCTTCCCGCTTACATCTCCTCATTACAAGACAGCGAATCATCGGTGTTGAACGCTGATTTTATGCCGTCGGCGACTGTGGTGATGATGGTAAATAAGACCCACGTCGCGAGTGGATAAAGCAGCCAGCTTCTCTCGTCTTTTAAGAGAATTCTCAATTGTTTTCTTGCCACACAAATCCTTTTAGTACAACGGAGATTTCGTTTTGCTCTCTGATGAATAGTTTCTTTCTAAAAAACATTATCCTGGTTGCACTAATATGGGTGCTAATGACATGGAAATCCGCAATAAATATCCATAAATACACTGGTACGGTATCTCGTTAGACGTATGGGGACTCATTGGAAACAAAATCCATTGCGCTTTTTACTTGGACTGCATTAACAATTGAACGGAAGTAAAAACCTTTAGCAGGCTTTTTCTACTAGTTTAGGAAGTGCAGTAGGAGTTTCGGTGTTTTCTCCGTTGCTTTTTACCATTAAATTTCCACTGGATCAGATCAGAAAGCTGTTTTATTTCAATTGATAAAGCGTCAGACTTTCAAAACAACCGAATTATTCTGTAGCTCTATTGTAGTGGAGGTCAATATATCCACCCTGTAATGATGATTACATCCATTTGGCTTTAACTCGGAGAAATAGTGATAGGCTATTTTCGGGGTTTATCAATAGATGCTGGCAAATCTCGATGATTCCTGATACGCCACCATGTCACCTTGTCCCGATTTTTCTTGTGGAAAAGGTGATCAGGTTTGATGCGATTGAAATTCTTGTATTTCATTGTACAGCATTTATTCTCAATATCAGCACAAAGTTTCACCCAGCTGATTGGCAGAAATTCTTTAGAAGTATACGGACTTTTCACTAACTTTCTGCTGTGTAACCAGTCTGAATACCTCAGGAAAAATCAAATTCGCAAAAATATCGGTTGAAGTGAACAATTACGCAGAAATCATAGTCAAGAAGCACTCTATTGCAGGTATTTGCTCAAATGAACTCTAATCCAACTCAGTACGATTTTGTCCCGAAGATGGAGAAGTTGGTTTGTCATTTGCCCTGCTGCCCACTCAGATTCCTCCAATGTTATCTCGGTTTGATTTGGCATCGATATCAGGCAGCTTTTTCGTCTTTTACCTTTGCACTCGCCTGTGCGTTACTCAACTCGCCTGTTAGAAGTTGAATCGTCAAATTCAACAGACACAGTTAATAGCTCGTCAGTATTATCAACTAAGTCCCTGTTTTCCAGTTTGACGATCGTCCTTCTCCAAGCACAGGTTCGTTAGTCGCGGTTCCGAACAAGTAACTAATAACATGCCACCAGTCATTGGCGACACAGTTCTCTTAGCTGAGGATCATGCGTCCGCACAAACTGCTCTAAATAGAACACCGGAAATGGTCCTTGGTTTTGGAATACACTTTACGCCTTAAAAGGGCAAATTCTTACTTCCGTGACATCAGAACAAAGAGCATGCTTTTATTGGTAGGTTCACTTGTTTCGACATCTACACTGTGACAGATCAAGTTAATAAACGCATCACCGAGGTGTGATCAGTATTCGCCAACTTGCTTCAGGTGAGGTGTCAAAAACTAATTTCGCTAAGGGTAGAGGACCGCATTTACAAAATACCGTGAGAGTAGTCCTAATTCGTGGCTGTAAAATTTGGCCGATCAAATCTGGAGACCTCAAAAGACTTCAGGTAGCTCTCCACCTGCTGAACTACGACGTATAGACGGCGCTTAAATGACTGCGGCCTGTATTGAATAAAGCAGTCTGTAAGCAACTACCCAGTAGTGAGTGGGGTTCATCCAAGCAACAGATCAGGGTTATTGGGTTAAGGTGGTTAGGTTATGTGGCATGTACATCATCTGCCAAATATAGGCTGTTGATGAAATGTTTGCCGAGGACGGATCGTGACCTAGCAACGCCATATAAAGGCGCTTACCGTTAAGTCGAGCATCGTTGGATCCCCGCACATTCCTGAGCGCGTTCGACGTGATTAGAAAGCCTACAACACAGACATCCAGCCGACATGAGTGGCAAGCTAGCTGTCACTTCCAAGACGGACTGCCTACCTAACCCCTGTTTGTGGCTATCTTGGGTGTGTTTGATGTGTGCTGGGCGAGGTTCACACAGAAATTCGGGCCAGTCCCGGTGATAGCATCTTGCTCCAACATGATTTTAGCTTGCGCTTAGTTCAATGGCTTCAGATGATTTGGTAACGTCTCTTTGGCCGTTTGTGCTGTAAGAACCCGGTCACCGACTTCCTTACACCTTTTGTTGGGACATTCCTCCTCCGCGGGTGCATCGCACCTGAGCACCACTGCGGGTGTACTGTTGTCCCTGTCGATGATGCCGACGGTGACAACGATCATATCAACCCTTTCTTTTCTGTCCAGTGCGCCTTTATTGCAGTCCAGTGCCGGCAATTAGTTAATCACGCAATGCCTATCCTTCGTAATGCTTAATTTCTACCAGGTGTCCAAGGAATACTGGCCCATTCTTCGAAAGAGAATTCTCTGTATTGTTTTCACGCCATGCTTTTTCAAAACGACTGGTTTCCCCTTAAGTGGATTACCGTTCTTGAGAATGAAGACAACTCATATTATCTTTCCTTGGACAAAGCTCCTCACCGCAGAGACTCCCGGATAATTGAGTTAGGATCTCCGTGGTAAGATCCACTAACTTCCTTAGCAACCACGATTGCAGCCAGTGGGGATCTGGAATTTATAGTTAGGAGTAGCAATCGTTTCTTTATGAAGTTCACTAACAGTTCTATGGAGACTTTGCTTGAAGCGCCGCAAGCTGAAGACAACATATCTTGGCGGAAGACGCATCCGAGGCACTCAAACTTTCTGTAAAACCCAAGTCTATGGTGCTTATTCCATTCTTTTTCAAGTTTTTTTTCCAATAACTACCAAAATCTGGTCAAAGACAGCACATGCCAGAAGCATCTTTTTCGACTTTTGTGGGACTTATCTTGTCAAGCGTCTTGGACTCCCTCGTTTACTTTTATACTCAGCTAACTAGATGGAACTCTGGCCCAGACGGATGTTGTCCAAAAAATCCTCATACACTTAAGCTGTGTTGTACCTTCCCTCCGTTTGTGACTCATGTCTGATACGAGTTTATCAGAGAGTACTGTCTTGTCATGCCCACTGCGATCTTACCCTCTCTCCAATAAAAATACCCTCTATTCATACTCTCCCCCGGCTAGCGGTCTCGTCCCCAAAAGACTCTTTTCTGAGTTCTGATTTATCGGTATTCTCATTACCACCAGATCCAATGCCTTCATCCGGGGTTTAAGAGTTTGCCGAACCTTGAGGTGCCTTTATAAAATGAGTGCTTTTCTAGTCAAAATGGCACTTCCCAATTCTCTAGACCATACAAAAACCCAATATGCAGTACGAAATCGAATCATTCTTGGTTAGCCTACCGCGTGGATATTGAAAACAGTGAGTGCACCCAATACACTCACCTCATCTTTCAAAACTCGTTTTGTGCGATTGCTGTACGGGGAGCGGGGCTTCCAGCTGACGTGCCAACCCTGATTAGAGAAATACGCGTAGAAGGTAGAGTGAGAAAAAAGCCAAACCACCTGTGAGCAGCCTGCTGCATTCAATCTTCTGTCATTCATTGATTTTGACCGACACCTTGGCGCCTCATGAGGAGACAAACCGGCAACCGTGTATTTTATGCATGTTGCTGTGGACAATTTTTTATTCCCATCGGTACCGCGGCAAGCAATTCTGTATGTGCTAATAAACTTTAGCATGCAGGTCATTTATGTCTACGAATTCTTGTCGCGCGAAGAACAGACCATGCTTTCGTCATTGACTTCAACCTCCACTACGGTGCGAGCAATTACCTTGCAGCCAGAAATGATTTTACCGAATGAAATGAAGACAAGCAATCTGTAAGTGACGTGCTCGAATGACCGGAAAAAAACTTTTTCTTATGCATTGCTAACTTCATTGTTCTCGTAGTTAACAAAAGTCTAGGTGAAAATTTGTCATCTGCGTTTTACATTGCCGTTGAAATTATGGACGCTCTTCCAGTATACATATAATCTTATGCGGACCTACCCGTTTCCACATCAAATAGATGAACCAGTGAACTCGTAAATTTTTATTCATGTAACCTATGTGGTTTTGAAAAAATGCGATAACAACTGTTTTTGTTCCTCAAAAAGAAGACACTTTTTGTGAGCACGCTGTTTGATGACAAACTAAACCGGACCCGGCCTGCTGGTTTTGTTGACCATCTAAGACAAGACTTACTTTTGCAGGTTCAATCAATCTAGAATGCTCATCAGTGCCATTAGTGGCGAATTTTATGAGTAGTCATGTAGCTTTGCACATATTTTTCCGTTTTCTTACCGGAGGGTAATCGCATAGAACCTCGTAACTTGCATGTTGTGTGTTTAAACTCTCTTTCAGACGCTACGAAATCCGTCAAAAAAACCGTTTCCTCTAAATATACAACAAGCTTGATGAACCACCAAAATCTCATTCCTTGCTTCTTAATCGTATTTCGCCTGGGTGACTGGAAACTGATTGTCACGTTATCGAGTGATACCACTTAATATTCTGTTCTTCTCTGTGGAGTAATAACTGATCCTCGTACGAAAGCTGGTGACACGCATTACTGAGTGATCATATGTATCGCATTAAACAGGTCATGCCCAGTCACCTTCATCAAAACATATTTCACGCGATCATTTGAGAATTTAAGAGAAAAATAAGGCCAGCATGTCTCGTACTCCTCACAAATTGCCGTATTTATGGATATTAGGGTTTGAAGACTCATGTGTTTTTTGTTCAACCCATTGAGTATGTGCTGTTGATAGTGAAACTTTTCGGGTTAGTGGTTATATCTTACTGCGATTTTTTTATCGCCATCAATCGACGTGCTTGGAAGTGCATGCCAATTCTTGCAACTGAGGGGTTCTTTAAAATGTTTTGCCCATCGAGAAAGATCCTCGCTGGTGTGGAGGCAGGATTCTTACAGATTCAGTGCGCAGGGTGAACATCGTTTTTTCTGTAGACATGTTGCAGGATTCGAAATAACTTTCGATATTCCCCGATAATTGACGCTGCTCCCGTACTGGTCATTATACGCGAATATAGGGTACTGACAATATCGGGTACTACGGAACATGACTCCAATTTTGCAGGGGTGGTGTCAGATATGGATAGTCGCTTCCCCACCTTGTCCAGAATAGTGGTGTCGCATTTCCTAACGGGACGAGTTCTCCAGCGAGTTGTCAGGCGCAGCCTACCCCTTGCTCGTACGAGTGTGATCCGGTTCTCTATTCCACCGGATCAGACCTGTCAGACTTCACTCAGCAGAAGATTGCGTGCGGATAAGATATCCAATATGCGTCGAATTCCGAAATATCGACTTAGCTTCCACTAAGAAACTGTCCGCTTCAGTGACTTTTGCGTTTCGTTTGATCATATTCATTGTGATTAGTTATAAACTATTATTCTTTCTGATGGTATGCCAACCAAACGTGCTGACTTCATACAACCTAACCAGCCTTTATCGAAATCTAGAGCTCGATTTTATGGTTACTGCGCCTCCGGTACCAGGCAGCTGTGCAGCTTAACTCTCGCGTACTTGGACTTCAGAATTAACTGGACAAGGCAGCGGTGCTGGTGGGAAACTCTGGCACCCAGCTAATCGAAAACATTTACATTTTGAAGATGACTAGAATGACGACTCGTAGTCAAGCCACCCGTAGTGTGGAGCATGTAACATTATTGATTAACACTATTACAGCAAGGTTTTGCTCCGTTCATGCAAAAGACGCGCCTAAATGAGAGATTCAGCTGGGTTCCAGATGAGTCTCCCGTCAAAACTAAATTGGTATGCAAAGGAGTTTAGTTCGTTATTTTCGTGCAGTTTGGGTTCAAGAAGAACATAAAGTTGACAGAAACTTGGGGCTGTGCCTATTTGATGAGCTCCAAGAAGGGCGAAACCGGTGATAGGCTGTCGAAGAGTTTTCGGGAACTTTATCGCTAGTGCATTACGTCTGTACAAAGTATATCGCATACTTTATTGAAAATGAAACTAGATCTATCCATGCACACTGAGTACCTGTAACTTTTTTTAGGCTGTGATAAAATGTGCCAACCATAAAACCGACTGCTGTCGCGGCCCGTCAACGACTGTTCAGACAACATTGGAGTAAAGTTATGTCTTATACAGGATGCGACACCAGTGACAACCATGCTGATGGCTATTTGCGCGTACTTCCGACAGTACCGTGGCTTCGTAACCAAACATCCAAGCAGTGCACACATCTTGGTCAACTGATCGCCTTAGGCATTCCAGTAAATAAAATCCAAAGCAAATGTCTACTCAGCTAGCACCTCAAAACTGTGGTCACTTTTTGAGAATCTACATCGGTTTTGTTCGTCCTGCGATGTGGGACATTCGAACCAGTGTAATAAAAACTACCAGAAATTTTGTGCATGCAACTTGTAATAACGTGTACATTCTGAACCAGCACCAAACTGTCACGAGACCAGCTTAATTTATACAAACAGATTCTTCCTAAATACTTAAAATGGATATCTCCAAATCAGCCGAGGGACGACCTTGGACACGACCAAAACCCTTACATGTGAATTGACACGGTCGCACAACATGACTATCTATTTTCAATGACCACAAATCGGGTTGGTCATTGATGCATCCAATAACGCATCCAATATGGTTGGGCGGAAAAGCTTGTTGGTAAATCAAGTAGGCAGATTGACAATAAAGTCGAACTTTACAGAACTTAGATTTCAGCTAAACATCATTTATGCGAAATGCGACAAAAGGTACAAGACTTCTGGTTTCTTCGTCATCGCTTGAATTTTTACACCGAAACGAAAACCGGATTGTTATTTGTAGTCTGCGTCATGTTTTTTACACTTCAAGGACGTTTTTGACCCGATTTGGTGCTAAGGGTTTTCGAATGACTGGACACAATGATAGTGCTTTAGCAAGTCAACATATCCACGTGATATGAATCCTCTAACTGATCAATAAATGGTCCCACATCGTGTGCTGTTCTGCAGCTTCTGGACGAAAGCTTTAGTCTGCAATTGCTGGCCGGTAAGTGGTTTCTTGGATCTCAGGATGTTCATGAGGTGTTCAGTGCTAGGGATTCCAGATAAGGATAAAACAACCGTACAGTGCTTTTTGCCTGCTTAAGGTGTAGTCGCGTAGCATTCGGTTTTCCGAGGTGCAATTTGTTGATCTGAACGGACCTCCAGACATACACGACCCCGACGAGCACTTGTAATATCTACCTCGGCCAGACTCCCCGCTATAATTTCTATATGTGGAGTAACCACTGATAACAGGCGGTTACTTCACTAAAGGAAATCATCCAGGCGAATGACCGTCATATGTAGAAATGTAACTTTTCCCCGGACGCTTAGGCCGATACGCAGGAATCGACAAATCTTGAAGAGCAATAATGCTACCATGCAGGCGCCCAGTTTGTAATAGTCCCTCAGTTCAGGCAGCTTTCGACTTGAGATCTCATAAGATCTCATATTTTTTCGCAACATCTGTGCGACAGAAAATGTTATTTTGACAAACATATGAGCACTTACACAAGAAGTATGGAATTCTTGAAGATTCAATTTACTACAAATGTCCCTTGGCATAAAACGTCGTGAACTTAGTGCGCATTATAAGTTTATCAGGCTTATTCTAAAGTTTCAAGCCGGTTTAGGCTTTCTTAATTGCACAAAATATAAATCGAACAGCACATCCTTTTGAAGGGAAGCTTCCGCATTCTATAGTGATTTGTGCTGCTGAACAACAACTGATGTTGTAAACAAATGTCCAGTCCGTCGGAAACAAGCATCTCATTTTTAAATATGAAGCTTTCTTGAGTTCAGTTATTTATAGCCTATAACGGAGATTTCGTCCTGCAAGTGGAGTCAATCTATGCTGAAGCACTGCACAGCTGTTTCACCCCCATTGAGCCACCAGTGGTGCGAATCATACGTATCTTCCTGGAGATTCGAACTCGTAACATCCCGACTGGTAACCGGACACCTAATAATTCAACCGTGAGGGGATGATCAAAAGTTTGTGTACGAGTACGAAATTCCCTTGCGTTTTGCAGGCTACGCACTGCTGATGATTCCCAGTAAAGTTGGAACAGCTGTACACTGCTTCTTGGCTGTTCATAATGGAAAGAAATAGAAAGAAATCTCCACTGAAAATTCCCAATCATCGCACACCATCAAATATTTATAATCTGTCCAGGTGACCGTAATGTTCTCTTTCTTTACATGACTTATAGAAACGCCATCTTCTTTGCAATAGGGAGACGGATACGAGGAACTCCTGGAGACCCAACAATGGGAGTATGTTTCGTCGACTGAGAACTTGATCTATTTCTGACAACGTGGGTTATCTCCTAGGACCATGGTCAGAAAGGAAAGAAGTTACTCTATATAGGCTTCTCAACGAAAAAGTTGATGTTACCTGTCCATTCAAACCTCGACTAATGTGTTGTGAGAACACAAAGTCAGAAAGGTAATTATAGTCTGTAAAAACAAACCCACAACTGCACCAATGGAGCACTTGGAGCGCTAATCCAAGCTAAGGATTTCATGTTCTGGCTACTGGTCTTTTTAAGTCATCTCCAGTCGTTTGAAGTTTCGATTCTACTTTCTTCTCATATGCTTCACCAATTTTGAAAGATCTAAACAAAATCGCTGCGACTCAGGATAAGGTCTGTCATATTTATTTACAAAGTTAGTTTCCACGACTATTCTGCAGGGGCATAGAATTACTTCGCTATTCGTCAACCATGGCCAAGTTTCATAAGTGGCCTGCTTCGCGTGGAATGCTTAGTGTACAGTTGCCCAAATATGCATGAGGCTCCCACTCAAAGGTGACACGCTTGATGAACTGGCTACCAGAATGCTTCAAAACTTTGTTGATACGATATATATATATATATATATATATATATATATATATGTATATATATATATNATATATATATATAGTTACTAATCTGCGTCTGAGCTTCAATTCAAGTTCCATTATAAGGTTCCGTTTGAAATACAAATTGCCACGTTCTACCGCCAGATTTTGCGTGTACTCATTTACACCTTCGTGTCAAGTATCATACGTTGCTTGTAGGAAAGGGCATTGCGAGAACACAATCCCGTGTCCCTGAGTGGTACTTGAAAGAAACCCGGCTCAAGTGTGATTGGCCGAAACCAGTCATGTCATCGACAAAGGGCACGCCTTCGATACACCGGGTATCTCTAAGCCAATCACAGATGGTACAATCCAGAGGAAAAGGAGATTGAAATCCGCCTGCTGGACCCACAACCCCGTGTCCAAAAGAGTCTTCGGCGACCTCTGAACTTAAACTGCACTGAAAAAATTCGATCCCAGAGGCGGTTTCTGGTACAATATAAATTTGTGATATATTAGCCAAGAAGAACGATCACAGAAAATGCCTTGGTTTCTATCCTTGTTCTTCTCACGACTTCCACGGGTATATTTGAGCGCCCAAATATGCCTTCTAAACAAAACATATCATTTCATACCCGTTATTTGATGTTCAAGAACATCTTTCAACAGCTTCATGCTAGTAACGACCACATTTTCTCTCAAAATGTATCTGAATCACCAACGGTATGGTTCGCATGAGACTTTATCCACCTAGGTAGTGGTCGGGATTCCCCTATGTCAAATTGTATCTTATTTGCCCACAGGTAGCTTGATGCCCGCATTTTACACTGCAGTATAACAATAGGGGTGCCGGGACCCCAAAGCGTTGTGCTGGTACATGTTCGTGCGTTAAAAACACACATATGGAGGTGGTCCACTGACTTGCATCTGGTTCTATCTTGATTACATCAGCTCAATTATCCACATGATTTAAATGACTTGAACAGAACCATGGTGACTAATGTAAGATTTCTATTGGGTCTGACTATGAAAAACGATAGTTGCTGCGGTTCGTTCACGATCCGAAATTAAAACAGGTAATGACTACTAAGGTAAGGTATTTTGATCTAGTATATTTCAGTCATCTCTGTCTCTGTAAAGGGGGTTTAACAGGTTTCGTTCGTTCCACATTAAATGCCATCTCGTGAGAACAAAGAATTCCAAACAACGATGTTATGTCACAGTTCTTTTAGAAGCAAAAAAATCCACTCAAAAGACCTGTTTTCGGTGCTTGTGTGTAACACTCATTATTTATCTAAGATTCTTAATTTCAATCAAATGCCAATATAAATGTGACAACCGGTTAGTGTTGTAGCCCAAGAAATCCACTTGACTAAGGAAAGCTGACTGAAAACAAGTCGCAACGCAGAACCTAACATCGTTACGTGCCTTATCTTTTGCTGGATACTGTGGTCCCAAGTCAGATACACTTGTATCTTCTCACATATATTTTATTTGCCTGGTGACCCCATAATTAGCGCAGCTAAATATGCACGAAACAATGGCAGTCAAATAAGACTTTGGAGGATTGCGAGCAGACGTATTGTAGCTTAATGAATACACGTTTCAGGAGGATACAAACACAAATATACAATTAAAAAGGCCAGACAAATTAGTGAACTGGGAAACCAGAACCTGAGTAGTTCACATAACTACTGAGAATTAAAGCCGAAAGACCGGAGTGTAACACAATGAAATGCTTGTTTCAGATGTACGGTTATCAAGTACATTTTACTGAATAGGAGGGCTTAATGTACCTGTGCAATTTAGAGGACAGAATAGTTAACTGAGTAGAGTTGATAATCCAAGCATGAACAAAAATTTCCTTCATCCCTTTCACACTGATAGACTTTAAGCTACAAACTGATTGGGATGTGAAAACAGTGGTCCCGTTACGGGTTCGCCATTTGGTGCGAAGTTTATTCCTAATGGAATGGACACTTGCAGTGAACAAAAGTTAAGAGTAGTCGGAATTATTGTACAGTTATCTATTTGAACGGAGCAAGATGGCTCAGTGGTTAGAGCGTGAATTTACTGTCCGGAAGATCCGTGGTTCTAACCCGCCCTCTGCCTCTCGACTTCCACCGTCTAGGCTTGGGCAACCTGGCAGTATCCCAGCCCTCGTGCTTCCTTCGGATGGCATGGCAACTAGGCATGAAAAGGGTGTTACAGCTGAACGAATAATCAGTTATATCCATTTGAACAGACATTGTATATCATGGAGTCGAAACAAGTCACTAGAATCTCAATGGAATGAGGGCAACATCATTTCAAACAATATGCATTATTAACCGTGGTGTTAGCGCCGACTGTTGCTGCTGAACTCACGCTGGAGTCTGCTCAGTAGATTTGAATGGATACTAGCACCAATAACGATGGAATATTTGTCTTATGACATTCTCGGCGCATAAAATAGCCATGATTTTTCGCTTGCTTGTTGAACTGAGAAAACAATATCAGTCATTGAACTTGTCTACACCGTCTATTGGAGGAACGGAATGAAAGAATTTATCACTGGTTAATGAAAAATTTGTTACTCAAATAACACACCATGTGAGTTGAGCTCATATTTCGTTGAGGATGTTGACGATTTCTTCCTAATATTTACCTTATATTATTCCAGACTGGAATGCACTTTAGCCTGTCATATTCTGCAGCCTACACGCTTGTTGCTAGGTCTCTCGGATTTTGCTTCTGTTTACAAAGTACACAGTCACACTGTGTTAATATGATATATTATAAACATCATCAAGTTTGTTGTCAGCAAGCATAAGGGAGATATCATAGAATTTCTTTTATCATATTTTGGGATTCGATTTTTTTTCACCTGGACCTCCCAGTATTATACCGCTCAGTTAAAATTTATTTCTAGTGTGAAGTGATTTAGAAATTGGTGCTAAAATAGGGCTCATAAAAACAGCAATCGTTCCGGCCAGTATATTCCTTTGCAAAAACTAAACTGACCCTTATTTATTTGATATTTATTTCTCATAATCATTATCATCCTGCCCTACAGAATCATTTTTTCGAAAATACATGACAAATTATTCCTTTGTGTCATTTTTAAGCCGAATGTTCGGTTTTGCGCTTTTGGCACATAAATTTCACTTTGCCTCTAGAGTGTATTGGTGCCGAAATAAGATCGACCTAAGCCAACATACCTAAGAAATTCTCTCAGGCTGTAATCTGGTGTGCTACTGTTCCGAAGGAGGGCCAGCTCGGATCCGTAAGAGACCAAACTTCCTAACTCTGCGTTAGACCCTTTCAAAAATGTTACTGTATTAATTCAGAAGATTTGTTTGAACGAAGTTACTGACCATCCTTGGATGAAAATGGGATTGATGTAGGAGACTCAGTAAAAAATTGGAGCTTATCAATTTCGTCCTTTGCGCGCACGCAAATAAGCAAGGAGCATGTTGTAAGTGTGAAAACACCGGGCGCCATATTCGGTAGTTTCTGTGAGCTCTTAATGCCGCGTTGCTGGAACACAAGTGGTCATATGCCCTAGTTCAAACGTAATTGTACAGTGTGATCAAGCAAACCCACCTTAGAAAATCAGATGCAGCAAGGTCGTTCACACCGATATAAAGCTACGTGGTGCGCACGAGCAACAGACTGAATAGTGTGCCCCACGCCCAAGCTTTGAGTTACGACTGAAAGAATGACAAGATATATAATCGTCGCCGCAATTTTTCTACGTAAGTATTGGACACTATGGTGAGCCCAATATTTTGTGCCATTTTCAATTCTGTGACTAACGTTTTTGTTTATCCAAAAAATAATGGCCCGTTACATCACGGTTATCATCACAAACCAGATCGTAACAGGCTATCTGTTTCGCCTCATCAATAACTCACATTAATAATGTAGTTGTATGTTCTTATATATAGTTGTATACATACACAGTTGTATGTTCTTACATGAAAACGACAGCGGCAGGACACAAAAGCGGTATTAATTCACCTATGTAAGTCGGGTTTTATGCGCGGGTCTGTGACGTTTGCAACCGTTGCTTCCACCGCAAATCCGAGCACTTTGCTCTGTACGCAAATGCCGATTGTCCAATGAAGTCGAAAAACTAATTTTTTAGGGAATCCTTTTTGCAATGAATAGTGAAATCGACTTCTAAATGACGTCATGTGATCAGTACCAAATGAACTGGAACCCTTTTAAGCCATTTTTTAGAACATTAAGCCAATGTATGTCACAGATAAGGCCCCACTCAGGCAATGGCCTCTTGATGCATACATAAAAAGTGGCACGTAGACTGATGAAAACTAGACATTCGGTTTAAACGTTTACAGAAACAAGTGGGCTTATCCAAAACTTATTCAAAGGTACCACACACCGATGACTAGATGCGTTGGTTTTTAGTAATTCTCAAGCAGTTTTGAACAGCTACGAAGTTTATTGGCAGTTGTCTGATGTCTATGAATATCTGTCATACTGTGGCAACACATGCTGGCAAATATGTGTCTACTCTGGGCCTACTCCACTGTTGTATTGCCCATTAAAAAAATTGATTTGCTCGGGCTTTGGTGACTACTATCCAGAGGTTCTAATTCCCCATGCAGAAGGTGTAAAAAGTTTGATCGACTTTGCGGTTTTTCGGTTACCCGATTTTTTTTCACCGTGTATAAACAGCAGGAAACTGCCACTAGTGTTGCTCTTTCAAGACACATGTAAAATGAGGTAGCTAAAAAAAACGTCATCAGACGAACATCTTTTCACAGGGAAATTAGACAAAATTTAAATCTATTTGATTTTGTAGATTTTATTCTGTTTAGCTTTGAAAAACAGTCACAGCCATGTGTTTCATTTAGGGGAGTGGGTGTGAAAACATAGCTGCGTAAATAAAAAATCAGGGTTCAAAATAATTTTCCCTTTTGCTGAAGAACTTGTGGTATAAAATGAGGGTAATTACAATGAGTTAATCAATATGCTTGCTCAGCTTCCGTAGTGGCATTTGCAACAGTCAACTAGAAAGACTACTTATGAAACAACCCGCTTGTTACACAATCTCACGCTTGATTTTCCATTAAGTGTCTATGAATTTGAGCTGTGGTATACCCTACTACACAGATATTGCGTATAACCTTAGATTTTTAGAGCAATCTATGAATGTAAAATTTATTTTAGAACGTACCAGCTTCCTGCAATACCTTAGAGGATCAAAGCTCCGTTGGGTGTGGAAAACAACTTGTTATTTTGGAAACGCCGCTGTCGTAATAAAAATTGTTAGGCACAGTTTCCATCCGGTTGGTAATAATTTGAAATTGAGGTTAATTTTTGAGGATACGCTAGCCACTATGGACATTTATGGTGGTATTATGGTATTAAATTGTCATTTTCTCCAGGAATATCCGTATAAAATTCCTCAAGTTAGACCTGCTGAATGCGCGATGGTTTAAATCAAACTCACGGGGGTTCAATTAACATTCGTAGTGGCCCAGATTGATTGCTAATTTATCATAGCGATGTAACTTTATAACCATACATTGGCTATCAAGTGTTCGGGGTTGCTTAGATATTGTCGTGTGCTTCTAATTTTATATCCTATACCCTACGCTAGCAAAATTGTATGCGCTGACGAGGACAAAGGCCTACATTCAAGGGCATCCATTTTAGTGTATACCTAAACTGCCCCCAACTGTCTGAATAACTCAAATCCGCCATCTGGTTTAGTTTTGTTACTCTCTAATTTTAAACCTTAAGGGTGTGTGTTAGTGAAGGCTTTCTAATAGGTGCCTACAATGGTTTGAGTAATATGGCTGGATTTTTGTTGACTTCAATCAATATGAGTGGGAACGTGTTCTCTTACCTTTGTGCATGATTTGTCCCAAACTCAAACTCATTGGTTTCAACAAAACTATATTCATTTTCCAGACGACTGGAGACGTTTGGGACAGACTGATTGGTCACCAAACGTTTATTTTTTCCAACTATCTTACTTCCTAGCCCAATTCCATAGCTCTTACGTTGATGTAGAATATACCCATTAATAACTTTTCAAACTGAGTGACAGAGTCCTATTCTTTACGTAAACCAATTCTCTTGGTTGGTGACCTGCAAACCAAAAAGAAAAGGGGTTCAGGATTTTGGAATTCTGTTCCCATTTAGAAAGACGCTAGTTTGTTGGCAGTTTTACCTGCGTTCTTACCGAGCTAGCCATAAACTATATACAAATAATCATCATAAAGATACACCCGTCCACAGTACCATGTTTCACAAAGTTTAATTGACCGATGCGTGCTATTATATTCCTTCCCTTCAGCGTCTGTTTTTGTTCAATTACCCGAATTTGATGAGCGAAAATTGGTTGTTGCACGTAACCCGTTTTTTAACCTTTCCTCTCTAATTGTTCACTTGTCACTTTTGTGGTTATTTTTCAGTATTCCTGTTATTTCATTCCATGACACATTTCTGTCTCGTGCCTTTGAGGAACTGCCAGGATTGTCTGTATTGAAGTGGTGCTGTGTCGAATAGCCCTCAAACATGGAAACCCTTAGTAGTTAAGCGAATTTTCCAAATTTTGCTTGATAAATGCTACCTACGAGTTTGCCTGGGCGAGCACAAATTTGCGTTCTCCATCGTTTATTATGTCATCAGTTGCCACAACTTATCTGCCCGGTTTACTGCATCCTCATTTGTTCAAAACATCCAATGTTGATTTCGGCATTTTTTCCCTCAAGCTTACTTTCATATCCAACAAACTTGGCGCACTCTCACATGAGAGCCATTTTTTGTGTTGAATGATTTCGACTGATATTACAATTGCAGGCTCCCTTCAAGCAAACTCTTCCATTGTCCCATAATTCATTATCGTGTGCAGTTCTCATTCAGGAATTCTAAGCCTAACTCGGCTGGAATCCTACTCAAAGCACTGTACGCCCTATGCCTGTAATTTAAAGAATGGTAAACTTGAAACAAGCTTGGTGCTATAAGATGCTATCGTTGTTTTGAACGCTCTAGTTAACTGTTTAAAACAGTCCACTCACTATGGACTGAGTATAAAGCCCTGTGAGTTGATCAGTGGGTTTTTCGCTTAGGATGTTCTTGAAGACAGACACGGGACCCGAATAAGCTTTCGTGTCATGCTCGCGTTTTTCACATCATACTCATGGCTTTGGCATAAAGTGTCGTGTTTTTTCACGCGTCCATCATCCTTCAGATTCCTGCTTAACATACAGCAATTATGAAGTAAGTCTATCGCTTGTGTGATTAGGCTTTAGTCTTACCTTTCCCACAAACGTCAGGTGAAATTCTGAGCCCGTACTTGGTTACTCTCGCAAGGATCGATGACTGATTAAATATACATTCTAACAGTTCAACAATGATGAGGTGACTGGCTTACTGTTCGAGTACCTAAATGTCATGCTGGCCATGTGTGGACATCATTCGGTATTTAATTTTTCATTCCATGTGGCTTGTCAGTTGTGCAGGACGAATCAAGCCCAGCTTCTCCATTGTGGAATTTAAATGAGGCAAACCAGACCACTGCGCTCACAAAGTGATTATATCATGAGATCGGTTTAAACGTTTGTAGTGGAAACATATCATAGTTGAGATTTCGCCATCAGTCATTCCAACCTCTGCCTGTCACGCACCCGCCTCACACTCATTCGTGAAATCGATCAATTCTACTATAAGCCATCTCCCGCATTTCTTAGTTCTCAACTCGGCAATGCGTGCACTGAGAACAGGTTTTCCGGGCGTCAAATCCTCATTTTTGACGTTTATTTAAGGGACGAAATGATGTCCCACCATTTGGTAGCGTTTCTACTAAAACAGTCTTTTACCTTCAAGTATTTAATCGACTTTTCGATTTAACTTGCTTAAACACAATAAATTTAGATGTAAAGCTTTCAGAAAAGTGTGCGGGTAATTAAAGCTTGAGGACTTAAAAGTTTACTTTTATAGGCAGGTTCCGCTTTAAACAGATCGTGCGGTGAAGAACTTCATGAGTACGAATAAGCAAGGCAGTCTTTTGAGCAGCAAACCATGTCACCACCGAAGTGAGACACACCAGGGTGAACGTCAAGCCGGGCGTTAGGAAGCTTGCCGCCCGTGCTGTGTCGTTTAAATCACTAGAAGTATGTCTGGTTACTATTGTTACCCAATCCAAAACGACTTGTTTTTTTTTAATTTTCCTCTTCATTTTGACTACTACTCACGATCTGCATTTCTCCGTTGAATTTATTTCAACTGAAATTGCCTAAGGCTGTGACCGTCCGGATTTCAACCTTACCTCTTACAAAGTTTATAGAACACCTTCGTCGTTGCTGATATGATCTCATAACATTTGAGGCAATCACAGGATATGTTAACCTCAGTCGTTTATACCTGATGAAGCCCCCTAATCTGCTCTGAACCGATACCAGCTTGTGAGCTGCTCTCTGGGGGTGGATTTGCTGAAATCACATTCTAGAAAAAATACGCCAGTTATTTGCATACCTGCAAGATATCAGTGATGTATATAAGGCCATATAGAAAAACGGTAGACTTTTATTCCGTAGGAATATCTAGGCTCCAAATCACAGACAAGGATGCCTGTCTTCGTCCGCAAACGTTAGCCATTTTATTAATGGTGGATGAATTTTCCTAGTCATATGCATCATACAGGTTGCACCTCTATCTAAACCGCTTCTGTTTTCTAGGTGCCTTCTCCAGATGAGCTTTAGGGCTGGTTGGCTCAGTTGCTACCTGCACGTCTTACGTTAACGAACACTTCCGAATATTTGGTCATCAAACTAAGAAAAACTTACTGCGCTGTCTGATAACTGGTCTAAAAGTCAAACCCATCTCTGTATCTGAATAAATTCAGGGAAGGGGAACCATGTGTCAAAATTTATCCAAAGCTTTTTGGTTTTAAGCAGTATATCCATTATTTATTATGAGTAGCTGTAACAGATTCCAGTGCGGCAAATATTTGCACTTGTGCGTGAGCACAAATCTTTAGCCTAGACGGTCAAGAATGCACACTGCTGCTATGTTCCGATGAAACCATAGCTCGAGTTCATCGTTCACCATCTTAGTATAGAGTAACACCAGTAATGAAAAAAGCAGGACAGAACGAATCAAATGCAGGTGTTTGGAATAACACAAGTGGAAATCCTACATCAAAGTCGATTTTATCCACCTGTCTTGTTTGTGATAGGTTGACCTGCTGCTGCTCAGTGATCTTACGGTACAAAACACGCCGGGTCATTTGACGTGGCCAAGTGGTGTCGGAAATCTTGATGTCTGGATGAAGAACGCCAAAGGCAATCAGTCTCCACCGTGTATGTTTTTTGGTTATTTTCCAAGACTAAAGTGACATTTTGCCTTGTGCAATGGCTACTTGATTACATCGTTTTTCTGATGTTAGATGCTCAAGGGTTGCCCATCATAAGATTGTTGCGATGAGCCCAAAGATCGTCATCAGGCCTAGCAAAGCTCGATCAAAATCAATCTGGTGATCTACTTATTTACTCGTGGTTGTTGTACAAGTTATACTCCCGTGATTCGCATGACTCGATAACTATCTGAGCCACTTAAGAAACACCCCCTGGCTTCAGTGGAACCGGACACAAAGAAAACCACTGACGGCACCTCCGGCTTCTACGTGGTAGAAGTTGATCGCGTGAACAACCCAACGTCCCCTGAAGTTGTTTACCATTTGCCTCCACACATACAACAGCATCTACTTGCTGGGATTGTTGCGGCCTCCACCAAACTCCGTCTTTCCACACTTAGTTTACACAATAACCACACCAAAACAGTAACATTGCCCCGGTCTAGATCACCGGCTCCACCTTCCAGAAGTCTGGCCAAAATCATTATCAGAGTCCCTACAGACTGCCACCCACATGTCCAACAAGGGAACTAAAAACGACAAATGTGGAATAAACTACACAATCAGACAGCATTCTATTTTGGCACGTTTTATACACTTTATGATAATTTTGCCCCCTAAGATTAGAGTAAGCCCATCGGCTTGCGACCTACGTGTTTCAACGGCGTATGTAGGATTATTCTGTGACCTTGTGAAGTGTCTACGATGGTAAAATTCAAGTATTGAGGAGAGTTCTCGCCATATGTGGATGTCCTTTAATGGTTGTAGACCTGGTCGAAGCGGGACGAAGGTGCACAGATGCATTCCAAATTTAGATGATTTAAAATCGCTTTAAAATCGTAGCGCACGGCTCCGTCTTTTCATCACGGTCTTTATTTGACAACCGTTGTGGAAGTTCAGTTTGTATGGTCCAGCAATTATGTGCACTGTCACCATCTGCCTAGTGTCACCTTTTGACAGCTAGAGCGCTTCACCTACGATATGACATTCTGCATGCCCACATCAGTGAATCACGCCCACGCCCGACGCACTTAGTATTTGATTGAACTGAACGCACTGTCTGGCATAAACCACACATGATAACAACTATTTCGTGCGTGGATCATCCGATAAATTTTTAAATGATATGCAAGTCTGGAAACGGATGTTAGCTTCATTAACTATTGTCCCTCTAGTTAACAAACGAATCAGTAGGTGAGCGATTCAGTGGGAGCTAAGCTGAGGTTTTTTTATATGTGTACAGTTGTCCAGCTTCTTGCCTACATAGTTGAGTTGACCTAGATGAGTACATCAATGACCATATCAACTCGCTTGTTACTGGCCATCTTCATGGTCATTTCTAGCACCTCAAAACATCTTCGCCACATGGTCGGGATGAATTATGATCATGAAGTATATGAGCAACAGTATGTTTCGTCTGACTACATACAGAGCAATGACGGAGTTAAGTGAACATCGTTCCTTGAGTTGGGAAGTGAGCATCACTGCTATGTGCAGGTATTTACTTCTCTAATTCTCCTGAACCCGCCGAAACACTACGTGCAACGCACAGGCTGTCAGATATCTAGCTTTAACAAGATGTTTTAAGTAGTTGGTTCATACGAGAACGCGTGTGCACTTCATAGACGTTTTGAGCCACGACAATAGCATGACAATTTGCGTTCCAGAATGTAAGTCAACTGCAGTCACAAACTTGGTAAAATGCTATCCTTCGTTTGGGTTTCCTTCCGTACTTCTTGTTTGATGATTAAGGCTAACTGTTGCATGCAAAAATGTCGTAGACCGGGAAGAATTCATTCTATTTATTTGTAGTTCGAGCAAGTTTTCCACCCGATCAAGCAACGACGGAAGATCAGAATTTCTCACAAAGTTTGGATATGATCGGTCATTCTTCGGCTGGCAAAGTGGGCGTATCAGGACACGGTTTAACACGCTCAAGGCTAATGCAGATCAATTGGGTTTTCACCACATCCAGACTGTACGCCGATCTTTTGAAGATTGGATCAAATTTTGCTCTGACTTCACTTCATACTGCCATGCTTGGGGTACCCCGATCCGACACATTATTGGAGCCGGCCCACCCGAAAACCGGGAGCATCCACCACAAAGTAGGCAATTACTGTCTTTTCCAAAAAGTGTTGACTTGTGTGTCACAATGGCCCTAACTTCTGTGACTAAACTAACGTCGACATGTAGGCGGAATTTACATTTCTGTTACCGTCACTTGAAACAGCATCTTGCTGGTATGCTTGTTAACAGAATCAAATCAACTCCATGAACTGACCGTATGGAGCGTCTACCGAGGTTTGTGACCGATCTCGATCACTTTTACTCATATAAGATATATAATAACTTCTCGAACCAGTAATGGCTTTTTTCTTGGTGCCCGGTTATTCATTGAGACGATTGCGTTCCTATCAGCAACAACCTTTGTTTGTTTAATTGTCCAGCATAGATCTGTGTGTAGCATGAAGTGTTAACGTCCCCATAACATACTCTCTTGAATTGCTTGTCTTGTAAGACTCCGTGAGTGATTGAACTCAATGTAGAAATCCCGGGTCACGGCAGCCGAAAAGTTGGATTTCAACACCTCATTTCACTAGGCTGTGTTTTGGCCGTAAAAGTTTCGATATAAAAATTCATTATTGCGTTTGAAGTTACAAAACAAGCTTTTTTACTGCGTACACCATTCGTTTTCTTTATTTTACCTAGCATCCTCGACGATATGGTGGAAATTTTCATCCAATCCTCAAGGTAGGTTGATGTTTTGTTTTGAAATGCATCGTGGATACGCCACAGCTGGGGTTTATTGGAAAGCCCTGAAAATAAACTTTACTTAACATTGGCTATCCTAATTTGAATGTCTGTGTAGACCGGAATTGTTCGTCAAGAGTGAGAGGAATAAAGACATACCGTATAGTGCGAAAATGACCATTATTTTTATATAAGCTTTGAACATGTATTTTGTAATCCGATGCTACTTATGGTGCATTCAACGTGGTTTTCCGTACAACTTCAGGATGGCTAGCTGAGTATGCTATGTAAAACGCATAATTGCTTGAATAAACTTCCACAGCTCATTTTGTCTTCTCTCTGGTTGAGTGAGTTCGTGTGCTCAAAACTGATTTTCGTGTTTCGTGAATTAGAGATTTTTGGCACGTCTAAAAGCGATTGGAGAAGACATAACCTTCAGTCAAACTGATCGCTAACCTTACCACACACACACACCTCAGATGCATGGGAAAATATAGCTTCTTAGACGAAAATTCTTGTGGCTTGATAAGCTGATCGGAGAGAATTTTGTTCACGATTTCCCCCATAAAAATCAATTCCGCGGTGAAATACGGAAACAAAAACTTCTAATACTGCGAGCTCTTTCCACCAGCATATTGTTCAACGCGGCGCGAAGTAGGTTCATGGGTCAATGAATCCAGTCGACAGGTGCAGTGGCAGACCAACATCACAGGTCAGCAGTGTTTATTTCCTTCATTCCATATCAACTTGATGTAAACAGCTGGCAAATGGCAGATCTGTTTTCACGTCCATTAGGTCAAGTGTAGTGTCTTGTTTGTGAACTTACGCCTTGAGGAAGTGTGTCTACTGCATGCATTTCGGAACTACTCACATCTTAAGCCATTCGTGTTTTGCAACCAAGACCACAAAGTACCAGAACGCAGCAGAACATGGTCGGGTTTACCTTCCACTGCTCTCTTACAAGTAGGCATCTGTTGGTATTAACGCGCCAGAGATGCCTATTAAAGTACATCTGTTAGACTAATAACTTTTCACCAGTGTTGGATATTATTTGAAAATGGACCAGAAAATAGGAGACGAAATGATTATTGCGAACAAAATACTTGCTAGATCTAGATCGTTTGAGTTTACTTTGATAATGTTCGACTACAAGGTGATGATAGTAATCCTGGATTGCTTGAAGACTAGATAAGTGAGTCATCTATGATGAACTGTCCGCAATTGTAAACCTGTTTGAGCACTTAACTCCATGCGGACTTTTCGAAAATTATTAAGCTTGGTAGAGTAATAGCACATCAGAACCACGGAAAATCCCTACAGTCTACCTACCAGCCAGCATATATATATATATATA
>SJOL01007002.1:160748-195251 GCA_004794785.1 Opisthorchis felineus
TTACCTTTGTAAAGATCCTTCCATGACCCATCGAGCACAGCAGACGCTGCATCTTTCTGTCTTTGGTGGTGTAGGGTCTGGATGGTGGCGTAGTTGGCTCGACGGATCTGATTTCGGTTGACCGGAAGCCGATGGGCTAACTGACGACGGCGTCAGGATACAGTTTTCCAGATGTGTGGAAATGTCCCGGAGGCGTGGAGGTCCAGAAGCGACAGGACTTGCTCCGGTGTCATGATGCCAGACTGCAACCTTCGGGCAAATGCCAGGAGGTCAATACTAGCAAGCGAACTGTCAACATGAGATTCCAAGAGTGACACGGCGCAATCCACGGTTTGTTTAAACCAGACGCTATAGTCATCAGCTTCTGACGAGTAGGCCATTATTTGACCGATAGTTTGGTCAGGGTCACCAGCTGATGATTCGTCATGTTGTGCTTGCGCAGTACCCTTAAGAGTACACAAAGCCGCCCAGGATGAATCTACGGTGCTTTTTATAAATCTTTGCAACATACTGGGACTCAGATTCAAATACCACTAAACATAGCCATTATGTGGAGTGATTCTGTGAACGTCCTCTGCTGTCAGACTATGTGAATTAGGAGACACGTCTGCGTTCCTACTGACTTAGAGATCCTCTCTAAGGAAAGTGCCGAAAGGTGCATATCTCTAAACTACCTTCATTTAACGTAGCCCTAAATGGTGTTACACACGTCAAACCTATTGATGGCACCCGGAACAGTGTAGGTGGCGAGCATCCCAGAGTCGACAGGCGGGGACACCAACTGGGGATGATTAGGTCCACCGTATGTGACTCCGGTACCAAAATCAATGCACTGGCGTTGCAAGTTGTTCTTCGTCTGGCCACTTTTGTAGATACCCGAGCTACTGTGGTACTCAGAAGCGCCTGTTCCTTGAGTACAATCTACTGGTGTAGTTCTTATCCTGGAGGGCAAGATAATTCTATAGGTCTTGCTGGACAGGTGGTGGAGTTAATACACCTGTCCTACAGGGATAGAACTCCTCCAGCGAATATGTTGCCAGATCCTAGGGTATTTCATATCGGCATACATTGTTTCGATTATAACTATATATTTAAATGAAGAACCACCCCTTCAAGCTCACACAATCATCTGCCAAACCACGGTTTTTAACTGGCAGTCTGTGGTAGCTGGTTTTAGTATTGCTGTAACCGTTTTGCAGTGCAAGTCGTCAGTATTGGGACCGCCAACTAGAGATTGTGTTGCCCTGCAACATCACAGACAACATGGAGAACGCCTAGACACCCGGTTTCAGCTAAAAAATGTCGGCTTATTCACTAGACGTCTCTGCGTGAAGAATGAGGCCGCGACACCATTGCGTATGCATCCAATCACACACACACACACAAAGTCGACACCCCCATCGTTTTTAAATTGCCAAAGACTACGACCATGAGATTTTGTGGACTGTGCAGCGTCACGACCTTACGATTTCCAGGAAACCGCAGTCTCCGGTTGTTGAGGTTCCCGAAGCGGAACTTCGAGTGACGCGTAGGTTCGACAATCCCGAATATCAAAAGGAAGAATTGGGTTCGAAATTCTACGGTACTGTTTACATAAGGGTAAGCAAATGTGTACAACAAACCTCAATTGTTCGCGTTCGTGGCGTCAACAAGTGCACAGGTCTGTCACTAACCGGCACAGTGCAGTGTCAAGGTCCGCACACCAGACAACGGCGAGCGGAATGATGGCTCAGTAGTGTGGGTTGCGGTCGTCCCTTCCGACGACAGTCTCGTGACTCTTATTGGCCGTGAGATCACACGGAGCAAATCAAGGCAGGCTCAGCAAACGGGATACGAACGCGCATTGGTAAGTAGGTCAACTGCGCGCATTCACACACACAGACACACATGTCAACACACAAGTGTCAGACGGGATGGCCTCTGCGGCAAGGTGAGTGGCGGGTACGGATAAGCAAAACAACTGGAGATAAAAAGTACATAGGCGGAGTAAGCAAATGAATGGGGGAATTATCATAAGGTCAAGTTAGATTCAACACCGGTGATCCAAACACTCCTCAGGGTTGGGGGTGATATATTCAACCTGCATAAGAAATTCTCCTCCGGGAGTCCTTGCGACGACTCTGAACTTAATGCCGACACTAAAATTTTTCCAGAAATCGTTGACACGGTGACCAGGTACAACATCTAGGATCCACACACCTATCCATCAAAAAGCCCATCTTCATCACCAAAATAGTGTTCTTATTTCAAATGAGGTAGCCTGGTTTGACCTTTCTGGTTTTGGTGAAGCAGCTGCTCCGTGCTATACTGAACGGCACTGATTCTGGGGCTTACTTTGCTGCCCCGTATCGGATCAGCTGTCTGCACCTCACACAGCGATGAAAACGTGGCTACCATGCCCGCACATGTTCGGTCTTTGTCTTTTGGTGGAAGGCTTTTTTTGAGATGCTGGTTTCACCTGGCTCTTGCTCCCTTATTCTATCTGAGAATTAATTTGATGAGTACATGGAAAATAATTACGGTGTATATAGCTGCGGGAACTCGCTTCTCTCCGATGAAGTTTTCTATTTTTCCTGCAATCCTCGCACCATGTGAAGCTGAGCCTAGTGAATTCGTCATGGCCGTTAACTTGACACGTTTTCTTGACAGACCATTATCAAGCATGGTTTTACTTTCGAAGGAATAGTACCTACCTAATTATGACGCCCTACCACCTGGATCACAATTACCCAATCAGCTTCTTTTTGACATTCTCTCCGTCAACCCGCCTGACGCACGACGAGTTGAATGAGTGAAACCCTCTGTTGAAGTACGGGTATCTGTCATCTCACTTGCTGCAATAAGTTGCAGATGAATTTGGGAAAGTGCTGATCAACCAAGATATCTATAAATACCGCTGTAATTTTTGGGCACCGTTGTTAAGTGGGTTGGTATTACGTTTTGCTTACTGAGATGAACGACGTGTCGTCTGTTATCGCAGAGCTCCGCTGATGTGGCCGCGTACTTGTGATGAAATGTGGCCACTTATGTTTAACGCGCATACCAAAAGTAGCTTTGTTTCGATGTTCCCAGAACGCCGTTGATGTCATGCATTGCACGAATCGTCTTGTGTAAGTTCTTTTGGGGAGTATGTATGTAGAGTGCAGTACATATATTTGCAGTGTGTGTAGAAGATGTGCACCTTCCTTGTGATGGATGGCATGGGGATTGGGAAACCGGTCATTCATGTCTTTGTATAAGGCGATCATTTTGCGTCTCTGCTTGTTCGGGGGCATGATTGGCGGACGGCACTACATTAAGTCATTAATGATGGATAAAATGATATCATAGGTGCGGGCCTCCAAAGATGGGTTTGACTATAACAATTTTGAGCCACTTGTGCTTACAGTAAGCCATAAAGATGCAAAAACGCTTCAAAAATAGGTTTTCGTCTTTGTTGCGGACTATCTTTAAACACACCTAGCATATATTCAACCGCGTGTCCCGCCCTAATAATGCGGCCGTGCAAGTTACAATTCACCGGATAACAACTAAGCTGATCTCACCATGATTTGTATATCCTGTGGAGAACCAGCTTTGGATTCTCTCAAACCGAAATGTCAACTGTCTCTCAAGTACGCCATTCCAGCGCAGGGTGGGTGGATTGACTTTGAAACCTGACCAGTGACCTTCTTTGGAACACAAATGGGCGATTGGAAACGTGTGTGTACCACGCGATGGTCCGGAAAATGTCTTTCAGAACATTACTTTAAACGATGCGTGACTCGCGCGCGAGCGCGAATTGCATACTAATTATCACCGTCATCGGCGAGAAATTCGGAAGTGAGACAGCCATGTTCTTCCTGCAAATTACCGCATGATGACGTGCGCTGGCATGCACATAAAAACCGTGGTACCATCAGGTTGGCCGCTACAAGTTAATATGCACGATCTTAGTAGCAGTTTGTTCGGTTTCAAGCCCTCCAAGTTTTCTCGGACGGTTAAATCTTTGGCTGGTGAATGAGCGTGTACTTCTAGCAATTCCTGAGGTTACCTCGGTATTCACAGTCTAATCATGGCTCCACAGTAAAGCTTCACATAGGCATTGCTGAGATTGCGCTGCCAGTTGGAATACAATCTGCCGTAGCTATATATACTTCGTTTTCTAACACTGAAACCACTGCCGTCGACTGTAGAAGGATCGCACAAGCAAATTGAACCCTTCGTCAACAGACTGAATCCGTTGGAGACATGCAGCTCTACATGCTGCGTGGGGCACCTAACTGTGCAAACAAGGCTGAAGCTATGCCACTTTTCTTCTATTACTGGTCGGGACGGTCAGCCCCGAATTTTGGGGAACATAGATACGGCCCTAGCAGTTAGGATAAGCAGCCGTCGTAATCCACAACACACACAGTTGACGTTTTTTGGTAATTTTGTCGTTCCTTCTAACGAAATTGGACTCATTTACGTCGTGCCATCCATTGCAAAAGAGCTCTTGCCAAAATACCTGCAATAAACACGCAGTCTGTCAGGGAACACTGCACTGTCTCTTGGCTGGTTGCGCAAGCTCATAAGTAGAGGTCGTCCATAGATGCCTAATAACATCAGTATTGCATGACGCATCCAGTTATCGTTAAACATCATTCTCCACTCAACGCGAGCGCTGCAAATAACAGTGTCGTACAGAATTTCTGTGAACCAAGCCATCTAATTCGCCACATCGGACGAGTGGAACGCATCCGTTTGTTATTCAGTTATCCATCTGGTTGGAATATACAGTGGGCATTATCTGAAAGTTATTTCCAATTTTAGGGACAACAAGGAGAACTAATCTTTGCAACTTTTAAAATTTATGCTCCATTAACCTTAAAAGTCCGCTCACTTGGGCAAACAGCTGTTAGTAAAATATGCTGAAACACGCAAACTCGTGTAAAATTCTCCAAATCAAAAAATCCCATAGTTATGGCGAGACCAGTGATGGAAAGTGTTCCCGTATCTATCATTGCCCATTATGTTTATGAAAACTTATTTATCTCATAGGACTCATGCGAACTACTTAGTCAAGACGAAGCGGACCAAGAGGGGACACCTGAGGGCTACATACACACCGGTCATTTACCGCCTCTTTTGACGCGACGCCACCCAACTTTGATCACGAATATACCACCACGTTACTGGATCCGCTAGAACCCTCCGGTAGCCGTTAATTGAAGACATTCGTTGGTCGTAAAGAATCGCTCAATTCAACAACTAACTAGCACAAAAATAGTAGGGGAGTGCGCTAGGCGCAGACATTTACGCAAAAAGTGGCACTACCAGAAGGGCCACAGATTACGAGAGATAAGTTAAATGCTATAGGTAACAGTCGACGACCATTCCCGGTGCCTCTTAAGCATGTGGTCTTATAGGGCTGATATTTTGTTACTGCGTTTCACAGACACTGAGAAATGTGAAGTAAGCTTAACGAGTTATTACTGAGTTGTTGAATGCCAAACATTTGTCGTTCACTGCAAATTGCCAACCACTGTAATACGTCTGCGTGTGCCAAATCTATCCAGCCTAACTGCGTGAATCTTCCCGGGGTAGCAGCAGGATGAGGCTGAGATGAAAAACTCGGTGTGCCAGGTGAATATATCGGCAGGTCAGTAGCCTTTGCCAACAATCAGCGGATAGGCACAGGGACACATTTGAAGGTTAATTATCTGAAGGCGAAAACACGGGGGGGAGGTCGGCAGAAGTGCGCGAGGATACAAACATGTAAACATTCAAGGGGTGTCAGCTATTGGGAGAATTCTTGGTCTCCCGTGTAGAGCATTAAAGAATGTATTCATGTTCTAACCTTATTACTGCTGCCCCCTCTAAACGTAGACAACCTTGCTTACTTGGCTTTGACTCATGAGCTTTCTTTCTGTTTTTCATCCACATAAATCGTCATAAACACCCACTTTTGGAGAATTACTGATTCCGGGTGCATCCATGGCGTGCATACTACACACCATCAAGAACGCTTTGGAAATTTAGTTTGAGGATCTAACAAATTCAATCCAAAAATCAAGCAGTTAGAACTGCAAAACCTCCGGCTGAACCACCCGGATGGTGCTTCTCAAACATCAAGTGATTTCTATATTCGCGACTTCCAGCTGAATAGTGAGTTTTCGGATACCACCATTGCTAATAAAGGACTCTTATCACGGGGAAATCGACAAGTCCATTTTTTCGATATCCGTCTTCTTCTTTTAGACAGTCTCAAGTCACGTAAAGTGCACTGGCCGTCACTCTTTATTATATTCTGGAAATGAGTCAGCCACGTGGAGTGCTCACAATGGAGCTGTTATATTAGCTCCGGTGGTAACTGGGTAAGGCTACAGGGGATGTATATAGTTCTGATGTGTGTCACTTGCCTTTTGGCAGCAGAACAACTTGTGAAGCCTGTGGAGGTTAGGTTCGTGAACAACGTTTATTCCTTTGCAAAGACCTCCGTAGTATATACTGAGGTCAAAGACCAACCTAAGTGTAACAACCAAACGGTATCTTCGAGTGATGCGTAATAACAGAACCTACGGGAAGGCAAAATAGAGTCGGAGCTGGGTTTCTATACGGTACTCGACAGTAAATACCCGTCCACAACAAACGGTCCACTTGGACCATAAGGGTACTGACCAAATGAGCAAGCAGGCTCCCACGTGAGACAGTCACACACTCACATGATCGGCCACAAAATGGCTGGATGACCTCGAGGTCAAATTAGTGAAGTTGTTGGGACAAACAAACGCGAGTTCACACGCACGCACTAAACGTAAAAGCGAAGCGGGGGTCAAAGGTAGAGACAGAATAAACGTGGGGAATTTCAAATGTCAATTACTGGACGATACACTAAGTGTGCAAAAAATGTATAACATCGGCTCGACGAAGAAAGTACGAAAAAGGCATTGAGGTGTAGGAACGTCAGAGAGAGCGTTGCTCTTTAAAATCAATGACACGGTGCCTAAGAATACCAAGGCAAAGGATCTGTAGGGATTACCAGACCTTTTAGAACTTCAGGCGCTGCTTGTGCGCAGCATGATTCGGCAGCGTTCACCAGCTTCCCATGTTTGTGGCGCCAACGTAACAGGTTGGAGCTGTCAAAGATAGGGTTTACATTGCTGCTATTTTGTCTGTTCTACTTTATGCATCAATGGTGTGGCCGCTGCATGGAGATTTTCACAGGCTATGTGCTTATCATAATCATCATCGTCATAATAATCAGACGAGAGAAACCAATAGTTATCGACCCTGACAGATATGGCTGTGTCAAGCAACCACTGGCACTTTCGCACCAAGGCCAGAACCTTTAGTGTGCATCCCTCATTGCCTGCGGTATTGGACCAGTAGTTCCATTTGACGTCGGTGAAGTGATTGGGTTATCGCCTCGAAGGTGTGGCTCTCATCGTTTTTACCCTATCAGCCCTATCAGCCCTATCAGCTTGATCCATTGCAACTTTGTCTGCAATTTGTGAGCAAAAAACTGACTTTCTGCATGATTTACAGCTTATACATTTGCTTAGGCCGATTCTGGCGGCCCTTACTCGGTCACTCACAATAGGGATTCTGATACTCCATGGAGAGACTGCTGAGCAATGGTGGTGTAGAGCAGTCACGATGTAGAAAAGCAGTTATTAGTCCTAGTGGCAAAGCGAGGGCTGGGTCAACGTGTTGGTAGCCCCATGAGACTTATAGACAACAACACACCATTGGATACTGACACGCTTTAAAAATAAGACACAGTGCTCACCATTCACTCACCCTTGGAAAAGGGTGATCATGCTACCATCCAGCTCGAATTTCCATTTTTTAGGAAAAGCGCGAGCCACGAAACGACAGATTGTACAGGAAAAATGAATTCAGGAAGTATAATTGCTACAGCATGGAACCTTGACTGGACGACAGCTGACGATAACCCCGGCTTCCAGCTAGCATACGATGTCGTGGATGTCTTCAACCAGCCAGCTCTCGTTGTTGCTATGACCAGGAATAGATGCGAACCCTGGGTTGCAACGGCACTTTTCCTGAAAGACAGGGACAGTCTGTCACACAAAGCCCCCACTTTCACTTTCCTCCCCAAGCAGAATGTTGGACTCTCTAGCCTCATCATCCATCCCCTCAGTGTGTCTGGAAAAGCGCCTCACTACCAAAAACGTTAGATCTCAACCCTCTCACGTTTCGAGCTTGGTCGACAAAGCGTTTCGAGCAACAGACTCTTCAGTAGTACTAAGTGACATCTCCTTGCTTGCGCAACACGTCAACTCTCTTTCATCACTGCTTCCAGAGGGGTCCCAGGTTCAGAAACATTCAGAAGTTCTAAAAGCCCCTTTTGCCAAGATGGAAGGTGGATGTCCTCCTTCCGAGCAATACGTATTTTTGCATGTCTCCCAACTCCCGATGCAACATTCAATCGAGCAAATCTTAGTAAAACGTCAATTTTTATTGACATAGCCTCTTAAATTTGTCAACGCATTGAATGCGATCATCACACAACACGCCTGGCCAAATTTCGCTTCAACATACAAAAATTACATTGTTGACCTCACGCGACATGCTTGGAATTACTTGCACAGCTCGACGGCTCTGAAAGTCAAAACCGCCTATGTGTTGCTCTATAATAATGCGGTTCAGAGATGAAAACAATGCCATAGTTCTGCTGACATCCCAGGCGCTTCTCTCTTCTACACAAACCCCGAACCATAGAAATCAAATCTGCCCGTACTCGACTGCAAAGGCAGCTTGCCCAAGAGATAAAACCCGTCCTTCTCAGTCTCAGAGCTGCGGTCTTTCGGGGCAACAAATAAACACCGTTTGCCACATCGATCCGCATTGATCTTATTGGGTCAGCGCAAAGGTGACTGCTTACTGGGATCCAGGCCAATGAAGCGCTTTCAGCCTTGAAGCTGAGTAAAATCTCCACACTAAGGATACCACGAGCAACTGCGTAGGATCACCAGATACCCGAAGAGTGAAATGTGGAACATCGGAGCTCGGCCTAATCGGCCTGAGGCGCACGATCGAAGTGGGGTCTTGCATGCCTGTTTCGGAGACACAGTATACATCGACAGAGGAAAAGCAAGGTTTTAGCAAGAGATGCCTGTTGTCCAATTTGATATAGGGTACGGATATTAAATGCTATAAAATAGATGAAATCTTTGGTTTGTTTTCTGGGCAACGGTTTAGAATCGGAACATTGGCTAGGGGATTGGCGGATGGGTTGGTCGCATTGCATAGTTCGATGGGTGGGGAGGGAGTGTAGCGGAAGGCCAGTGGGCAGAGAGTTGCAAGGGTTAATGATACTTCCTAGTTTCCCAAGCCAAACAAGCGGGGTTGGTCGATGTGCCCCATATGGAGCCTTTTACTCAAAAGTTTGACCCACAAGGCAACGGGAGGATGTTAGGCTTTGTGCCGGGGCCCCACCTCTAGCATCCGACCCAAAAATCTGAATTGCGGTTGTTGGGGCTTTCTTGGGGGACCCTTCCCGGAACCAATAACTCAATAGTCTGACCCTCCAAACCGCAGGCGACCGCCCGGCCCAAAGAAGCAGGGAGTAAGGCCTTATTGTCTCACCCCTAGTGCAGCTGCCTACAGCAGGTGCCTTTTGAGCAGCACCGGACTCTTTGGTTAAAAAGTACTTCGAACGTATTAAGTAATCCGCCAGCGGCCACGGTCAACCGTTGTTCGATTGTAGTGTGTGCTTTTTAGGGCCGATTTTTTCTGAACTATCGTTCCTCGAGGGAAGGCAGAATCGCTGCTCCCATAAATATGAGCGATCTGGTTGCCTGCGGGAAATGCTTCGCTGCATTTGCACTTCAGCTGCAGACAACAGTACTACTTTACCTCCAGACTGCCTCGCAATACGATCACTCACAGTACATGAACTCGCTGTTCTTCATCGGGCCGCTGCTTGTTGGACTTCCGGGCAAGGTTTAACTTTTAGGGTCTGAGTTCCAGCCAATACAGCCCGCAGGACCACTGCATCACACAAGGCCGACCACCACGACAAGTGCCCTTTATGAAACTGACTCAGGACGGCTGGTTGTAACATCTTTGGAATAATAACGCGTCCTGAAAACAAAAGGAATCCATCGACTAGTGATAGTGCGTCAGGCCGGCTGAAGTAAGGCCTCAGTTTGTCTTTTTGGCAGGTATGCGGCCACTGATTGAGGTGGTACTTAATGACTTGCTGCAGTCAGCCGTCAGTGACCTGGCGGACCATGTCGGTGGTCACTGGGAGGATGCGATCCGTTCCGGATACTACGCGGAAATTGCGACTTTCTCTTCTGGTTCTGGCTTGCTTGAACCAATGAGTCGCGATGGTGCGCCGGCTGGTCCGAGGCTGGTAGTGGACCAGCGCTTGATCTTGAAGTCATCCCGGGAGGAGAGTCACCCGTTGCTGGAGGCGGTTGGCACTGCATACCGGGATTTCCCTCTTCGAACAAAACACAGCAAGCAGTGTTTTGTGATTGATCGGTAGGTTAAACTGATAACCGTAGAGCATTTTATGAAACATTTTGATGGCAAACACGACCGCCGAAGCTTTCCTTTTTATCTGACTGTAGCTGCGCTCAGCTGATGTAAGGGAGCTGGCCGCATGTGCACTGGCTTTCTGGCTGCTGTCGGAAAATATATGTGAAATCACCGCGCCAATTCCTTAGTTTGAAGCATCCAATGTCACAATGATTTCCAGCGATGGATCGTAGTGGGTGAGTAGCAAATCAGAACTCAGTATGGATTTGACACAGTCAAAGGCGCGTTGGCATTCTTCCGACCATCTCCACTTGTTGTCCCTGGTAATTAGCTGGTTTAGTGGGCCTCGGAGGCGATGCATGGCAGGCAGAAACGAACTTTAGTGACTGACGAGACCGAGGAATGACCTAAAGGACGTGAAGTAGGTGGGTGCTGGCATGCGCTTGATAGTGACAAAGTTCTCCGGGTCTGGTCGGCGGTCATGTTGGTCACTGATGAAACCAAGGTGCTATATCAACCGCATGAAGAAGGTGCACTTTTCTCGGTGCACTCTGAAGCTATACTTTTGAATACCAACAAGCACGTAATTAAGGCGCTGCCACAATTCGTGGGGGTCGGAACGCTGACCGTTAGGCGCACACCCCAGATTTCCCTGAAACCGCAATTTGGAGAAGGGAATCATCAACATAAAGTCTTGGTAGTTCATGGTATTTGTTCAAACGCTTAAAATCTCAACGTGTGCCGCAATTTTTATTAGAAGTTGTTTAAACGAACTCGAGGTGCACTGTGGGCTCGGAATTCGTATTTTATTGGCTGCTAAGGCATGCGATTCATGCACAAGCCAGCATTCTGATCGGTTAGTTGTGCACAAGCCAGGAAGCGCGCGAATTTGAACTACATTTCCGCACAAGCCAAGAAAAGAACGAGTTAAATGGCGCTCAGTATTCGCACAATGGAATTGAATTTTCGAATGCTCTGACGATTTCCTAATGAACTAAAACATGCAGGCAGTACCAATCGAAACTTTTGATCCCCCTCTATGCATCCCGGGGTCCCAGTGATGCTAGTAAAGTATTCCACCAGAATTTTGCGTGACGGGAATGATTGCTTCAGTAGACAATGAAATTTGGTGATCTGCGAAAATGTGAAGGTAGAATAGAATTGTTTTCGGTATGAGCATATAATCAACAAAATACATCATTTTGGCGTAAAAGTTTTATTCCATTCGCAAAGGTTTTGCAGCTGGAAGCACTGTGGCCAAGAAGCCCCAGGTAAATGGTTAAAACGCATAACCTAAGGGAGGATGGACTGTCAAATATTCTGAAAAAATTTAAAGAATGTATTCCAGGAGATCCATGCGTCTCCACTTGAAATATGTACAATTTGACGTTTATAAAATGAATACGTAAACTTAACATCACAAAGCGTATCCGCCTACCTCAAAATGGTCTCCATCGACCTGTATTTCTTCGCACAACCTGTTCCTGACTACTCACACCACTTCTTCCACTAAACGTTTGGCAGAAACTCGACATTTGTGTTTTCGGATATCTCAGTTCAGACTTAACTACATATCCAAGACTTTGCGCACTCGGAACTTTAAGTTGCTTTCACTTTAGTTAGCCATATTTTTATGCTGTATATGACTGTCCGCAAAAGCAGTAGTATCCTTGAAGAAACGTGCTAACTAGGGACACGCCGGTTGCTGTGCGCGAGCTGATCCCACTAGGCCACCGAGCCACGTGGAGCCATCGGTGGGAACATCTGTTAAGCGACTAAGCCATCGGCAAACAGTCGTATGTTCGGGTATGGACCACGTGACCTGGTCCAGCAGGTCATTTTCTTGAGATTGGCTTGTGCATGAATCGACTACCGGCTGATGATGGCTTCACGTATTGTGCCGCGAAGATTCTGGGAAATTTTGTGGAAAAGCTTGTTTCTTCACGTGCTTTCTTTTGTATTGGACTTGGATATAATCTCAAGGCTTTATGACCAGTAATTGCGCCCTCTATGTCCGTTCAAACTCAAAATGGAGCAACCAGTCGCGATCTGCATAGGAAAAGTTTTCTGTCGTTGCAGTGGGTGTACCGCCAAACGAAGCCAAGTATTTCGTCACAGCTAATATTTTTTTTGTTTTTTTTACTGATGGTTATCACACCCTATATCGGGCGCATGACATGGTCTAAACTCCAAGGGCATACCAAACCCTTGATAGTACCGTTGGATTAATTAGTGGGTTCATTGGCAGAACAAGTAGACAGCACAATAACTCGGCCGGTGCTTTCAAGTCCTGGCACAAACTAAACGGATTTGGACGGTCTTGTGGGCGCATACAACGCGCTCGCCCGGGAAATATTGGAGATATGGGAACTACGCGCAAGCCATGAGACTGCGTATGGCATTCGCGGTATCGTAGTGGGGACGTCGTACTTGGGTTTGTGGACAGCCCCTGTAACGAGCAAACGGTATCTTCGAGTGATGCGTAATACCAGAACCTCCGGGAAGGAAAAAAAAGTAGGAGCTGGGTTTCTATACGGTACTATTAGCATAAGACATCAATTAAAAAATGTACAAACCCCGACAGTAGATACTCGTCAACAACCAATGGTCCACTTGGACTACAAAAGTACGAACCAAATGAGCAAACAGGCTCCCACGTGAGACAGTCACACGTGCGTAAGGTCGGCCACAAAAGGTTGGATGACCTCAAGGCCAAATGGGTGAAGTGTTAAGGACAAACAAACGTCAGTTCATGTAGACGCACTAAACACAAAATTGGAGCGGGGGCTACAAATATGGACATGAAACCTGGGGAATTTCAGATGTCAAAGCTATGGACGATACAGCCCCGTACGTGAGTATCTTGGATGGGTCGTTTGGGGTTGTCATTGTAGTTAGGATTTGTCAAGGAATCGTGACAAATTAAGACCAGCATGAATCAGTGATATTTTTCAGTCCGTCAAGGGTGCACGGTGGTTCATTGCTGCCATTCAAACGAGGCAATTAGACAGCCGTGTTTAAATTTGGGACTCAAAATAGAAAGAAGCGCCAAAAAAGTCTGCGAGATAGCACTATGATGTTAGTTAGACTGCGGCCAAAAATAACGGAGCCAAAAGAGGTCACGGTTCCTAACTATTGCAGTGGGACCACGTTGCCCGATTTCAAAAGGGGTAATCGGTATTCAGGTGCAGATAATGGGTATGCGGTCGATGCAAACGGGTGAGCATATGTGATTGTAAGGGTGTTGTATTGGCTTAATTGCGCGCAGCTAAGATAGCCCGGAGCTTGCAGGGACATGAGATCAGAGAAAAACGTGGGTATCTGGTAGTTTCGCGCATTTGTAGGATGAGGCGACATCAGAATGGCACAGTTACAGCCTAAATAAAACCGTGGAGCTTTGAAAAACGAGTTGCCTCTGGGGCGTGATACCGCGTGTATTTAGTTAGTCTCTGTTAGCATTTTTTGCTCTGCTATGAGTGAATTTTTCGATTCATAGAAGGATTGCCCGGAAAATACGCTACAACCAGAGCAAGCTCAGGCCGGAAACACAGGCTTCCGAAAGAGGTTGCTTCCATTTTAGCTTTCCCTCTCGGCATTGCAGAAGGCGGATTATAACATTCAGCATTCTACATTCCTATTTAATTTCGTGATAGCTGATAATGAGACGAACGCTGAAATGTTTTCTGAACCCCGGTTTTCAAATACTTGACGAAAACCTCGTCAATCTGGAGTATGCAGACGTCGTTTTCATCTTTGAAAAGGAGAAAAAGGCGCAGGTGGTTTTGGACGAACTGACCAAAGTCATCACGTCCTTTGGTATGCACTTTGCACCCACAAAGTGTAAGGTTAAATTAATAACGTTTATTCCCTACTGGTGGGTGGCATATCGTCAGGCATGATCATAATGTTATAGTCAGAATAAAGCATAAGTTTGTTTGTAGTTGCAGGTAATGAAACGAGTGGGCGAGAGGGCACAGTCAAGAGTAGGAAGGGAACAGTTGTGGGTGTGGCATCAAACTGTGTGTGGCAGTGCCGTGCCATCATTGCTCTGACATACCTCGGTTTTCGGACATCCCCGTAACAGACGTCATGTTTAAGGTCATTGGGCTGGGATGTGCAATTCTGTGAGAAGCGGGGCTTTTGAGTTCACCGAAGGAATCCGCAGAGGCTGAAAAAAGATGAGGTATGATTGCACGTATTTTTTGGTCCGGCTGGCGATCGCTGTGGATGTAAATCTCGAGCCATGTGGAGCGGATAACAGCCGGGTCTGTTAAATTCATGGATTCGCGGATTCACGGAGAAGAGTAGGTCGAGCCTACTTTCACTCGGAAGGTTCTGTCTGATAGGAGCGCTTTGATCCAGTGTAGGATTTTCCCCTGAATCTCTTAAGACTCGAGTTTGCGGAGCAGCGGAACGTGTGGGACTCGATCGAATGCTTTTGAGAAGTCGGAAAATATGGCATCTGATATGAGTCCCTCGTCCTTCGCTTTGGTGAAGCCGTCCATAAATAAGAGCATATTCGTCACACAAGAACGGTTTGGGAGAAATCCGTGTTGAACCGGAGATATAAAGTTGTTGGAAGTAAGGTGATCTCTGATGGCTTGCTTCGGAAGGCGCTCCATCACAGTGCATGGCACGCTAGTGAGTCTTATAGGCCTGTAGCTGCCAGGCGATAGTCGGACGTCTGATAGAATAAGGTGCATTAATACAGAGAAAAAACTAAACGTTTACCACAATTAAGGTGGTGACGACAAGTGATTAAATGAACCAGGATAGGGGTAGATTTGTACTTAGTAGACTGGCAATCAAGCAGCAGTTGGGTTTGCTAATAGCTGCTATTATAATACAAGAGATCTAGAGGAAACCGGTATAGCAACGCAAAGCAGTGGTGTGCTTAGGGAAATCAAACATATGAGTGCTGACACGAGCAGGAGTTCTGAGATAATGGGCCAGTTTATCTGGAATTCAATACTTGAGTAGGGCATTTCCATAATCCAGGAGAGAACGTGAATTTAAGAAAAATAGTCACCAGTTCCCGAAGCACTGCCCCTTGACAAGCAGTCAGTGAACACGCCACTTGCAGTCCAAGGAGAGGTATACGAATTTGTAAAGCGTTTTGTGTACATTTGAAGGTGAATTATTTCTGACTGTAGTGTGACAGATGAGATCAATGCACGAATCTGCATGGCTCGGGTCGCTTTTGCTATGGCGTCAAGGCGGTCTATAACACTTGGTCTTACGACCAACTATTATACACCCCTCTTTAGCTTTAACTTCCCTGTGTCCAATAGTGCATATGGGTACCGAATCCTGCTACCAAATCATCGGTGTACACACGGCTTCCTCATTATCACTAATGAGACTAATTGGGCAACCGGTGGGTTTACCTCTATAACCGTAAGGCTCCAGCTTCACAGTGGACACCGATTGGGAATCCTGGACAACGGGGTTTATTAGGCACTTAGTGGGTTAGCCACCATAACTTTGTTTAATTATGTGTTGTGTATACGAGTCGCGATTGATTATGCATTCTTCCTTTCAGAAACCCTGTCGAGTGAAAGCGGCTTCCTGAAAATGAGGACTAGATTGACTTCACATTACGTTTGTACCAAAGCAAAGACCAAATAAAAACATGGTTCGCCAAGGGTGGTTAAGTATTTTGCAGGCATAAGCTTGGCAAACGGACGACATATATGGATAGGAAGGGCCGCCGTTGATCGCTGGATTAGTCTATTATGTATATTTGGGGCCTCATACTCAGCTGCTAGCATGGGTGCGGGCCCGGCAGTTACTATAAGTAGCCAAGGTAGACGACATCGAATACAGTTATGAGTATGACGGGCCGTCGCTGGCCATTGGATTAAGATATCACACATAGTTGCGGCCTGATTTTATCGGCCCGTATACATACGTGTTTACCATAAGTGACGAAGATAAGCGACAGCGCGTACAGTTATGAGTATGATGTGCCGTCGTTGGCACACAGATCAGGTTATCGCGCATAGCTGAGGCTTCATAATCAACGCCGCACATAGACATGGGTCTAGCAGTTACGATAAGCTACCAAGTTAGACACCAGCGCGTGCTGTTACCACGATGACCCACAGTGGTTGGTCTTATTTTCGCCAGTATATTTGAGCTTGATGACGTATTCTGACTAAGGAGCGTGATTATTTCCAATGGAGATATTATTGTGCTGCTATTTAACATGCGGTCATTTCAAAACGCTGCAACATCTGCTAACTAGTTGTGCATATCATAGAATATAGATCACCCACAAAGATGTATACTATCATCAGTGCCGCACAGTACATCAAATTCTCTTTAAACACTATGCTGAACGAAAAAAGGTGTTGTACCGAAGTTTACAAAACAAGTTCATCTAATTTGTTACGTTGGGTGGGGCGTTTACGCATGCAAACGTCATTTCCTCATTTTTCTGGGCGGAAATTGCATTGGGCGTTCTGTGGATCATACCTCTGTGTAAAGAACACTGCAGGATGCCACAATATGCCAAAGTGAGATTTCGTCATTCATCTCTCCTAAACCAGTAACAGTATGCGAATCGGCGATGGTCCGCGACCTTGAAATTTCGCTCACCCAAACAAAATGCTATGAGCTGCATATCACCGAAAGGTGCGAATGGATTAGACTAACTTCCCGTAAAAGTCGCAACTTCGAAAACCCTATATTTTGGCGAAAATAATTTGGGCGTGCTTCAAGTGAGCTGCGATTGAAACCCATGTCGATCGGATCATCCAAATAGACAACAATGCCGAAGGCACCCTTCAGCATCGTATTCATGATCTGTTGAAATATGGCTGGAGCCGTTTTGACACCGAATGGCAGTTAAGTATGCTGGAACAGACCGCGGCGCACATTGATTTTCAGAAGTTCTCGGGGTTCTTCCTCAACTCCAACCTGGAGGTAAGCATCGGTAAAGTCAATCTTCGCAAAACATTTACCCTATTCAGTTTCGCTTACAAATCGTCTGGAAAAGGCAGATAGTACTGATGTATATCCAGTTCAGCATTGAAATAGGTGGAGAAATCCGCAAGCAACCGGATGGTCCCGTTAGCCTTCTTTAATAACACGATGGGTGCGACCCATGCAGACTGGTTGGTCGGCTGAAGAACACCGGCATTCTGTAGTCGGTCCAGTGCTTGGTCAGTGATGAGTAAGTCTGGCCCAGAAACTGCCTTGGAACTTGGATGAAGCACAGTTTAGCTCTTTCTTTTGTGCACCATCCAAGCTTGTCGGCGAATATAGATGCATGGCGTTGCAGGTGGTCTTCAAGTGAACGCTTCGGAAAGTGAGTTGGTTAAAGGGCATCTCCGGGCGCTGCGTGTGTGAGGTTGCAAATAAAATTAATCGGCTTTTCCAGCTTGTCTATCCAATCCATCCCCGTGAGATCAGGTTTGGGGCAAGGCGTCAGGTGGCACGTGGTTTGTGCCACTGCGCCATTGAAGCTTACGGATCGGCCAACCTCGCCAGTTGGTTTCAGTTCACCACCAGAAGCATTACGAGCCAAATGTTTGCTTGGTTTCACATGAGGCTTACCAATTCGTTTCCACGTTTGTTCAGTGAGCAGTGTGATGTCTGAGCCCGTAGGAGCTGCAAACGAACTGGCATGTTGTTGATACGAACCTTTACCAGCTTCTTTCGGCAAGCAAAATCAAATGTGAATGTCACCGTCACCGAGTGCGACCGCGATTTGTGTGCCGCACGGTGGTATGCGGGAGGCTGCGGCCTCGGTGATCGACACAAACTTCTTTGTGGCCACAACGATGACATCTGGCACATTTATGACGCCTTAACCGGCAATAACGAGGAAAGGCCACTCATCACAGTGCCAGCAACTTGTGGGAAACATGCTCTGTTTTTGAGCGGGCTTGTTGTCAAATTCCTTTGGAGGTGACTGCATGTACGTAGCTGCTTGAGGTAACAGGTGACTGGCCGATCATGGTAGTGTTGTGCTTTGGGTTAACGAAGCGTTGGCATTCGGTGATGAGGCCGCGCATCGTTATTTAAGCGTCCTGTTCTATTCTGTTAAGCAGCCGGGTTCTGATATCAGCATCTTGGGAAGACTGGTACCAACATGAGGCACTTAAACTGATTCTCCGTCATTGAGCTGAGCTTGAAGCGCTCGCGTTCTTGATTGACAACACCGGCAAACGTGATGAAATCATCGTTCTTGGCCAACTTTAAGCATTGCTAACGGATATTGAACAACGATGTTTGATAACCGAACGTCTGGGACAGTGTTCCGACCATTTCATCACAGCTGAGGTCGCGGGGCGGCTTGGGGAGAATGAAATTTGTGTACTGTTTAGGCTGTGTATGCCGAGTTTCGCAGCAATGATCTGACTTTCCATCCGTCATCAATAATCACTCTTGAACGAGTTTTCGTACCGCCTGAACCGTCAAAAGGCTGACCAGAAAGAGGGTCGAATGCGAACTCCGTGATGCACCTGCATCTCCAAATAAACATTACCTAGCTCTTCTGATTTGGCCAGGCTCCAGGACGACCCTACATTTTAAGAACCCCAGAAGCCTGACCACACGTTCCATTATCCCGTGGTGGATTTTTACAATTATTCTTCATTCATTCCTTGTGTTTGAGTTACACTTTTCTACACAATCCGGCAGCCCAAATGAATGTCATGACTATCCCTTGTGTTCACATTGTCGCTTCGTATTAGCCACGCTTCGTCCTTACGTCCAGATTATGTGCGTGCGTTCTTAGGCCGGTAAAGCGCTATTCATTCTATGCAATTCTCTGTTATTCTCGCGCTCAGCCAGGATCCACTCCCCACCCGCAGCACCCGTACACTGTCTCGCGCTCAGAAGTACGCGAATGCAAACAGCGCATGAGATTTACGAACTTCCGAGGCATACAGTTTCGCGCAAGCCTGTTGAAAACCAACTGAATGAGAGAACGGAACTCGCTCTTGAAGTCAGGAAACACGAAGGCTGTAACGTGCCCACGCGCATAATGTTGCTCTGACACTTGACGGAGCGTTAAGGTGTGGTCCACAGCCCCTTCTTGACCGGAATCCCGCATGCTGTTCTCAGGTCCCGTCCTCAAACGCCTTCGTAAGACAACGCTGTGAGACTGGGTACAACGATGTCAAGCTAATTTCTCGGTGACCGACATACCCACTGCAAGCATCATTTTTAGAAATGGGCACCATAGTCTACTCACCCCAGTTAATGAGCTCAAGAAACCTCAATTCTTAGGGAGCGATCTTGCAGACCGAAAAGTCCGTGGTTTCATCCCAAACTCTGCACCTCGATAACTCCTGTCTAGGCTTGGGCAGCCTAGCGGCATATCAGGCCTCGTGCTTCCTTCGGATAACGTGGCAGCTAGGAACCGAAAGCATGTTAAAGTTGAACGATCATTCTTGATATTCGCCCCAGTTGTTTGAGGTGATCTCTTTCGCCCAGATGGAGACAAATCAGTTAGACAAACAGCGACTGAGGATTTCACCTCCATACTTAACCATAGCATGTTGGGTTACGTCAGGATCAACAGCTCGGTGACGCTTAAGAAGGACAATTAGGTTCCCCAACAAAAGCGTTTAGCTTGAAATTCTGACCACAGAGACCCATTTTTCGTGGCTACTGACAGTGCATTACAGTCTAAAATACAGGTCGTGAGACATGGAGCATCAGGAAGCCGTTTTGATCCAATCCATAGCCACCTGACAAACTCCTACAAGGGACGCCGCAACTGTCACACAGGCTCCACTCAGAATAGCCAGAATAGCTCACAGAACCATAAAGTCCGGTCTGTTCACAATGAGGCCTTCAAATAAGCTGTGGTTGCATAGCAGCAAAGCATCACTGCTGAACACCGGTGGTGCGCTACGGGTGATGATGATAACGATGATAGTAAAAAAGTGAATGATAACTATTTGCTCGGCAGACAACGCCGAAGCATGCACTGCGTATGCGTCCGCTGTTTTAAAACCACCCACTCAAAACCCTTGTTAGATGTCCGCGTGGGTACGTCTTAACCGTCACAAAGCTTACCAGATCCTCACCGTGGCGCCAACCCATCCTACTTGACTAAAAAACTCTGGATGTCGTCAAGATCAGCAGACCTTACTGTTGCCAGAGAGGCCACACCAGTGTTGTGTTTCACGAGGAATACAGCCCGGAGACAATCAGAATAAGAACGCATAAGACTGGGGCCCCAAACGCTGGGCTTTATTCATCCAAAACTTTCACACTGCGGGCCAAAACGAGATAAAGTGATTTAGCAATGAACGGTGAAACTCTCTGGAAAAAACAGAGCAAATATACAACAACAAGCAACTAGCGTGTATAATAGCACACGCATATCCCTCAAATGCCAGATAATCAGGGGCTTGAAAAATGACAAAGGAAGCTGGTGTTTGCGAAGGCCCAGGAGGTGGAAAAGACCATCGTTACAATCATTAGCCGCGCCCTGGTTCAGCTGGTTCGATCAACTGTCAAAGGAAGGCAAGTGTCAGAGATGCAACATGCAAAAAGATGAAACGATAATTCACTGCCTCAATCGTTGTCTTGAGCGATGGGCTGATCACTTCAAAGAGCAGTCCAACTGATCTTCAACACAACCACTTGAAGAGCCAAGCGGGCCCAACTGGAAGACTGACACCAACCATCAGCAACCGAAATCCAGCATGCGACGTCATTTCTTCAACGCGACAAGGCGCCTGATCCCGAATGTCCTTACCCCACACTCTTCGAACAAGGTGAGGAGATCTTTTCTTGGTTCGGATAGCCCGAAAATGCAAGCCGTTTTAAATAAGCAAAGTAATTCTGCAGCACCTTTTGGCATGCGCTCCAAGCCTGTAAAGCGTAGAGTGCTGCTACATCACTAGTTGGGATCCAATCAAAACCCCATGCCTGCAGCCGAGCTAATCAACGTGGTAGACAAGTTTGTTTACCTGGGCAGTTGTATAAGCCCGATGGACTGGCTGACTGACGAGATCACTTCCCAAAACAAGCAGGCTATGGCAGTTTTCGCTAACCTCCGACACCTATGGGGCAAGAGTCGAAATCGAGATAATTAAACTGTAACATCCTGTGGGTGCCTTGCAGTCATGCTATCCGCAGGAAGCACGAGGGCTTTGATACCACCAAGTTACCCATGCATAGGCAGGAGAAGTCGAGATGCAGAGGTCGGGTTCGAACCTTTCAGTAAATTAGCTCTCTAACCATTGGGCCAGCGTCACTCCAGTTTGTCTATCAAGGGCAGATTATACATTGCGATGGTGCGATCCGTATTGCCGTGTGGATCAGAAACGTGGCATCTGCTCGGGGGGAGATATGGAATCTGTCCCTGTTCGACCATCGGTATCTCCGAAGCATTTGTCTGGTCTGGTAAAACAGTGGATTAGTAATACTGAGGTACTCCAGACGATTGTAGAAAAAAAGGAACTGCCCACAGTCACTGTATTACCCATCCTTAATAGGTTACGCTAGTTAGGAAGTAGTCCGCATGCCAGGGGACCGTCTACCACGAAGTGCTCTTTCCACTCAACCCTGTAATTACTGGAATCGACTGATTGATGGCCAATGTATGACCTGGCAACGAAGTATGAAAATGCTAAAGAATAAGCTCAGTCGGGTTGACAGCCACCGCCTCCATGGATGGGGACCTCCGGACTCAAATCAGCAATGGTTAATGACACTGGCAGGCATGGCTCAGTCACGAAATCAGTAACGGTCGTGCATCAAAGCTATGGCCTTCATTGCCTACCTTCCAATTTTCCCGTACCAGCTGATTATGCGATCAGCTCCAATGCTTGGCTACATCTCCTCTGTTCTCCGGTTTTCTGCTGTCCAAAACTGTTGCAGCTGGAACCCACGAATGATTAGCGATTACTTTACAGCTGACAAGCCGAACTGTCTGAACTCTTAGTGGCTCAACGGTGTTAACCGTGCTATGACAAGTGTTGCAAATGCGTCAACGGGGCTCTGGTGGTAGTCACATTAAGGCACGGTGGATAGAAATGCGGGAACGGGAGATAGATCTTTTATAGAAAAATAGGGAACTGAAATAATAGCCGTGCTATAGCTAGGACTTCACTCGTAAATAAATCTCCATGATACTGAATCGTTATTTTCAGGACATGAAGCTCCGTTTTTGCAGCACAGACGCTGGCAAGCGACGCTCACGATGCTTGTCTAGCGGTCGGGCTGCCTAACATGCGAGCTACGACTTATTCCCCTTTTCTCAAAGTCAGGAGCGCACTGCGCACAGGCTGATGGAATGTTTGTACTCTTCTAAGCGTCGGAAGAATGCGAAAGGTGATACCGCTTTTCCCTCGGTTATACAGAACCCCGGTTTTGGTCCCAACGCAGTCCCAAGGTCGTAATCTTCCTGCTGGTTGTCATGTAGGCCCAGATGAAAGCTGGGTTGTGTTCGCTATTGCATTTGGCCTGAACAACTGCGCTTACGATTCCAAACCATTTTGAGGACCACTGTTCATCAATTTTGCGATAGTCTTAATGTGAAGCAGGCACTCATAATCACCTGTATCCCTACTTCCTCTTTGGACTCCCACGCGAAGGATGGTTTCTACGGTTGACGACAAATGTGGTCGACCGCACATCCAGCGGCCATATTCTGACGTTTGTCGGTGGTTGAAACGTGAAAACAGGTGGTTCAAATAAAGCCAAGCATCAAACCCTCGGGAAATTTGGCCTGGGATGTCGCTGAGAAAACTCTGGTTGACTGATCGAAGTTGCCACTTTCAATCGACTTGTGACATCCGAAAAGGTGCCTATTCACCTAGCGTTTCAGCAATGGTCGTATTGTTCCTCGAAAGGGCCACATTCTGGAAATCTGATGGATGTCATACACACAACATGAATCGAGAGATAAATATGGCTTAAACTGTATCCGTATGCGCGCAAAATTCAACTTACTGCTTGGCTTAAGTCAAGCTCTGCAAACCGAGCCATCGTGGCCCACCTCAGAAACCGAAAAGCGCCTCTCCAACTCTAAGATTTGGGCAATCACCAGCTTACTGTTGTCTTCCTGGGTTGAACGGGTCTGCCTCACCGAGTGCAGGCTTTATTTAAAGACATCCATGCAAAAAATTGTCACACCAGATATCGGCTTTGCACTGCGACATCACGAAGAATGGATTTCTGCTATTCTTAGGATGTGAGTAAACTCCAAGCTCCGCAAGAAGGGTGTGTAGTAGGCCAGGTTGTTGAGGGATTTTGGTGCATGCGCTATCACTAGATGAGATCAGGGAATAGTTGCCCATTTCGCTACAAGCCGCTACATGAAGGCTCGCTCCGACAAGGATTGCTTGGAGGTTGAATGAAAGTGAGTTAAAGAAGCAATGCTCTCAGCTTTCACAACTGTTTGTCCAGGCAAACTGACTCGACTGGACACTGGATGCCGTCAAGATCGGCCAACAGTATTGCCACCAGAAGTGCCAACCAGCAACTAGCGACTATGATGGCGCGCGCAGATCCCTCAAACACCGGTTGATCAGGAGCTTGAAGAATGTCAGAGAACGCTGGCGACTTTCGGAGGCCCAGGATATGGGGAAGGCTTTCGCTGCAGGCAACAGCCGCGCCCTGTTTCAACTCATTTGATCAACCGGTCGGAAGAAGGCAGGTGTCAGTGAAACAATATGCGAAAAAGAGGGAACAGCTAATTCACTCCCTCAATCGTCGTCTTGAGTAGTGCGCTGAGAACTTCAAAGGGCAGTTCAGCTGGCCGCCTTCAAAACGACGCTGGAAGAACACAGCGGCCCGAACGGAACATGGACACCAGCCCGAGATCAGCAACGGAAATCCAGATATATATATCAAGGCACCGGGCTCAGATGGTTTGCACCTCGCACTCTTCAAAGTAGGTGGTGGGATCCCGATAAATATTTTGACAACCATGCTGCCGAAGATTTAGAACGAAAGCTCTTCGTCGGTCATCCCAGTTTTCAAAAAGAGCGCGAGAACGTCATGTGAAAACCATCGTGGTATCAGCCTGGCATCTGTCGCATCTAAGGTGCTCTCTGGCATTATTTTGAGCAGGTTGATGGATTATCGGGGAGACAGATTCGTAACAATCAAGTTGGGTTTCGTCCTGGTCGAGGATGCATTGACCATACCTTTGCCTTGGGACAAAGTCCTGAACAGCGTCAATCCTTCAGACGTCTCACGTTGGTCGTTTTTCTTGATTTCAAAGCTGCTTTTGATTATGTCGGTCGTCAGAAACTTTGATAGTGCCTGGCGCTCAAAGGTGTCCCTTCCAAATTTCTATCCCTTATGAGGGCACTGTATGCGAACTCCAGTGGGCGCGCCTGAGTTCACTACGTCCAGTAGTGTAAGACAAGACTGTCCTCTTTCACATTTCCTCTTCGACTTCGTTATTGATACGCTGCTTGAAATTTCTCCACCTGCCTCTGAGACGTCGGGAGTCGAAATGCTCCCGGGACGTTCTTTCACAGACACTGAGTATGCAGACAATATTCCTCTCCTCGGTTCAGATACTTCCCAAATGCAGACGATTTTGAATAACCCAAATAACTCTGTGTTGTGTCTTGCTGAACGGTTGTGCAACTCTGTGTCGGTCCGTAGCTTCATGCTCCGCCCTCTATGGTATATCAAAAGACACGGCAGCTTCAGACAGCCCTTTATGGAGACAAAGGAAGGTTATTACAACCGTATTTATAAGAGAGTCACGGAATGTATCATAAGGTCGTGCTAGAATCTCTGTGAGGGGGTGCGAAGCGTCGAGCTAAAGATGCTCTATCCCGATTGGCTAGTATTCTGACTAATCATGGCATGCCTTCGTTTGGTCCGTAGCCCGCACGTGACACGTCCGTCCAATTTAGGTGATGCACGTTTCTTAGTGACGGCTGGCCTCCGGACACTCCGCCGCACGGCTTGGCATGCTCTTCACACCTCCAAGGTGCTGCTACAAGGGTGGGATCAAACCCACATCTCATGCTTGCAGGCGAGCCAGGTTGATAAATTTATTTATCTGGCCATTTGTATAAGTTCCGGTGGACGGGCTGGAGATAAGATTACCTCTCGAATCGGAAGGGCCAGGGCAGCTTTTGCCAACCTCCGACACCTATGGCGCCGGCATGACAGTTTGCCTGTCAAGCACAGAGTTTACACTGCGGTAGTGCGAGCCCTACTGCTTTATGGATCAGAGACGTGGCCCTTACACGCAGAGGACATACGAAAGATGTCAGCGTTTGACCATCGGTGTCCCCAAAGCATTGGTCAGGTCTGGTGGGAGCATCGGATTAGCAATGCTGATGTACGCCAGATGGTCTTAGGAATTCCCAAGACCCTAAGAAGGAACTCTCCCGCGACAGATGAATTAGTTACGCTTCATAGGTTACGCTGGTTAGGACACGTGCTCCGCATGCCAGAAGACCGTCTGCCTCGGAGCTCTTTTTGCCCAGCCGTGTGCTGAGTGGAACCGACCGAGCGGTGGACAGTGTATGACCTGGCAACGAAGTACGAAAACACTAACCAGTAAACTTAGTCTGGTGGGGAACTGCCAGCTCCCTGGATGGGGATCCCGGACTCAACTCACCAGTGGTTAAAAACATTGGCAGAAATGGCCCGATCGCGCTGTCAATGGCGCTCGTGCATCAGAGCTATTGTCTTTAATGCGTAGCTACCCAGTTCCCGAACTAACCGGATGTGCCATCGCCTCCAAGGCTTCTTTGTATGTCCCACACTCTCCCGTTTTCCGGTGATCAAAACTGTAGCATCTGGGACCAATGTGCCCATGGTACACGGTTTATAGCTGATAAATTGGATTGGATTGGATTGAATTGCTCCGACTGATTTTCTATGGTATCCGCCAAAAGTTCTTACGAAAGCTCTAATCCCGCTCGCTTTGGTGGCCTCTGGACATACCATTTACTCTTAGTTGGAATATGTGCATGTCAGACCCCTGCCGTAGAGATTACAAGATTACAAGAGATTACAATCTTAGGGTCTCTACTCATAAGATAGACCTTGAATCCCCAATGCCGTTTTCGTCCCATGTCGCTGGGATTCTTTAAGTTTCCTAATGTCTTCCCTGAGGTATGGGCTTCATGCCTGCACGCATTGTTTTTAATGAGATCGTACGTGCGCGCTTTGAAGAAGAATGAAGGTTTTGTGGTTCATGGCTTCAATGCTTGCCGTTGGCTTGCTATTCCACCCGCTATAGTACACCAAATGGCACGGTAACTTGAGATGGCCCTTATTGTTAAGGAAGAAGGAATGCTACAGCTGTATGTATAGAGTTATGACAACATTTCACAAGCCCATGCCAGAACCTTTGTGATTGGGTAAGAAGCGCCGATCTGAAAGCTCTCGATTTCGGCTGTCCATATTCTGACCAAACAGGAAGACAAAAGCACAAGACTTCGGTGAAAGCTTATTTATTGTCTCTTATGGTGGTTCTATATGCATCCTCCCGTGAACTCATACGTGTTTACGGCAAATTCCCTCCTGACTTCACCACGTCTGTTGGTGTCAGGCAAGGACGTCCTCTGTCGCCCTTTCTCTCTAACTGCGTTGTCGATGTACTGCCTGAATCTTCTTTGCCTACCTCTAACACCTCGGGTATCGAAATACTCCAAGAGCGTCCGCTCATGGACATTGAGTACACCGACAATATTGCTCTCCATGGATCGGACCCTTTGGAAGTGTAAACTGCTTTAAATAACCTAAATAATCCTGTTGCACAGTTCGGTATGCGCTTCACACATGCAAAGTACTGCTGCAAAACCGTGTGGGATCAAACCCAAACGTCTTGGTTGATAAGTTCGTCTATCTGGGCAGCTGCATTAGTCCCGGCGAACTGGTTAAAGACGAAATCACTTGCAGAATTGGAAAGACCAGAGCAGCGTTTGCCAACCTCCGGCACTTGTGGCGCTGACGTGACAGCCAAGGGTAGAGTGTACGCTGCCGCGCCCCGATATGTCTTACTTTATAAATAAGAGACGTGGCCACTGCGTGCGGAAGATCTTCAGAGACTCTGCTTGACCATCGGTGCCTCCGAAGCATTGCGCGGTTATGGTGGGAACGTCAGATCAGTAATGCTGAGGTACACCAGATGGTTTTTTGGATAGATAAGTTGGTAGATAAGCTGGTTATACTCCACAGGTTACGCTCGTTAGGCCACGTACCTCGTATGTCAGAGGACCGTGCCTCGTAGAGCCTTGTGTCGGGTGGATACGACCGAGAGGTGGTCAGTCCATGACTTTGCAACACAGTATGAAAGCCCTCACCAAGTGTGATTATTCTAGTCAGTCCACACCAAAGGAGAAGGGGGCACTGGTTTCGAGTTTTGGTGGTATTAGAGCTCATCAGAAGTACATGTCCTTGGTGGTATCGAGATGTGCACTCCAGACACCCGACATTCGAGGCAAGCGTGTTACCACTGCTCCACCTTGCCTAGCTGCCGCGCCGCCCAAAGAAGCACCGCCAGGCCATCTGCTCCTAGGGCGGAGCAATCAAGACGCCAAAGTTTCTTTGGAACCACAAACCTTCCTGTTAGTAAGTTCGCGCCATAACCACTGAGCATTCTCGAATCAGCAGGTATCTGGCTTCAGTTTGAAATCTACACAGTCGCAGCGGCTACGAATCCAGGTGGTAAATTACTCCGGTAGTTTACGGATTGCCCAAGCAAATCCATTTTATCTAGTTGAAGGCGTTGCCGTTGAAGCTGAAGTTTTTTATTTCTCAAAGTATGTATAGGGATTAAAATCTGTCGCAGATTCACGGATTTATACACGGGATCGAGGATTTTATCGAATCTTCCCAGGTGGGGTTTGTTCTTGCTGGTCAGCGGCTTCCGTTCACCTTAAGTTAAGTTGTTGCACCACTCTTTAAATTCCCATCGTCCGGCAGTAAGCCCATCAGCGCAAGGAATAGCATAGAAGGCATCTAAAAGTGATTTGAGCTTGGTCCTAGATGCAGCGTGGACAACAATCGGAGGAAGGTTATTTCAGGCACCAGCTGCCCGAAATGAGAACGTTTTCCAGTAAAAGTGTGCATTCCCCGCCGTGTATTAGTGGGGTCTATGGTAAAGAAGATCGGCCAAATCTTATTCAAAGGAGACATAAGTTTCAGGTCCCGTCAGAGGTGACGATAATCTAGAGGAAGGAGATCAAGGATATCAAAATACGTTTCATAATCTCCGGATTTGAGACCAGCATCCATATTCGTAGTACCTCACTGGACACCCTCTATGAGGGTTATGTGCTTCTTTTGTCCAGATTAGACAACTTGGTTTGCGTATTCAATTAGTAGTAGCTTGAACAATTGACACTTACCGGACTAAATCTCAATTAAAAATTTCGAAATTACCTCAAACTACCAACACTTGAAAATGTCCGATTCAAATTCTCTTACGGCTGTTCCTGGTACCGAATTTTGTCAGCCGTCCTACCCATAATCTACGGTTCTACGTCCACCAAGCGTATTACTTCTGAATCCACACAACTCGAGAATTCACCGGCGCGGCTGCAACAGCCAACAGCCTGTACGATTCTCAGACTATGTTGGTATTATTTCTGTTTGATAGACACCATTTTCCTCCCAAAGCTAATCACGAGCACTACCAGCTGTTGGTTTTCATCCTCGCGTAGGACGTGTTACTCATATCCATAGCAATTCTGTTTGCTGATTTGACAGCTGCGTCTTCATCGCGAGGTTTCGTCCTCCTGTATTTTAGCAATTCCACATTTTATATCTTTGAAAACTAACTTGGCAGACACCCATTTTAAAAAGTCCACTGCTTTAGCACTTTCTTGCTCAGAATAAAGGAGCGATATCCCATCCTAGGTTACGATACGTAAGATTTTGACACGTTGCCAGCTAGCTCAATATGAATCTACTCAGAGCTATCCACAGAACCATTCATTTTTCGAGTTTAATGGTAGTGTATGGGGCATTGATCTAAGCGTCGACTCATTACTCAGACTCATAACTCCTTATTTCTCACTCTTGTCCCCCATTTAGGATAATTATTTCCACCATTTCTTCTCGGTTGCCTATCTCTTACTTCCCTTGTCTCTCCGAATTTTCCTTTGTGCCATGCAAGCAGCGCCTGAAACTCTCCAACTCGTATCCAACTTCGCTGGCCGTACAGTCCTCTTCAACCCCGCACTCTTGAAGGCCATCCAACTTGCACACAAGAGCGAAGCCCCATCTATTGTCCCTACCCTTAACGCGGTTCAGCCGGTGCGTCGCTGCTGTTGCAAACCAGGAGAATATTGTTTTTGAACCCCATATCATTCCCAATAGCTAATCCTTTGTTCCATCCCGTAGGCGAAAATATCGGTGGGCGTAGTAGTGCTGTTCTAATCAAACGTAAGTCGGCGCAGATAATCAACACCAGGTCTCATGTGTACTATCTTGCTGCTCCGGCTAAGTGATTGCTGAGTGGTTGACTGCCTAAGCTTGCTAGTAGTGAATTTAGCAATCATTGTCTCTCGGTGCATGTCGGCCTCAGGCCAACGAAGGCGAATCTTACAGGGCTCTGGTGCTCTTTATTTCTGCCCACCGACACATTAACATTCATTGATCTGAGGTTTCTCGACTGAGGCTTCGTTTCTGTGGCAGATTGCATGGAAGCTATCAACTCGACGCCTACGACGAGCGATTTTGACATGGGTTTAGGAGCACAATTCTGAAGCTCCTCCACCATTAACTGTGAGGTTTTATGATGGTGCATTGTGGTGGCACCTGATTCCAAATCAATGACTGTCGTTCCCCTTGATTGTCCAGTGGAGCACCTTGAATGTCGCCACTGTAGCCTGAGTGTATTCTGGTTCGGTTCAGTCTACCAAGGTGTGAAAGATGCACACGATCGCTATTTCTGGCTCATTGTCCTAGATCTCACCTGAATCATTCAGACTCCAGATTCCTTCTCAACCATTTTTGTTTAAATTCCAGCTACATTCCTTCATGCATGGATGGTCTCAGTTTGGTATTCCAACTGAGCTGTGGATGTGAATGTTCCGTTCGCGCACCGCTTCGAGCGGATCTTGTTGCCGGACTGTGCCAGGATCCATTATCGCCACTGGAGCACGTGGCCGATAACATCATGTGGTCGCAACATCCGGGCTGGATTGAGATCAAACTTCGACGCACTCCAAATCCTTCCTACTGGATTGCGGCATTTCTGATGTGCATTTTTGTTAGCTTCCTATTTGGATGTTTCTTCGAAGTGAGAATCTTGCACTCTTGCAGCTATTCCCATAGAGGGTGATATTTTGCTGGACAGATTCAAACGCAGTCATTCTTAGGCCTACGGTGGTCCATAAAATTCCATTTCCTTGCTTACATATGGTTACAGGCGGTCGTACGCATTGTATTGCTATCGTAGCACTGAGTTCGAGATAGCTCAGTGGTTAAGGCATGAACCGGAAGGTCCCTGGTTCGAACCCAACCTCTGCAGCTAGGCATCGAAAGGGTACTACGGCTGAACGACTTAGCACCAAGTCAACGTATAGGGGCTATTTGCACCTCAAAACGTTGGTCAGCGGCTTCAGGACTTGTATACGTTAAATAAAATGTGGGCTGTTTTGTATTGTCACGAGACTTGGCCTTTGTGGGTTTGGGTTCTGAGACATCTCTATGCCTTTCACTATAGGTTTTCCAGACCCCTAGCTGTTATGGGCTGATACCAGTGATTTCACGTTGATGGTTTGGTGGGACAGCATGTGCTTCTCGTGCAATGACGAATCCAACAATGCAGGTTGCCTTGGCTATATCATGCGCTACTCATCCCGATTTTACATGGATATACAAGAGTATAGTTTTCGGTGCTAACTTCAGTGCGACAAGCCAAGATGATTGGCAGGTCATCATCGTGATCATCCTGGATGGCAACAAAACGGTCATGAGAACTGGTGCTTAACCTCCATAAAACCGTGAATGAATAAAACCTCAGTAAAAAATGAAAAGAAAGGGGAAGGTTGGGACTTACTGTGAAAATCCCTATGGTTCTATAGAAAACAGCCAACAGCACGTTCCGTACACCTTCCAAGGCGTTTAAAGTGAACACAATTGAGCATAATCTTATAGAAAGACGCCATCAACGGGGTCGACCCAGCATCCTTTGCGAACCTCACCCAACACCATCCAAGCACACAACGACAGAAGTGTATGCTAATAATATAATAATAGCCGTTTAGCTGTAACACTCTTTCGGTGCCATGCCACCCGAAGGGAAGACAAGGGCTGAAATGCTGCCAGTTTGCATGAGCCTAGCAGGACCAGTCGAGGTGAAGAGGTTGGATGCGAACCAGGAACCTTCCAATCAGTACGTTGGCAACTTAACCACTGAGCTATCTCGAGCTCGTGCTAGTGGATGCTGGTGGTGTCCGGGTAGGAAGTGACAACAAGTTCACCATTGGAATGGGTTACGTTTCGTGTCCTGCAGAGTTTCTAGCCACACGCATAGAAAATTACGTGAACCTCCCCAGGATGGCGCGAAGATCCCGCAGCACTCACTCTGATAGTAGGCGCTTTCATTTCGTGTTACCACTTCATGGCCCATCCCCTGCGAACGTCTTATCAACAAGGATTTGGAATGGAAAGCAAGGCCTACTCTGGTAGACGGTGGTCGGACACATGTAGTACGTGTTTCACTGACGACCTTACAACCTTTATTTGCTGCTTAGGCAAGTCCGACTCATTGCTTAGTACTCGCTTGCGGACTGTTCCGTTACGTAACTTGGTAGAGGGGGATCGAAGAGCATCTCAAAGTCCTGGTGCTGTCGGCGGAATCCACTTGGCTGGACAGAGTCCGAGTGACTTTTCTTGTGCCTGGTTTGAGATTTCGAGGTTTTTGAAGGTTGATTTTGAGGTTCTATTTTAATAACTCTCATTCTGTTAGTTTCTACCTGGATGTGTTTGTGGTGAACTCGACCTAGCTCGGAGATTTTTTTCTGGCTGGTGGGGGATTGGGCGTTACTAACCTGAAGATTCGTGCTTAAGCCCAGTTGCGTCTTTTCATTCGCTATCGTCTAGGCCTGGGTGAAAGCATATTCAACTAGTGCTTAGTGTACAACAACAGGTGCACTCAACCCCCGTACTGACAGTGTGACCTCGATTGGTGATGTGACGTTTGCAACCCAACTGCCAAGCTTGGCGAACAGACCAGAGAGGGTGCCTGAAGGGACTTGCAAAATATGGTATTTTTCGATACGTGGTCTCCTCTGACAGAAAGCTCCTGGTGGCCAACCACAATGGATTTCGAAAGAGCTATATCTTTTCAGTAATTTAAATAACGGAAACTGGTAAGTACGTGTATTTGGTATTGGTTGGTCGGTACTAAGTTACCAATAGCAAGAACATACTTTTTGCAATTTCTGCAAAAGGGGAGTTAGTTACATGGTTAGGTTGACCGGTCTGTAACCTGCGGGTTTCTTTTGGAAACATAATGAAGGCCTAAATTGTTTGGTTAAGCTCAGCAAATTGGAGGATACGTGAGTTCTGACGTCTGGTCAAAGTGGTGAACGTGGAGGTCAAATCAAGTCGAACTGTGACCACAGTTCGAACTGTTTGTCAATCACTGACTGTGGTAGCTTACGATCAAACAACCGTACTGAGTATTGATATGGGCCTGAATGGGAGTGTTTTCCTTCTTTCTGACATTGCGAAGCCAATCGGTTTTGCCTATGTAACTTTCTTCGCAGTTACTTGTGTACTGACATCTACAGTGGGACTTAGTCTGGACAGGTTTCTTCCTTTTAACTGAAGACAGTGGTAACCCTTGAGTTAGGTTGAGGAACCGGGTCTCCACAACATTGTGTGTTCTTTTTTAGTGCTACCATTAGACGTTCGGTTGTAAAAAAAAAGTCGTTCAGCTGTAACACCCTTTCGGTCCCTAGTTTCCATGCCACCCGAAGGAAGCACGAGGTCCGGGATACTGCCAGGTTGCCCAAGCCTAGACAGGAGAAGTTGAGACGCAGAGGTCGGATTCGAACCACGGACCTTCCGGTCAATAAATTTGTGCTCTAACCACAGAGCCGTCTCTTGTTCGAGCTGTTGACCTTATCCCCTTTTGAAGTGCAGTCCTATGAACAGTCGTTTCGGATGCACTGTCACAGTTAGGAGGTCTTGGTCTCAATTCACTCGTTTGGTGAACTGTTTAGACTATTCATTCTGCCCTAGGGTCAGGTCAGGTTCAATCGAATCTGGTACCCAGATCTGGCCTACTCACAAGAACGGAGTTTCGAGGGTGTCACGTTTCTGCTTCAAAGCTTAAGAAATGCTTATACTGCCACGACCGCGTAAACGCTAGGCTGAATATAACATGTGGTGTGTATGTCACAATTGAGGAGGTGGTCATCATTTTTTTCGTGGGCTACTGCAAGAATTGAGTGAATGTTCCTGAGATGTTGGACAAACTTCATGGCCATCACCTCATCGTCGGAAGCGATCAGAGTCATTGATAGCGCTTATAACATACCAAGCTTGATGTAAATTCGTTCAACTATCTCCCTCTCATAACCTCAAAAAGTTTGCTGGAAGTAGACCGACCAGGGCCACTCCAACGGATGAATTAGGGAACCCGAAGCGTAGAAACAAGCTCTTGAGAGTCTCCACTGGAATGGCGAGTTGAACATTCTCCGAGATAATTGAGTCACAGAGAAAACTGACACTTCCGTTCAGGAAAACGTTGGTAAGCAGAGACTGCACCTCTATCGTTGCCTCCGACATTCGGCGTTTCCAACTATTCAACTTGATTGATTCCATCCGCTGCAGAAACGCAAATTGCAGTAAATGTCCCATGCAGATTTAGATCACGTGCAGAACCTTCAGTCATTTGGAAGGACAGTTTAGCCTCCATGCAACTGGTCGGCTACCTAATGGACGTTGGAATAAATGAAATCCCTATGCACAAGTCTTTCGTCTCGGTCTTTGTTGACAGGTGGTTTTGCGCCATGGGGGCATTCAGGGTGATCGTTCTTTGGAGTTGGGGGCGTGTCTCAAAGGCTGTCAATTTCAAGCCAGACACCCCGGGAGCGGAGTTAAGTGGTCTTA
>SJOL01007002.1:196415-278599 GCA_004794785.1 Opisthorchis felineus
TATATATATATATATATATATATTGTTGGTAGTGTGACCAGATTTGGTAATTTTCAGTAGCGATTTCGTCCTGCAAGTTAAGTCATTCTATGCTAAAAAGCCGAGAATCACTGCACAGCTGTTTCGTTCCTATTGGGAATCATCAGTAGTGCACATCTCTCGAAACTCCAGAGAGTCTCTAACCCGCGACCTCCCGGCTGATCAGCAGTAAAATCAGCTCGTGCTTAGACAGGTTCCAGACTCCCTGGAGTTCCGTGCGAAACGCATTACTGGTGATTCCCCGTAAGGACGAAACAGTTGTACAGTGCAGGGGTAGTACAAGGGCAAGATGGCTCAAGTGGTTAGAGCGCGAATTTACTGACTGGAAGGTCCGTGGTTCGAACCCGACCTCTGCCTCTCGACTTCCACTGTCTAGGCGTGGGCAACCTGGCAGTATCTCAGCCCTCGTGCTTCCTTCGGGTGGCATGGCAGCTAGGCACCGGAGGGGTGCTACAGCTGAACGATTTTTTTACAGTGCTTCTCAGTATAGACTGGCTTCCCTTACAGGGCGAAATCTCCGTATTCTCCGATTGTCTGTGTTGTCCGAAATGAGCATACTCACCCTACTGTATGGAGCAGGGACTCTGTGACAGGAATTCAACTCGTTTTATCCGACCTGATGATAATCTTGCCTTCACCTGCAAAGATGATGCTGTATCCGCATCCTTCTCCTAGCTTTGTCGCTAATCCCTTGTTGCATTTTCATTTCCAGTCGTTTCTCCTCCAGTTCATGATCTTGATGGTCCTGCTGTTCGGATTGCTAGTACGTTTGCGGAATACGATCGTAGAAGGTAGGTCTTCACACTCAATGGCCAAACATCATCAATGAATTAACTACATGTTTTAAAGGTCGGACTCTTCGGCGTGTACTGAAGACGCTCTTAGTGAAGTACGATCTCAAAGAAACGGAGGAAAGTTGTTCATATTAGAAGGGTGGTCGTATTATGGAGGGGGGGGGTATCCTGACACTACGATAGCTGTCTGCATCCATGAGGCCGAATTCGATAGGGAGTCGTTACGTTCCTGCACGTTGGATTGCTGTCTCCAAGGTAAGGTCACCACGGTGAAAGGATCATTTGGGTCCCTCCTGAGGAACTCCCTTCGGGGCCTAACGTCCAATGCCTGTTTACTTCCAGGATGGGGACTGCGTGATCCCCGCTGCGCTTGGTTGGAGACGCTGCCAGACGTGGCTGCTAATCAATGTCAATGGCGTTCTTGTTGTCCATTTCTATCCAGATTGCCCGGATGAATGTCTGGAGGAATGATTGTGGCAGGTTGGCACTAGGTCCCTTCCCCGTCCACTTTTCTTCACAATAAGGCTTTCAAATAAATCATGGTTGTGCGGCAGTGAAGCATCAGTGTTGAACACTAATGTTATGCAGTCGATGATGATGATTAGTGCTCATTGTCAGCTAGCGAAACTCAATTGTCCGTCAAAATTTATGGTTGTTACTTCGGAGCCAACCACTCATTGCTTCGATTGGCTTCCGTTATTTCTGTTATTGGTTGTATCTCTTCTTACAAGCGAACCAGTCGGATTCTTTATTCACCTTTAAGTTTATCCGGTGAGTAAGAGCGATGTCACAATCGACTGGCAGCACAAACCCATATGATCTTGTATAAGCATCCTATAAGTCATCCTAAAAAATCCTCCCTACTCCAGTACTCGCTATCTTGTTTGTTTTAGGTATTTCCAAGGTCACAGTTCCAACTCAATGTTTTTAAACACAAGCCGTACTCACCTCCTCAGGAACAGAATGTTATGTGGACTTTGAGCATGCGATACCAAACTAGGAGTGCACCCAAATTCTACCAATACCTCTTTCTACCCATATTCGATATGTCGATCAATAAAACCAACGGCTTTTACATGAACGTGCCACAAAGAACAGCCACTAAATGGAGCCATTTGGAGAGTGTTAAGCCCAGTATTGTTGATTGCATTGTGAACTCAAGGTCAAATTTTGTCAACTGGCAACATCATTTTCTTACAACTACCCTCATTTGAACACGAATTTGGAGACTAAACTAAATTCAGCTGAATTTCTCGTTTATGATGGTCCGGACATTCAGTCGAATCGGACCATCATAAACGACATTCAGTTGAGTCTCCTATCAAAACCAAATTCATGTGCAAATGAGAGTATTTGTCGAAATCTGCCTGTGCAGGACATACGGTTGACGGGAACTCGCGGGGTTCGCGAGGCTGATAAGCCCCAAGAGGGGCGAAATCGGTCGTGGGGTGTTGAGGGGTTTTCAGCAGCCTGGTGAGTAGTTTTGAATTTGAGGCAACTTTTCCAGCCACGTTAACTGTGTTAAGTAGGTTTTGAACCGTTCAGAAGCCAGGCACATTATGGCTTGTGACCCAAAACTCGAAGTGGCCACGAGGCCTTTGAAACATGTAGGCTTTTTTGCATATTTTTGACAGATGGTCAGTTCCATCTTTTCTATTGCGGAAAGGATGATCAACTCAGTCCTTGGGCTACAAAATCAGGGACCTTAGGACAGTGTTCTTTCTAGCGGTGGCAAACACGCTAGATTTCTAGCTAAGAAATGGCATTTAAGCACCCGTATTTACTGGTGGTGTGTTGCTGACGATTATCGTTGTTGGCTGCTCCGGGAACTGACTTCGCTTCAAAATAGGTTCTATAAGGGGCCTTGTCAAAGCCTGACTTTGTCATCATCACTCACCGTAAATCCTTTTGATGTTGTTTTCTCAGTCTCGGTAGTAATTTGCTGAACAAACTGGGGTCACGGTCCTCTGGAGAGACTAAAGCTTTCCAGAATGCAAGATTGGGTCTCATTTGATCCGGTGTTGATTCTTCATTTCGGATGCAAATACTTTGTCATGCACTACCGCGGCATTTTGACCTCGGTTTATTATGAATAGCACTAAATGATCTCCGTAAAGGGGACGTCATCTGTTTGCCTGCTTCACCTTCAGTATGGGCTGCTATGCCAATCGGAGTCGTGCTGTTATCCATCCAATTTGTAATTTTCGGACGTGAATTTGAGCATTATTTTCGCTTTATCCCACACCAGAGTCACTTCTTGTGGCTTCAAATTTCGGGATTCAGACCCGACATCGTTTCCTCACCGGGAGACAGTCTTCATCTGCCTTTATCCCGTTGGACCGTCTTCGCGGCCTACTTCTTGCTGAGCGAACTACTCCAACCACGGTTATCTCATATCTGGCCGCTGAATTATCTGCTGTTTCCTCCACCGCTCTCTCAGGAAATGTCGATAATGATTCCTTGAGTCACCAGCTACTTCCACTCTTGCCTAGCTGCCTAACGAGTGATGAACAAAACTTTGCCGGCAGATTATGTCTTCCACTCCCTGCTTTGGTTTTTATTTTGAGGCTGGCTCATTCTGTGTGCTATCCCCCCACTATGTGATGCTCAATTTGCTACACGCCACAGTCTTTCACGGGTTTTGACTTCTATTTTTTCTCCGTCGACACGACGTTCTCTGTTTCATTATACTACTGGACTAGTTTGAGTAGCATTCTTCCACTTCATTGTAATCTTCAAATTGTCGGGGCTACACTCCCCTTAAAAACTGCTGTTGTTGCTGACAGTTGCCGCTCGCCGGAGATCGTAAAAATCTTGAGGAAGGGTGACTTCGCCTTCAAAATTCCCAGAAAAACTTGTGCAGTGAACTTCACTTTTGGGTTGATTTCCGGCACAAAACGCGATAAATGTCATTTACTAGCATAGCACACGGTGAACTATGTAGGACCGTATATTAAGCTTTCCGACGTTAGAATTATGCATATCTGTGCACTCACCTAGCTGGAAGAAACCTGTCCGCTGAATTCTACCGCAGACCCATGGGACGAAATTGCTTTTTCACGCATCTTTTTGCACGCCCGGATTACCTTATTGCGGTGTTGGCCCAGTGCAAAAGGCATCCGCCGTAAATTCTGCATCGTGGTGGGAAACATGATAGCTGTGTTTGGATTGATCGTCCGGCCCGCCAGTTTAAGTGAGAGACTTGAACGTGCCAACCAAAAGCGGTTCTTTCAGGGGAGTATTCGCTACAGGAGACCTGCTGTATGAGGGTTGGTTGTATTACGTATTGATGGTGTCGGACGATTTTACGCTCTATAGCGTCCACACTTCTAGAGATCTAGCCTCCGGTAGGTGTTCGTTTTGTAGGGCTTATGATGGTAGATTTGGCAGGGGACGGTAAGTCATCACATCTCCCTCAGTATAATCCACTTTACTTCGACAACGAGGTCATCTTGAATGAATCAGATCTTTTCCTATTGTACACTTGTCCCTGTAATTTGCCTATGAACCAGTGTCCTCACTACTGATGTCTTTCTCTCACTCGCTCGCTCATACTTACCTAGGTGACAGGAATTGGTGGTCGTTTTGCAGCATCACCCGGTAGGTTACATGATTGCCGGCTTGTTTGTATTCCGCCTGGTTACCACGAGAAAGTTTCCAGCACACCCTAACAAAAACTAATGAGAACACCTGCAGAAAAACGCAACACGCGTCGAAGTCAGTCTGTTTTATAGTCTTTCCATCCCATTTCCCATTTTAGCGCTCCCCATTTGCCAGTGCTGAGAGCTGGGGGTGTTCTAGTCATGGAACACAGCTTGCAAGTAGTAGTCGGTAGAACAGACGCATTCAATTGAGCTCAGATTTATTGGTATGCTTGAAGGTTGTGAAGCGTCCTTACCAGAGTGCTTCAATTGCTGTTTTAGTCAGCAGCCAGGAAATCTAGAAACCAGGTCTTTCAGAACTGCTGCCCGCATGAGACAAAATCCAGTACTCTGTCGCGTGCAGTTAACCTTAATTACCATATTGTTCGACCAGTATGTCCGCCGGGAATCTTTTCCCGGGTTGTCCTCCAAAGACGGGTAGGTACGAACAACCACTACTTGTGTGTATGAACACGCTTATTTGTATGCCTAGAATGCAACACACGAAGGATTATCTTCCATGCAGAGGCTCCCAAATTCCCTGGTGAGAACAGAATGCAGACACGGCATTCCTAGCTTCATGGCCCAACGGAGCAAAACCTAAGATTGGAACTATTCATGGCAGCAAAAGGCTGCTTTATGAATTACTCACCACAGGCTTAATGGCCAAGAAATAAAAAGACATCACCTACTACAACGGCGATTTTTAATCTAGCCGGTCAGAAAAAAACGGACGTAAATACAGAAAAGAACAATATTACTAATTAGGCAAGTCAGTGGGTGACGTTGGGGCAAAGTCCCTCTGTCATGTTGCTTTTCGTTTTGTGTGGAAATACGACGGAAAAAATAACTGGGCAAACGGAACAACAACGAACACATCGATGTGGGGGTCGAGATTATTTTGGAAAATAGCTCTTCATAATAGAATAAAACAATTCCGACTCAAGGTAAGAGGTGTCACAGTATTTAAACGGAAACAATTTATCAGTCTGTAGGGCAACATTCCCCCGCGAATCATGCATGCTTGGAGTCCTTTACTTGCCTGAATTGGGACGGATATAATCAGAGATGTGCGAATAGAAACAGATAACGAAAAGCGGGAGGGAAAATCAATAAGAGCTAAATATAAATTTTAAATCCTACCGCTTGTGGCGGTCAGCGGATCTGAATAACTCTGACTGTTTCTCCAATTGTCCGTCTGTGTCAGCATGTCTCTGATTCCCTGTCTGTTCACATTGACGACGTTTGACGGACAGTTTTACACAATTTGTATTCACAATTATGGGCAGTGTTCACAAATGTCAGTATTCCATCAATAATGCCTCCATTGATCTCCGACAGACGCTACACCGACTGATGTGTTGTAGAACTCCAGTTTCCGACCTGAACGGTGTTCCGATTGGTTTGATGAATTGTTGGTTCTGCGGTATGCTGCTTAGCCAATAAGATCGTCCATCTTGCCAATGGAAGCAATTTCCGTCTTGATTGTTGCACTCAATGAAAGGGAGTGCCCGGAAGTGCTGTAAACAGCTACCGGGAGACTCCAGCGGTTGTGCACCTCCTGTGGGTCCGGAGACCGTCTAGCAAAAAGTAGGAAGAATTAGAACAAAACTCGTCTGGTTAATTCGCACCACTAGTGATTTCGCATCAGAATGATTACTGCGTTCGGTTTATCTGATTTGAGAAACATTTGGTCAAATGGCATCGCGAAGAGAAGCCATTGTTAGCAGTTCACTTTAACGGTAGTGTTTAGTTTTTTTATCGCAAAAGCGGATTCACTACTCCGCCTAAGGTGGAGTCGCCACAAGTAGCCATAACATAGCCTGGGACCTGCGGAAAACAGCATCCAACTGACTTGCCGGAAGTATCATTTCGGAGAAGGTGTCCTCAACGTCTGCGGTTGAGTTGTCCCGAATTTCCTGTAAGGAATCGATTCTGTTATCGGTGCGTTTTCGACATCTCAATCTTTCGCTGGTGTGAACAGTTGGCCTTAACCAGAATGTTCACTTTTGTATTCCCCTTTATCGTGTAGGTGCGACTCGGATCGACTTTCGGGTGAAGTTTCAAACATCCGAAAGGAACGGAGCAGTAAACAATTAACTTGTACTGCGGGGACCCATTGGCACGGTGTGTTTGGGTTAGAGTCGTGGACAAGCTTGCTTCTATGACTACGATTTCAAACAGTCAGACCACTAAAATACCGTCAGACGGTCGTCGAGTCTCCTGGGTTTTGCAAACGGTTAATAGAAAACCGCATTTGTCCAACGAAACTATACGTACCATAGGAAAACTAAATCCATTCCATGCATTCTCCCATCCAGTTGGGCAGTTTTGTCCAGCGTCTGGGCGCTGCGAGTGGAAAGCGACTAGACCGGTTCGCGACTGACAGACGACGCATCTGAAATAGACAGGCGAATAGCAGTCAGTTGAAAGCGGATAACGGACGAATCAGACAGTTTATGAAGGTGATTTATTCCCATAGGACGAACGCAAACTCCGGACCAGTTTTCCAGGTCTTGAACGTAATACAGTATGCTATACATTCCGTGACTCAAATTTCACGTGATCCACTCAGCCACAGAACTCGTCGTTTCGTAGGTCGATTCTCATCTTTTTAGAAGAGTTTGATAAACAGTCGGTAGTTTTTAACTGGGAAACGTTTCGCTTTCGACACAAAAGCTTCATCAGGCCAATAGAACAGGTCACCGAGTTGACCAGGTCTTAAGGCAGACGGAGAACCAATCAGCAAAACCCCTTCAAATTAGTACATTCGATCAGTGCTGAATGTCAGTCAAAGGGTCTTGTTGGTTAGTGTGGTTGCCTAAATCTAACGGTTGATGGGTTGGGGAAATTGGAAATTACTTTTGATCGGGTTTAGTTCCTTAATCCTCCTGTTCAATGTGATCCAGTTGATGATTCACCTTGCCTGACATTGGCTGATTTCGTTGGTCCGTTCGGGCTTATGAGCCCTACGATAATTTAGTTGGCGGGTGGGATGGGTGAGATGAAGTGTACTTCAGATCTAAGCTACCTCTGTTGATGACTCCTCCCTCTGATACCGATGTTTCTCGTCTTTCCTGTTTGAGCTCGAGATAGTTCAATTGTTAGGGCGCGAACTTACTGACCGGAAGGTCCGTAAGTGATCCGCACCCAGCCCTGGTATCCCGACCCCTCCTATGTAGGCTTGGGAAACCTTTGTGCGTCTTTTGGGTGGCATGGTAGCTAGGCGTCGAAAGGGTATCACCACCGAACGGATACTTTTATTTTCAGTTGTAGGTGGATGCGGAATTTGTGGAATTCGCGCTCACACCACTGGTTTGAACAGTGGTAACACGCTCATCTGGTATACCAGATTTCCGTAGTTCAGACGCCGGCACGGCCACGGATGTGCACCGCTGATGAGCTCTAATAAGACTGAAACTCGAGTTCAGTGCTCCCCCCTTTAGTGTGGACTCACCAGAATGACTGAGCCAGGACAAGAAGACGACTGTTCAAACGAGAGTAATGTGAGCGTAAATTTTTATTTTTATTTCCTAATTAAACTGTATTACACACTTTTGACGGAAAACTAAGTTTGTTCGAATAACTTATATTTTTTGAGGGCGACATTTTTGCCTGGTACTGCATCAAGCCCTACAAAAGAAACGAAAACCGATGAATGATGGAGAAATGTGGACGGTGATTACCTCCCTTGACTTCATCATAAATGGATGCTAGCAGTTGAGTGATCCCCTCAAGAAGTACGTTTATTCCTCGCCAGCACGAGTTCGCGCGCAACCTTTTCCCTACCCCAAAGGATGTGACCACCAAAAAGGACCTGAACCCGTGAAATCTCTCACAGGAATGATCACTCCATCTGTTTCGCTTGAATGGCCATCATGGTTTGCGCACCACCGCAGGTATAATATTTTTTGTAGCGTAATGGAATTCACTGGGGCCACAGGCGTGCTGACATGTCTGTTCCATATTGCAAAGTAACTGATTAGACCTACGCGCAAATAAATTTTGGCATGTACGCTTTCCTGTGAGCCAGTACTCTTGTCCATACGCCCCAAGTGAAAGGTCAATAAACCGGTCCAGCATTATCACAACAGGGGACAGGATAATACACACTTGTTCTGAAGACGAATTCTGTGAGGAATAATATTCGGGACTCGCAAGAACAGTGTTCACATAAGTTACGCTTGACCGATTGCGATAATGGTCACCTGATTGCGTACTAATCAATAGGCATCATTTCGCAATCATGTGGTCTATCTATTGAGCAACTTATTAAAAAGTATATGTTCCTCACATGCAAATGTTTCTTGCATTCTCTGTGAATCCGAGAAATCGACTTCACATGCACAATAGAGGCCAAATAAATAGGTGAGCAACTGTTGTCTGGACGTAACACATTACTCATGAGGTTGCTGAAAACTTCAAATCGGACCATCATAAAGGAGAGATTCAGCTGGATTCAGTTGAGTCTCCTGTCCAAACCAACCTCATGTGTAAATGAGAGTATCTGTTGAGAGGTGATACGCTGTTATTCACACAGTGGTTATGTTATTCGTTGAGGTTCACAAAAGAACGCCACATTTCAGATGCGACACGCAGTTGGACACTACGGAAGCCGTGTATGCTTACCAATTCGTGAACCGAACATGATCACCAAACCTCTGATTTAAACATACCACACAGACTTCGGATATTATTGGTGTTTCAGTGGAAAGTATTTTCTATAAGCTGAACTGTACTCAGTACTACTCAGTAGCATCTGGAGACAAATCAACGCCCATGAGTTTCGGTGCGCACGAAATCAGATGTCTCGGTTAGTTTTGAGAGGAGTCAAGGGCTCGCCCGGCTGCTCCTTACGAGGATTGCTCTTGCTTCCACCAATTCGGACGAAGTTTGGAAGCATGACGATGCCGGTGCGGGTATTTTGGATTACCAGGTGGCAGGGAACCAAGGAAATGTAAAAACGCGTTGTTCAGGTCAAATGCTTTCGCTTATAGCACGACATTGAAAGCAGTGACCCACACCCAGTAGTGGTCTTTGTTTGTCCACAACTAACTACAATAATTCTCAAAATACGCGAATGACTCATCTTTTTTTTAGTTGGCGAATTCACTGAAGACCTTCAGCGACTTTGTAATGCCAAACAGCTTGTGGTCTTAATTTACGGATCTAGGAACATTTCCGTTTTATGGTTCCCTCGATCGTATCGAACCAAGTTACTGTGCCCTTTCTCAACGTGCCACGTAACCGTACTTAAGGTCATATTGCAACCAGGTATTAAAGCTGTGTGACTCAAAGCGAAATTCAACCGCCGCGTCTATCAGGTGTGAAAACCGTGCTACTCCGCCCTATGTGCAAATGTCAGAACTCCTACTCATCTGAGCCGATTGGCGTTGCTTACTCCAACAGGTAATTTCGTGGTGAACAGCACCTTCGGGCGTTGTACGTTCAAAACAGCTCGTCGATGGGATACTCGCTCTCCGACAAGCTGACCCTATGACAACCAACACACCACCATGGATGTCCGCGCAGATTCTTCCACACAGTGTAACTTATCGACCACTATCTGCAAACCTGGGCGCTAGTCAGAAAAACCGCAAAGTTATGGTTAGACCAGTGATTACGGCTGTTCATAACCACCTACGAAACGGATAGAACTATTACTGAATCAAAATGGAGAACAGTGAGACCGGAATTACTGGAACAAACCAGCGTAGTTTGAGAATAAAGAGTTACACCCACCAGCAAAGACAATAAAGCTGGGTTTGAAAACAAATTTCCAAGGTTGGTTATGAATCGGAACTACAAAAACAACTACACCAGACGACTCACACAGACAGAACTCAACTTGAGTTTTTAAGACGCTACGAAACTGGAGTATTTGGCCAGCCTAGAAGTAGCAAATAGGTCGACAAGAATAACGAACGCATCAACCAATGCCCGATCAGCAGTTAGTGAACACACACAAACCACCAGTATGGTAATTCGATGATTACGGACTTTTCAGTGAACGAGCGCTCAAAGAACACATCCTGTGAAGGCAACGTTCGTGAGAACCGATATTTATTTAGAATCTTCAACATCTCAACAGTACTGGGGGGGGGTAGTATGGTTTTTAAGTCCGACAAGGCGGACGAATACATTTTGTCTTGCGCTGGGTCTAGTAGTCTTGCTGGTGTGAACAGGTCGAACTGGGTCTTCGGGTAAATAAGTAATAAAAACAATCTTTCAGCTGTGACACCATTTTGATGCCTGGTTACCATGTCAACAGAAGGAAGCACGACGGCTGAGGTGTTGTCAAGTTTCCCAAGCCTAGACTGAAGCGGCGGAGGTGCTGGGGTCGAACCATGGATCTCGCGATCGGTAAGTCCTCGCCATAACCAATGAACCACCCCGAGCTCAGTACTTTAGGGAAGCATTTTATATATACATGTATGTACATATATTTATATACAATCCCTTGGAAGCTTGCGAGTGGTACATGTATACTCCAATAATGTGTTCATTGTCGGTGAGTAGCCTAGCTTTAAACGGCTAAAGTACCGTCATATGAGGGACGGAAACACAAACTGACCTTGAAATGTAGGGCTGTATCCGATCGACTTTGGTTGGGCTAGTCAGGTACTGCTCCAAAGTAGACAGCCAGTATGATCGCCCATTCCGCTTGTTACTGTGGCAACTGCCTGTTGTCTGCGCAAAGCAAGTTGCGTAGGGCATGATGGAGAATTTGCGTAGACACGATCCTGGTGAACCTGGTAAAGATGAAATTAAACAGATAGCGGACTATAGAGTTACGAATGATAGTTTTATACGTGAGCACACGTGAAAGCAAAAATTCATAGGAGGGTTTACTTTCTGGACGTATTTCTGGGGTTTTTGATTATCCATCATTGCCCCATGAGTTTTTAATAGCCCTAACTTTGTACTATATACTGAAGTTAAATAAAATGTCCTAGGTTGTACCATCAGATGGTGCTTCAGTAGCGCTATTCTGTGGTGACTCTACCAGGTATTCAATTACTGATTCTACCGTATGAGCAATATTGACTGCGGAGTCCCTGGATTTTTTGTACACGAGCGGCACAATTTAGATTTCACGTGAGAATTTGGAGATATAAGTGACAAACTTAACGAGTTTGAATGTTTAGTAGTTTAGAGACAGAGATGTTCACAAACGACGACTTCCAAAGGTCGGTAAAATTGTGTTTTTCAAAGGTGACACTACCAATAAGGCTGCTGAAAACCCTTCGATAGCTCACGGCCGGTTTCGCCTTTTCTCGGATTTCACCAGGTAGGCACAGTCCTTGAGATTCCCTCAACAGCATTTTCTACTTGAACCCAAATTGGGTGGACTTCAACAAATGCTCTCATTTACTTACGAATTAAGTTATGACAGGGAACTCAAACGAATCCAACTAAATCCGTCTTTTACGATATTTCTCTTCAATTGCACCAGGCTGCCTCATGTTTCAGTTGATACGATATTTGAGATGTCACAATATATTGTCTCAGCAGACCATTGTAAACGAGAGATTCAGCTGGGTCCAGCTGAGCTTCTGATCAAATCCAAATCGGTGTGAAAATCAGTTAGCTTCCTACGTTGTCACGAACTTGAATTTCAGGCTTTGCCTAGGCGACTGGCAACTGGCTATCGGTTACTTCACGTTAAATCCAAAAGCCTTAACTGCAAGCTCTTGACGAAGTCTTGGTACCTTGCCTGACTATTACCCTTAGTTTTGCGTCTTAAATTACAGGAACGTTGGTTTGTCATAAGAAAGGCCATAGTTCGGCCATGACAAACGAACCATTCCGATCTCAAGGTCATGAAATTCTTCTGTAGCGCTCTAAAAAGGTCATTTCGTGAAGAACACATGGTGTTTTCTTTGGGGCTGCACCGATGGGAGACAATAGCTCGCGAACGTAACTAAAAAACAGTACCAGTTGGTGCAAACGTTGCGCATTGAAGAAATGCGAAAATGACGGCTGAAGTTATTGACATCTGGTGGCTAATTTGAACGAATTGGTTTGTCCGTTTGGGAATTCTGTATCCTTCGTTGGGACGCTTAACAGGTTGACGTGTTCGAATCACTGTAGAAGAGATAATCTGACGCTCTTGGATCTCTTGCTTCCGGGTAAGTGCTATACGAGCTGATCTACTGCGGACGCATCAAACTCACTTAACACAGTTCCTGACCTGGTTTTCGGTCTGATATATCAAGAAATCTCAACGGTTTTACTGCGGGAGAAATCAGCAAGTAGCTACAGGCCAGCTATCTGTATAACGATTCCCTGTAGCGTAGTCAGGTCGAACACATGCATATGGTAGTACCAGGCCAAGCAATGGACAGGTGGTACAAATCCATACGCTCTAGGGTCGGATTTGGGGGTTATCATAACCGCATTTTTGATGGCTTGAGCAGTCTGTAAAGTTTGCAATCACGGCGTGTCTATCGTTTCGCTGCAGTCGAAGTATGCGGTGAAACGCCCCCACAGCGTTGGTGTAGGATACGACGGATAAACACAAGATCCTGTTTAATTAGGGTTTGAATTAACTTTGTCCGATCACGCCAAACATGGTTTTAATCTCTCGACTGTTACACGTCGAAGCTAATTTCAATGAGACACGCAGCCGACAAGTCTTTACGTACTTCTTGGGATAGATGGTGTTTCTCGCATGATCCTGTTGGCGTCCAGATTATTGTTCTCCCCTCGAAGGCTTTTTTAAACTAAAGTGGTTCATTTTGGATACAATATGGGTTCTGTCTTCTCAAAGCGCTCCTTGTCGATGGCTCCGTTAGGAGCTGATTCTCCTGGTTTGGATAGTCAGTAAACGAGTTGATAGTTGACTCGAGTGTAGCCTTGTAATATGCAAACTTACCTGTTCTGAGGTTCGGAATGACGCTTCAACGTCTTAGGAATGGCAGAAAAATGGATTTTCAGTTACTTTTTAAAAGTTGTTTGACTTCTCTCGGTTCCGACGAATATCGTACAACTTTAAGATAGCCAGATTCTCACATTTCTACCAGGTACTATGGACTTTTCCATCGCACATGTTTCAAACTGTGGTACGCCGTGCCCACACAGTGTCGGTGATTTGAGTCAAGAAACCCGTCAGTAGTTGCCTACAATCACCTGAGAAAAAAGTTGGTGCACTAATCAGGTGACTTGGTGATAGACCGGGTAGTTCTGATTATCTGAGGGGCAATCACTTTCGTCAAGCCATCCAGTCTAGGCTGATAAATGCTCAGTTCGTTTGTGCAACCCCTTCCTGCATTCGAACTGGACATGCCAAACATGTGACACTGGTGTGCAAACCCAGCCATCTGGATCATCCGAATCACCCTTTCAGTCATCAGTGAACATCACCACCTTCCATTCTCTATTGCACAGAATGCGATCTTCGACTCACTTGCGTATGTACATTAATTCTGAAGAGGCAAGGGTCTTCCTCATGTTTATGCGTCCCAGGAGCCTCAGAATACCATGGGACCCATGTTGGGCATGCTTGATTCTCAGATGGAGGCAGTTTTATATACGCGTAACTTGTCGTATGAACAACTATGGTTCTGAGTGAATCTCGCTCAGCATTACCATGCATGGCTTGTGGTAACCTTGTTTTCTAGCAATTGAACTAAAGCGGAATCGTCCACAACAATTTCTACCGGCACAAATGGCTTCTCCTACCAATAATAATATTGATAGTAATAATAATATAGGCCCGCTATACTTAAATTAATTCACCTTAACTATCATCTTTGTGAAATCAAGGTTATCCGCCTAGCTATCAATGCTGGTCACGATCAAGGACAACGCTACCGCAAGCTTGGACCGTCATTGGTTGAATTCTTGAGTACCACTCACCTCAGTGGCAGTCGTTGGTTGGATCGATGAAGTGCTGTTATGACAATTCGTATTCTGTCAGCAAGCAACATAGTCTTTTAGGGTTATGTGCGCAACAAATCAAAACTGATCATAAATTCAGTGAGCAGTTTAATTGAGTGAAAATTTGAATGCCTTAGTGAAGCGGAGAAAATCGATCAAAACGGATAGCCTCTGTCGTCTATGCATATTATAGTTCAGGTAGTGTAGATGACTGTCGGTCTGTTCACTGAGCTGGGCGATTCGGTTGCAAGCGTTTCGTAATCAATCGGATTGACATCTCCAGTGTGATGTGGTACATTAATTTGATGGGCCAACACAACAACGACGGAACACCCTCTCCTAGTTGTAATACTATTTGTACTAGGGTTCGGGTATTTAAAATACTAATTGAGAGCTTATTGTACCATTACTTACCCAAATCCATGGTCACTGAATCATCATCACCCAGTAGCGTGACTAGGCTGTAGCCCGTGTATAGCTCTGTTGTGTAGACTGGGCACTGCGGCGGTCGCGAGTCTTGTGAGTGTACGGCGAACAAATAGCCGCCATCCCCCAACCCAATCGTACCATTCTGGCCCGGCTGTCCACGGTAGCCTTTCTCCCCCGGGTAGCCCTTTGGTCCAGCGTAACCTGGCTCACCACGCGGACCGACATCACCTGGCGGACCTCGGGGGCCCAAACTAGGGTTAGGACGACCTTTCACGCCCTTTTCACCCGGTTCACCTTGTTTGCCAGGTTGACCTTTAGAGAGATGAGTGAGTATTCAAACCGTGACAGAGAGTAATAAATTAGATAGACTACAAACAAAGGCAAAACTTCTTGTGTTCTATCCAACCATTAACAATGATTATCTAGGTGGACTGAGACATTTTACATGGGACAGAAATCTGTTTTGAAGCGATATCACATTGACCTCTTATTCATCGCAATTTCTGAAACACGTTTAAACAAACCTGTGACGATATATTCTGAACAATTGCTCAATCTGGAGGATCCATGTAGCAAATTATAATACGAGCCTGATTTAAGCAGTCTAATCTACTGCAATACTGGGCTGGAACCTTAGTACAAATACCGAGCAATTAAATGAAGTCCACAGGGATCACGGGCTAATTAGATATCAACTGTTGCGTAAGAAACAGCTCTAATATATGTGCCTATCTAAACGATCGTTTCAGTTATATCACCCCCTATCGTGCATTATTCCAGATATTAGTGGATGTATGGCTTAAACATTATGACAAGGCTAACTGAACGCCACACTGTGCTTGATTACTTGCCTACCCCTTCAGATCTATTTGCACAACGAACAAGGTGAACGTCAGTCACAACTACTTGAAGCAGAGAATGGTGCTCACAGGGCCGAGTGAGACTTTCGCAAAGATGTCAGTCAATCATTCCGCACCTTAGACAGGAGCAGGATAGAAATATTGTGAAAGTCGAGCGAGGAAATTCTATTCCTACCAAGACTGGAGAAATCAGTATATGGTCTTCACTTTATCGTAATATTACCTAGTTATTGATTGGTTAATAAAGCGAAGTTCCATAGGTTTGGTGGTGGTTTACCCTGGCAGATGCATGTTATATTAGCTTTCACGTATTTTTAACTAGTTGTTGTCCTTATAGGGTTCAATAAGATCAGTTTTCATTGTTAGAAAGCACCTTTCATACACAATACTCGCTACTTATTCTGAATATGAAAAAATCCGTGGAGCGTTGATGGCTGCGGTATTTGTAGAAGTCGGACAGTCCTTTACAGCATCAAGTCCTAGATTTAAATGCTGGACCGACCAAGGTTATATACTACTCATGAGGGGCATTAGGAGCGAAGTTCGATTCCGTGCGGCAGGACAGTGGTTAAAACGAGAGTGATATAAATACGGATTTGTTCGTATTAGGCAGTTGGTCGTCTTTTGAATGGAATAACAACTGAATGTCCTGCCTCTCACAGTGGTCGTGAACAAACAAGGCATTCCTCTTGAGAAAGGGTCCTCGTACAAATGGAGTATTGTAATTTGCACGGCAATCTCAGCATACAGTATGGTACAATCTGGGGAGAATGCATTTCTCCAAGGTCGTGACATGCCGTTGAGTCGGAACATCCACGCAATACACTTAGATAACGACTTTTAGAGTAAGCACGAACGGTTGACCGGTGTAAATCATCGTGTGATGTTTTAACGATGTCTTTTAAGAGGCGATTCCAGTTGACTGTTTTCCGACCACCAGCACTCCATAAGTTTCCGCATTTTGTTATGAGTTATGAGAGTAATATTAATATCCAGGTACATTTGCCAGAAACAATCTGTAAGGTTCAACCCACGCTTGAAAGTTACGTTCGCAACTACAGTGGACAATAGCACCAAGCGGGATGTTATTAGGCCGAATAAGTTCTTCCTTTCAAACTGAGCAAACTTCGCATACCGGAGGGAATCAATCAGTAAACCACACACATTCTGTCATGCAAATTTTCGATACTTCGAAGAAGACAATGAGAGTCAATTCAGGATTCCTTAACCCACCAAAACGCTAGACTTTTTATCCCAAAGTATAACAATACTAGTCTGTCCAGTGAAGCAAAATAGTTCTTCCCAGGACAAGGGAAAGTCTCCCAGTGTGGCACTACTTTGAACCATGAAAACAAGGCACCTGGGCATACTTTTCCCAAATATATGCGTCAGGATTCTCGAAGGATTTGTAGACCTGGGATGCACTGTGTTATTCAGAACACTTCCATCCCAAGACATACCCTTCTATGGTGTTGATTTCTGTAATTCGACAGCGGTCGGAAATCATTCTGAATAGAGCTGAGTTCCGAAAAGTACACACCCACTCATTTCTAATAGCATCAGTAAGCTCAGAAGAAAGCACAATTCACAGGATGAGTGAACCTTTCGTCTGAGAAGCTGCCACTCGCCACGTGAACGCAGATGTGAACGGCAATATATCAGAGTATTGATCGGCAGTTCGGATGCTATAACTGGTTGTATATCAGGTGGCTGTAGATCTACAACCGACCTAGACTGAAGGATACGTGATGCTCTATAATGTCCAAATGGTCAACCGTTCGTAGCCCTACTAGACAGTAGGTTGCGAGTTCAAATCTTCCTGGAGATTTGTGAGATGCGCTGACGATTCTCGATAAGGATGAAGCGGCTGTACAGTGTTTCTAGGCTTTCCAGCATGATTTCACTTAGATGGTGGAATTTTCACTTGAAAATTTCCAGTAATAGCTGGGTTTTCGCTGGTAATTTGGGCTTGGAGTTTCAAAATTTTCTTTGGAATGATGTGGATCGACCTGATTATTCTGAAGGACACTTACCAGCAAGTCCCGGCACTCCTTTTTCTCCATCTTCACCCGGTGGGCCTGGGTCTCCACGGATGCCTTTCAACGCGCTGGTTGAACGTCCTGGCAAACCAGGAGCACCAGGGAACCCTCGCTCGCCCGAAAAACCTGGAGGACGAAATTTGGAAGAAGAAAGAGTTTCGACTGTGTCTAGTTACAATGCTTTCTTTTGTCTAAAGAACACCAAGATGAAAGCAGCTACTTGCCTTTCAACCCCGGACGCCCGCTTGGTCCCATAATTCCCGGCTCACCAACATCTCCCGGACGACCATCAATTCCGGGCAAACCATCGGCTCCAGGAAAACCAGCTACTCCCTTAGGACCCCTGCGTCCTGGAAGGCCATCCCGACCAGGGGGGCCGACATCGCCTCGATCTCCTGGTATCCCCGGTCGGCCAGGAAAACCTGGTTCTCCTTTTGATCCAGGAAATCCAAGCTGGCCGGGGATTCCTGTAACACCACGCTCACCAGGCGCACCTAAAACGAGCAATTTATAAAGCTTCTGTCAGAATCTGTACAAACACAACTAATCACTGTCAAATTCTATAAACTTGCCTTCATTATCCTCAACAATCCCTCAGTGTGAAGACAACATTTTCGGTAGCTCCTCTCGGCCGTGCATACATATACACGGCCGAATGAGTCTGATCAAAACCTTTGAGAGATCTCAATCGACCTAGACGTACTTTCATCGGTCTCTATGTACTTGCGGGCCAATATTCTGCATTCGGATTAACCTTAGGTTTTCAGCCTGTTGCATGCAATAGTACATCTTTTTCCACGCAAACGGTTTGTGTAAGTGGCACAGGAGTCGAATAATTCAACTATTTTTGATAATCAAATCCTCAGAGGACACCAACCAACTGTATTCTGCACTCGTGTCTCACGTGACTGATGACCTGGAGAGGGTTGATATTCCCCATTGATTTTGCCGTAAATGTTAAAACGGACCGGAGTAATCTACAGCATTATGACTTCTATGTACCAGAATCCCGGAATTAATTAGCGGCCGAGAAAACATCCGACCATTGTGCAAAGTGTTACATCCACTCCATTCATCGGTCACGCGGATTATGACAGTTGTTGTCCCAGTTTCACCCTTCACTGAAATTTACACACCTGGGTATCCTTCAAGACCGACTGGTCCAACGTCTCCTTTAGGACCAGGGAACGCCATTCCAGGGACGCCAGGGGGTCCCTTCGGACCCGGCATACCAAGAGTACCTGAAAAAGACAAATGGAAGGGTTGCTTACTTCAGTGAAGAAAAAATCCATTTGAGTCATCTGCCTTATTTGAACTGTCGATTACAATTGTTTGCTTATTGGTGAAGTCGTGAGGCGTATTGCCTGGAAGGTACAGAGTTTTTTCGTTCACGAAATAAAGTCCTTTGTATTCACTAACTTGTACTGTTGAATTTCAACAAATACCAATAGCATTAACTTTTCACCAGTCACAAATGTCACAATCACTAAGGCGAGGGTCTGTGGAAATTTTGGTTTGCTGCGGTGCACTACAATCGATAAAAAACCGCCACTTTTCTTACTGCCACCTAGTTTCCAGCAGGATTTTCTTCTCTTAAATGACTGGTTCTTCCTATCGACCTTGAAGGTGTCCTTGAAGGTTGGGAATGTTGGACATAGTGTATTCCAGCTTGTTGCCCTATGGGTTGAATTGAACTCTCCTAGGTACTATAAGCTAATAAGACTGAGTGTTAATAGTTTTGCAGTCTGTCAGCTTTCTTCTCGTCGGATATTAAATTCTGATAAGTAATTCTCCTGTTGCACATTTTGTCCGAAGCGAAAAACGCTATCTCACACTGGGGTAGTGCACTGGTCGCGGATCTCGATGTGATTCGAACTTGCAATCTTTCGGATAGTAGAACACTCGGTTTCTAGCACTCATCTCTTTTGTTTAAAGTCTCCAATACTAGCCGAAACAGTAATCCTCCTGAAGTTCCTCTACAAATAAGGTAATCTAACTTCCTGAAGAGTGTTCAGTAACATTTACCGTCTGATGTGCAAGGCGACTCGCAGGAGAAATCAGGCAGGTCTTCCTTTCTGGCTGTTCTCCCTAGGAGTTTACCTCAGTAGCTTTTGAAGTGTCACTTCTGTCACCTTCCAGGTGGCTAGAAAAGGGAACTTTCTCGTAGTTTATGCTACAGGAAATGGAGTCTAGAGCCCATCCTTTGAGTTTATGTGGCTAGAGCTTGGGTTTTGCACATTTGTGACCAACAAACCAGATGCAGAAATGAATCACCTCAGCTCATGGTTTAATTTTCATACCGCTTTTTATAAAGTCGCCTATATAAACCTTCGGTAACTATTTCGTTTGAGCAGAAGCAGTCTATCGCATGCCAAGAAATGTGGGAGACATTGGTGACCCACCTTTATCACCTTGAGGGCCAGGTGCTCCTGGTGGTCCAGGGGGGCCTGGTCTCCCCCTTAGTCCACGACTACCAACTGGGCAGTAAGGAGTGGTCCCACGTTGTCCTTTCGTCCCTCTTATTCCTTTTGGCCCTGTAGGTCCGGGTGGTCCGGGAATCCCTCGCGCTCCACCGGGTCCAATCGGTCCTGGCATGCCTGGGGTGCCGGGAAATCCAGGTCGTCCATCTCTGCCCTTTATTCCAGGATAGCCTGGGATTCCGGGTTGACCGGCAGGTCCAACCTCACCAGGTGGTCCCACAGAACCTATAAATAGTTCAGATGGCATTTTGGTACACATAACATTGTAACCTTCACAAGACTGCCAATGATGTTTACAAAAGTATGCGCAGACACTTTTTCCTATTCTTCTAACCAAATTCTGATAGATTTTTCGACAGCCCACGACCTGTTTCGCCCTTTTTTTGTGGGGGGGGGCTCATCAGGCAGGCGCAGTCCCCGAGTTTTCGTCAACCTTATGTTCTACTTGAACCCAAATTGGACTGTTTTCAAGAAATACACTCATTTGCAAATCAATTTGGTTTTGCGATAGACTCACCTGGAACCCAACTGAATCTCTCGTTTGCGATGTTTCCATGCAACTGAATGTGCTGCATGGAAACATCACAAACGAGAGATTCAGCTGGGTTTTAGGTGAGTCTCTCGCAAAACCAAATTTATTTGCAAATTAGTGTATTTCCTGATAGATTTTGTTTTCAACTATGCACCAGCTAACTTCTCCTAGCGTTGATTGTAATATAGCTGGTAGCTGGTCAAATTTCTCACCTGGAAATCCTTTATCACCTTGTTGTCCAATGGGACCAGGATAGCCTGGAGGTCCTCTGTTACCAACTGGACCGGAAGGTCCTGGATGCAGAAGTGGAGATTGCCCAGGTTCCCCACGGGGTCCTATATCACCGCGCATTCCAATATCACCAGGTGGCCCCATTTGACCAATTTGACCTCTGGGCCCAGGTCGACCGTCGAACCCTTCACCACCATCTCTACCGGGTAAACCTCTGTCACCCTAAATGGATTGAAGCAGAAAGAGTGAGGTTTGAGCTGGAAGAGTAGGTTAAGTGTAGTAAACACAACACACATTCAGCTGAAGGTTCTGTCGGCCATCTCCAGTAGGTGGTTGGATAAACACAGTTCGAAAACCCACAAGACTGGATGCAGATTCAATCAAGGTTACTGTGCATACCACCAGGACTCACAACCTTCTGAAGGCGGGAATAGAGCGTTAACTGTTTTAGAAGCAACAACTTGTATTGATCGTCTGGGAAAGCTTCGAAACACGAAACCTTTCGTCTTTATTCGAGTGTTGTTGTGAAGGCAGTGAGATATTGGTGATGTAACTATTTACATGGCAAATGCATACCGACTACCTTGAGACAAGACACACTTGTTAAGCTGATAACGTTAGCAGACCTAGATTGTTCGCGTCAGACCTTTGAATCCCTGCCCCCAAAACCAGCGAGCTAAAGTCATAGGGTTAATTACTACCAGCATGTGAACTCACAATCTCGTGAAAGCAAAGAAAAGCAAGTCACTGGAGAGCAGGTAAACAAGCCTTTCTAATCCTGGACACCAGTTCTTATTGTTCGCGTGGAATGTGATAAAACTATCAGATGTTATTCATGAATATGTCACTCTCGGCGGAAAACGATTGGGGACGACAGTCCAGGACTGGCAAAGGGCTTTGTTTCAGATGAATCACAGTCTAATATACATTGGTAGCTATTCGCATTGACCACTGCTACTCAGACTTCAGAACCATAGAGCGATGAATGCTACTTGGAAAATTTGCACCCACTCCTAGGCTCCATCAAATGGATGCAGAGGAGAAGGGCTACGTAACTCTTCGCCGTATCGCCATACTCTGTAGATGCTAAGTGTGTTCAGGTGTCAAGTTTACATATAGAGAATTTTGTCCGTTCGGGCAATTATCAGTACATTCGTTAAGGGCAAAATAACGATTTACTTATGCGGTTTATACAGAACAAGTTTCCTGAGTAAGTATAGATTCAAAACATAAATGTAGAATGAGTAGAAAGCGGACTCGCAATTGAGCAGTCTTAGGTTTAGTATGTGTGTGTGAACTAGCGCCCATTAGCGGAGAGTCAGATAGCATAACAATAAGGGTGAACAAACATACCTTTAGTCCGGGAAAACCAAACGACCCGGGTAAGCCTTTGGGACCAGGCTGTCCCAGTATGCCCGGAAATCCATGTTCACCTCGTAAACCAGGCGGTCCGGGCATACCACGGCTACCGGGGCGTCCAGTGGAGGATGCACCACTTTCTCCCGGTTTACCAACTTTTCCGTCCATGCCTGCAATGCCCTTCTCACCTGGGCTCCCCGGCGGACCGGGAATGCCCGGCTCTCCTCTTATACCTGGACGACTGATGACAGATCGGCCTGGTTCACCTGAAATTCCTGGTGGTCCGTCTAACCCAGGTCTACCTGAATGTGGGAACAAAGTGGATTTTGCGGAGTAAAAATACAGAATAAACGGCATGCACGAGTTCAAACCCCAACACGGTTAAAAATATACACTACTGATGCGCTCTGATAAGAGTGGAACTTGAGTCTAGTGCCTCCTCCATTTTGTTTGGACCTACCACAATAAGTGTGCCAGGACGGAAGGAGGTCTGTTCAAACGAGAGTAATGGGAATGTGAATTTTACAAATCCCGCAATCACCTACAACAGATCGGTTTACCATTAAACTCCTTGCTTTTTTCAGTTGGGTAAGAAAGCAGATCGTTGCTACAAGACGTTGTCCAGCATTTCACTGCGTAATGCGCCGCCGACCCTAGAATCCGCTACACTATATCCATTGTGTTTACTGCACTATCGTACGTAGAGTTTGAACAACTTGGGCAAAACATTCATATGGCTTATTGCTGCGCTAGGGCTGGTTTATCTACCAGCGCTTCTTAAACAACGACCGACAGAATGGTTTGGAAAATGTGTTGTTAAAAGAACGGCAAAACTAAAATCGATGTGCGTTTTTGTCCCTCATAAATGTCTGGATGGTATGCACGAAAAACGGCATTTTTTCTTACACCTATAGGGATTTCCAGTAGAACAAGTGAAGTACACAAAACGTCTACCTCTTCGCTGCTTGTACTCTGTCTAGTTTGTCCTGAATAGCTTAGCTTAGTAAGATGTACTCACTGTGGTCATATTGATCAGGTGGAATGTTTTTGTTCCTCAGGGTCCAAACCCTTTGACTTTATGAGCGGAGAGGCCTGTTTATTCCTGGGGGAAATTAACCATATTGATGGGAGAAGTTATTCCAGCTCACAGCTCGGCCGATCATCTCGTGTACAAAGAAGTATAAGAACTGACAACTGAAATGAGAGCTGCCCTATCTCTAGTTATAAGAGACTCGAAGGTGTGCAAGAGGTTTCCTAAACACGAAACAGTCACGTGCGTCTCTGGGACATCGGATACCAGGTCCATAATGTACTTGCTTCACGGAATGAGGGTTACAGACTGAATGTAAAAACCTGGGTGTGGAGAACTTAGAGTGTTTCGTTTGTTTTCTACGTCAAAGGCACTAGAAATGCGGACACACCATTGTAAATGTCAACGGAGTTGAAACTTGAATTGAAACGAATCGACCTCAAAGTCACCAGTGGCCAATGCATAAACTTCATACGTCGTTGTACAGCTTCTGTCGGCTGTTATGTGATGACGTCAGTGAAGTACCTCCGGACACAGTAGGATACTGAGAAGAAGAAGTGATGACCATCCGTAAAATACAGATGAGACTAACCTGATTCTGCCCGAATGAAACCATGCACAACTGGTGCGTGAGGAAAGAAGAACCACTCAAAACAGCGTTTCCAACCACTACCTGAGATCCGAGGTTCGCGAAAAGTCTAGAGGTCTGGTGCAAATACGTCATTGTGATTATTAAACAGTCAAAAATGGCAGGGAGGAGGTTGTTGTGCCTTTCAAAAGTTTCATAAGTTCGCTTCTTATATCTTGATCTATTCGACAAATAACGTAATGTGTTTAGGAAGGGACTTGTTGGGCCATGGAATACAATAGAACTACCAAATGGGTGGATAATTAAGAGGAGAAGTAAAGAGATGTATTCAAATGACCAAATGCATGGATAATTATGTCCAAGGGTAAACAGTACATACCTGGCCACCCTGGCTGCCCTGGTGGACCTATTGGTCCTGGAATTCCTTTGGTACCTGCCGGTCCAGGCCTACCCGGTACACCTTTGGTTCCTGTCCTTCCTATAGACCCAGGATATCCATCTTCACCGCGGTCACCCTTGAGACCTGGAGCAAAGGCTTGTCCATCAGTGCCTGGATCACCACGATCACCTGGGAGTCCTTCTTCACCTAGTGGTCCCGGATAGCCAGGAAGACCTTTGGGACCAATATCCCCCGGAACACCAGGTCGATAACATTCACCCGGCCGACCTGGTTCACCTTTTAGTCCCCATGTCCCTATAGTGGTGTGGTGAGTAATAATGGAGGCACCCATGAGAATTTGTCACAAGTATGGGAATAAGAAAATCGAATTGTTCGGGCTAGTGGAAGTTTTTTCACGTTTCTGTAAACAATACTTCCGGGGGCAAGGAGGACACAAACACGCAGTGATGTAATTGGCAAAAAATGACGTCGAAAACTCTCAAACATCTAAAAGACGTACACAAGTTTGAAATGAGAGTATAAGAGAATGAATAGGGTGAATTTGAAATGATTAATCTCAATTATGCCGCTCATAGGTTATTGGTGACTTATGTTTAGTATACGTGGGAGTTAAAACCATAGGTTAATCTCCAGAAAGGTTTGATATAACAGGCAAGTTTGATCGGTCTTGATGGTGTTTACTTTGTGTAGGAAATAACGTAGTTCGCTCTGAAAATGCAAGCTATCATCAAAGGTAAAATAAGGTAAGCCAACCCCTGTTGTGTCAAACTGTCTTACAGCTGTCCCTTTGTAAAGAGACCACGCAAGTGAACCGGTTTTTCTCCTCTGAGTGTGATTTCCTCTTTGAAGAACAAGCATATTTTCTAGTGGTTTCTTTTGCATCCAGAAGTGGCCGATGTTTGTTTGGGCGAAAGGGGATAACGGTGACGTCCATATAAAACGTACACTGAATCAGTCACAGTCTAGGGTTTACAATATCATGATGAAATCATGCATGCGGATAGAACTGACATGGTGAAAAACACTCCAACAATGGAATATCGAGCACTTTGGGGAGTATGAAACATCTGCTGGTGCAATGTAAGCAATTCTTACGCGTTTAGCCGAGCGAAAGAACCTCAAAGAACAACCCATCCGTATGTCAATTGATAACGATAAAATGGAATTTGTCACATACCTGGAAGACCTTTCTGTCCCTTCCTTCCCGGTGCACCAGGTAAAATGGCAAAACTTGGCTGACCACGCCCTCCTTTGATGCCCTTTGGACCTTGAAATCCTTTTGGGCCCATTGTACCGTTCATCCCAGGCAGTCCTAAATGCATAAAGTAAAACAACGTAGTGTGTGAGGCCATATATATATATATATATATATGTTTGCTACTCTTTTTAGCAACAACCTAGTCGATTCTGCCGTCATACTAAGGAACACCGTCGCCGGTAACCACCTTGCTACTGAACAACGACCCGGTGGTCCAGTCACAACTGAATGATCCAGTAATAAGCATTCCTCAAAAGCTCCCGTTATGGGGTGAAGTACAAAGCAATCTGCTTTGAACAGCTTTACACAGGGTTACGCTTTCAGTACCTATTTCAATTTTTCAGGAAAAAGCCCTGGAAAGTAACTTTTTTACCCGTGATTTATTCATGTTCGTTGCTTCGATAGTTTTTACAAGAAAAAGTTGCAACAAGTGTTCAAAGAAATGGGTCGTAAAATTGAAAACCTTGGCAGAGAATGCTGTTTAATCAGACTGCGTACTTTGTGCTCTGAGTTTAGCAGCTTTATTCCAAACATTCCATCACGAGGTTAAATGATGTTCTCACTAAACTCATCACCTGCAACATACTGATGATATCACACTGAATTGCAGCGAAACGGCAGAAAAAAGTTACCAGACTGAGTAGAGAAGAGGGACGAAGTTAGACGCACTACGCTGATTGCAGGGAAACGTCTCGTGTATTTCTTAACTATTGTCCAGGGTGAGACAGTTGAGCGATTCTGGTCTAGACGAAAATCTGTCCATAAACTTGACCTATCTGTGTAATTTCGATACAGAAAATAGATTCTACTGACCTGCACGTCCTGGATATCCTTTGATTCCAGGGATGCCACTGATGCCTGGTATGCCCATTGATCCTGGTAGACCGCGAAGCCCAGGTTCTCCACGCAATAGTTGAGCCACTAGACCAGGCTCTCCGATATCACCAGGAAGCCCTGGAATTGGGAAATGTAAAAAAAGTGTTAAAATAACCCATAAAGACGTCCCGTTTTTTAGATGTGAACAAGAACTCGGGGTACAATTATTTTATGAAAGTGCTTCGCGTACCTTTCTGTCCAATATATCCACTCTCTCCAGGCCTGCCCATGTCGCCAGGAGGTCCTGGAGGCCCGGGCATGCCTACTGAACCTGGATAACCCGGTGGTCCTGCGGATCCAGGGTATCCTGAGGAGCCTTTCATCCCAGGCATGCCGGCAGTTCCGTTCTCACCATCTGTTCCACGCAGTCCAGGAAAACCACTTCCACCTGAGTGACGAATCGATGGCCAGTAACATGAGGTAAATATTAAAGGTATAATAGTGTAATAAATATGCAAAGCTCATCTGACTACCGAACCACTTGTAAGTTGTAAAGACGGAGGCTTAGTTGAAACTACTAAAGGAAGGAGGTAAATCTATCTAGATGGAAAGATGGTGCGTCAGTCTACGTCCCTGCCCATCTGGCCGAGGTAGACATTTGGTCAGCCCAGACATCGGTTTGGATTAAAAAAACCATCACTATTTATATTTGCGAATGAGTTTAAAAAACTGTTTGGATTGTTTAGAAAGACCTACGTGGCCAATACAAACCACCACAAACTGTGGTGGCTGATATTACTGAGTCTCCCAACCCCTTCTTCTAAATTGATGAAGTTCTGTCCACCTCTTTGTATTGTCACTATAGGTCGTCGGTTATGTTTGCTACATTGTTTTATCTGGCGGACTTCCGCGGAAACCTTGTTTCTGCGAGGCGGCATTAAACATGAAATAAATTTCGAGCTGGCGCCTGAAAACAAGGTCAATGACTGACCTCTGCACGCTTGGAAGTTGCCAGTAAGTTCCCTGCTTGTTCTCAAGAAGTTTATTAGGCATCCAGAGGACGATTGATTTGGAGAATCTGTAGCCTCACCCATAAAAATCACATTTAACTCGGCACTCAGTCTTTCAAATATTATGACTCGGGATTCGGGTTTGATAAATGAACGATGGAGCAAAAATTGAGAGAACCAGAGGAGAAAACAAAAACATACCTCCGGATTGTACAAACCTATTTCACGCACAACCGAATAGGAGGATGTAACTGCTGTTGCCAAGGATAAAGGCAGAACTGCAGTCCAAATTTACAGTCTCTGTACTTCAACTGTCTTTGGAAGTTTGGGAAATATCCACAAAACTTTCAAACGAGGAGTCCTAGTTTAATCTACTTATTTGTAAGTAAGTAATGCTGTTCACAAGCCATACAACGTAAAGTAGTATTTAAAAATCCGGGGCTTGTATAGAAACACATAGTAGCAGTAGGTACACCTAGGACAGCAAAAAACCTAGGTATGTGATTTGTTAGGATTTAGCTTACCTTTTATTCCCCTTTCTCCTCTGCTTCCAGGTTCACCGGCAGGGCCAGGATCACCACGAAAACCAGGTTCGCCTTGGTAACCTGAAGTAGGTTTTGATCGTGGTAATAATCGCAGTAATAATCGATGCATGTATGGAAACCCAGTTAAAATCCGCTCACCACGTGAATGGAACTTACCCTTCGTGACTTGTGGTCTCACCCGATCACAGTAGCCCTTTGATCCGGGTAGACCTTGCCGACCTTTAAGGCCGGGATATCCTGGGGTACCAGGCTCACCAGGCATGCCATCCACTGCACGACCGTCTACGCCGGGGTCACCGCGAAATCCTGGGGACCCATCCTCTCCAGGTGCACCCACTGGACCATGTGGTCCTGGAAAACCCTGAAGGTTGGGGAGGATTTTGTCAAATTAGGGTTAGCAGTTTCCTACTGGACTTCATCTCACCTAAAGCTAACAGTTATGAGCAATATTTGCTGCACTAATAGTCGAAGGATTTTCTATTTTTGTCTGTAAACGTACACAGAAAGTCCTCGGGATGATTAGGACCCCTGATCTAGTAAGGTTGCAGAGGAACACACAACAAACTAAAGCTCGTTGTTATACAGGAAGATTCTGCATCCGTTTTTGTCAGACAAACGTTACTCGCTCTTACCTATTACGATGAAAGGCAATTTTCTGATGTGTTGTTTTTTTATCGGTCCTACAGGTGTAGATTCAAGCTTTGGTTTGGACCAATGGGTCTCAGCCGAAAACGGGAAGAGAGTAGAAAGCTGCCTATGTACGGGATAAACCCAGACTTGTGGAACTGGGACGCGGCACCTGAAAAACCTCTCGACTAAGGGGCTCCCTGCCTGATCGTGTTGTATCTAACGGCTGTCACCGCTCCAGAGCCTTAGCGTCGGAAAAAGACTCACTAACAAGGAACACAACAGCTCCCTTGCAAACAAGCGGGTGGAAAGTTACAAGGAGTCTCGCGGCATTTAAAGAGCAGTTTTGACTTTGATCCAGGCTGTCTAATCTGCTTTTGGTGTACACCCGCCATCGTCGACTGTGCTTCTCTGAGGTGTCTGAACACTCATCATCGTCGGTCGTGCTTCTGTGGCGTGACTGAACACTCGTCACGGTCGGCCGTGCTTCTGCGGCATGCCTGAGCACTTGTCGGTCGTTGATGAATTGATTGACTGCTTGAGTGTTCAGTGGGAAGCGGGCTTCTCTGGCCTGGATGCTTGACGGCTACCCTACTGGTGGAGTTTGAGTGTCTCAGTAGGTTTCGGACATTCCGGGACTATTTTCAAGAATATGACCTTCCTGACAGATCCATAGGATCAACACTAGTGCCCCCTCACACTGTTCCTCTTCGTTATAACCAGTGATTTCTCCTCCATTTCCAGTTGCGTCCATACGTTTGCAGAAGAGACAGACAACCGCAAATCTAACATATTTGTTCTCTGAGGTCTGCAGCGTGCGCGCCATTGATGTCTCTGAGTATATATCCTCCCTTCTCCTTTAAACCGCACTTGAGAGTAATAAACAACCAGTGTTCTAACACACCTGTTTCAAATAGACAAACACTTACCCTCCGACCGGGTGGACCAGGATCACCGATGAATCCAAACGAACCTGGAATACCTCGATCACCCGATTCACCCTTCTCTCCTGGTCGACCGTCTTCACCACGTTCACCAGGTATAATTTGCTCCTGGACGATACGCACTAAACCTCTTTCACCCCTATCGCCTTTCTCGCCAAACGATCCATCAAACCCGGGTTTACCCTGCAAAGTGGAATTACAAGGAGAAAGCCTATTGTGAGTTTTATACGTTGGAAACCGTTTTGCTTAAAGCTTCGTTGTAAAATTGTGGACACTGTTTCCTATCGCTGAATGTCGATCGACCATGTTCTACTTGTCAGCATGACAGTGTCAAACATACTTCAGTTGGACGTGAAGGGAAAAGTGCTCCGAATCATCCTTAAGCTGCAAAAACCTGTCTTATTGATTTTGACTTTTTTCCTTTTGTATAAACATTCGGCCGGGTAATTAGGCAGGTTTTGCATAATAAGTGTCCTAGTTACGAGGGCAGCGGACCACCTTCGTTTCTTTTTGGGACCAGTGAACACGACGCCAAAGTGTACGCACAAATGTAAGATTCGTTCATCAGGCGTCACTGACATACCCTAACCATGCCGTCCCACTTACTGGAACGCACAGTTCCTACCTCCCTATTTCTGTTCCAGTAACATTCTGAGTGACTCTTAAGAAAGCTGATAAAACGACCAGTGGGTCTTATGCAGGACTGCGGGACTGTAAAAATAATCGATATCGATCAGGTTTTGGTCCCTGAGTTTGTTTGACAAGATTTGTTTTTTAAGGATAACTCTAGCGGGTGACTTGTTAAGAACCAAGACACCCAGTAGATTGTCTTCCAATCATGTCATTAACACTGACTACGCTTATAATTCGAAAACTTTTGTTTGGAAACTCACCAAAAAGCTTGCTCAGCAAGCCAACCCACTGTGTCTAACTCAGTGTCGAGGAACAACTGCACCAAATGAGAACTGTAAACATTTGTGTCCAACTACTCCATACTCGATTTCAGTTTTAGCATCACTGAGTCAACACATCTGTTAATGTGACCGTCTACACTACTCATAAGAATCGGAACAAGTATCGTATCCATGACGTCCGAAATATGACATTTTATTGAGCTAGTCGCTACAATTAAGTTTATTGATTTATTTGATTGCACCCTTTCCTTCGTCCCAGGTGTTCAGATGACAAGAACGTCGGGCAATACTACTTATTAAGGTTTCTGACGGTTTATGCTATGCTATTGCAGAACACCGGGTGTTTCGAACATTTGTCTTCGATAAACTCTCGAGTGGTAAACAGAGTAATAAATGGAATAGACAGGTCAGGCGGTAAAGCGTGCGGCAAAAAAGGGGTGTTTAAATCATTAAACCGGGGTTAACTGAGAATTGCAGTTGGTTGGTGTAATCGAATCGTGAACGCGAGCACTTTTGGTCTAATGACCTTGGGACGATTTGATGGCTCTCGATGCATCGTGCTGAACGACTCAGTCAGTTCGATACGGTGGTCTGCAGCGAAGATGTGAGCAGCAGTCCGGCACGTCCCGTGATTGGCTTGGCTGATTCCAATGCGAGAAGCATGGGCCGAGCAATTATTTGAGATAGCTGTCGAGCCCTCCCACCGACGTTTACATGGTTTCGTTGATCATGTTGTGGCAAGTCCCACCTCATTTGAGCAACTTCATGACTGACAGGCTACCGCTTACATTCTTGTGGTGAGATCATGCAAGGAGTGAATCGATTAGAATGAGGTTGGGAACCTCACCTGAGGAACGGCTTCAACGCCGAATCACCAAGTCATTTTTAGATGAATGAGCGATTATAGACTCTGGCTAGAAGTGGCGCGCGTGAACACGTGACATTTTCAATAGTTATCTGAGAGAAATTTATAAACTCTGAGGTTGGTTGGCTAGTGACAGGCAACTGGGTTTTGAGTCTATCAGTGTTGTTTGACGCTCAGCACACACATTTCCCTTAAACAAGATACCAAGATCATTGAATTCAAGGCTGACAAGAACTAGACATTCTGGCCCATGGCTTAGTTCGACGAACAAACTTTACACCACATTTTCTGGAAGCCCATATGATATAGGGAGATGACCTGCTGCACAGCGTAAACGTGTCTCCGCTAAAGTAGAAGACAGCACCAGGGAATTTAGGGATATCAATGACCGCAGAAAAACACTGATCTGTTGTATCCGAAGGCTGACCAGATCACGATTTGGTTGAACTTACAATCAGCCTAACTGCCCACGAAAATGGGTACTCCCTTACTGCATACAGCAACAGACGTTCGATGGATCATTACAGCTGAAAGATACCGCTTACTGATAAACACTGTCCCCCTGGCAGGATATCCTTCAAAAGAACGACCGGTTGGATATCTGTCCTGCTTGCACTTTTAACGCAAACGGAAGGCAATTGCAAATTTGATCTTTCAAAAACTGGATACTCTTCTCCATATCTGTCAGGTCAAGTCAGGCTAGTTTAAGTGAACAATAGCTTGATGTATGCATGAGTTTAGACTTCCGCAATCCGTCTTGATGCACTGAAAATTCCCAACAATGAATCCGTCGTCCCACAAAAAGATCGAAACAGATCAGTTGTTAAAAGAGCAGAACTGGTGAGAAAACTTGCTTCATACTGACCTTTCTGCCGGGCATACCGGGCATACCATCACGACCGGGGTCGCCAGGCCATCCAATGTCACCATCCGCTCCAGCGAGTCCAGGGAATCCAGAAAACCCTGGATCTCCTTGAATTCCGGGTTCACCACGTCTACCAGGTTCACCATCGGGACAGGCCAAACACGTCAGGTTACTCCGTCCTATCCCAAAAAAGCATGGAGGCGCAACATATCAATGAAGGCCAACGAACAGAGGAATCGGACCTAGAATCTGTTGATATTTTATGACATGAATTACTTCAGTTACTTGACTTATAACGCCAAAAGTTTCCTCACGGATAACCAACTGTTCCGCTGTGCAGTGTGAACACAGTAACCGCTAGAAACCGGCATAGCGACTAACTTCATAGATATCTCTGACTCAGGCGAAAATCTCTCGAAACCGAAAATTCCCTCGGAATAATGCATCCAAGAAAATAAGCAGATTGCGATGAATGCCACACAAATATCTCTAACCCGATTCAACCACAGACATGTAGTCCGGCTTTGTACCGTCATACCTAAACTGCCGTTCGGTTAAAAGTCAAACATTTATGGGTGGTTCACAATGCCCTGCTATCAAACAGATTTGGTGGTCGACCTATACATAAGGTCAACAAAAGAACCAAGTGTGCCATGAGAAAGTATTCTACTCCGTTCAGCTGATCATGAAGATGCATAGAGGCGAGCGGAATATCCTAGTAATAATGGTAGCAATCATAGTATAAATAAAACAGTGCTTCATAATTGTAAAACCGATGGAAAATGTCTCATTTTTGCCTCACTACCAAGTCTAACCTCCTAAAACAGTGTGAAAATGTTGGACGGTCTCTTCAGTTGACCTCTCCAGGGCAATCTTGCAGCTATCATTGTGAATATTGACGGTGGCGGTGGCGTTGGCCTGCTAGACAAGGAGGAGATCCTTCAGTTCACTGTATCTTACCACGTACACAAATTCAACTGAGATGCCCACCTTTTGGACCAGGAAGTCCAGGTAATCCAGGAATTCCAGGTCTTCCATCCGACCCTGGGTCACCTGGAAATCCCCTTTCGCCGGCTGGACCTCGTATTCCAGTTCCTCGGAAACCCTTCTCACCAGGCTCGCCCATATTACCCTTGGCTCCCTTGCGTCCGAACGAACCGGGAGCACCTGGTTGTCCCGGCGGCCCCGGTAGAACTTGATCAGGAGTGTCTCCAGGTGGACCTCGTGGTCCAGGTTTTCCTTCAGGACCAGGCCCTCCAACTGGACCTGGAGATCCTGAGAGACCTGTCAGTGGACGAAAAAAAACAAGGATTAAGTAAATCCCACCAAAACAAACAAGTCATGCTTCACACCAGTAGCCAAATTGTTATAGTTTCGTTACTAATGGCCGAAAAGTAGAACTGTAAGGACTATGGTTATACCACTTGTTAAACTCTACTCGCGGTTTGTCACCACCAAGGTATTTTCCTTGAGATGCACTTTCGCTGATGGACCTCATGGTAACCGTTCCTTCCGACTACCAACATGTGGTAGTATAAATCAGTACAGGGGAATAATTTAGTGACCTATCCTACGTCAGATCGGATTTGCCTTTTGAAAAGAGTGTTGCATCAAGTCCACATCTCGGTTTCGCCAGGCGCAAAAATGCTCGACAGCTATCAATAGCGCAGTGCTTAACTACTGTTGGATAGACAGTAGTATGTTATAAATATCAATGGTACTGTCAGCGTTGATTGATCGCATCTTTCACCAGTGGTGCCACTGTTTCAAAGCTAACTACGGGGTTGATCCTGCTCAAATGATTGGTCGACCCTAATGATGTCATTGAGCCATTTCTGTTGTCCTTTTCCACCGATGGCTGAGGAAGTAGTCTTAAGACCAACGGCAGAGTTATCACGGGATTCTGATTTTCAAGTATAAACTTACACTGCTGAGCGGAATTCAGTGTGGTCTCATGAAAGTTTAACCATATCGGTGGAATATTTTATACTAGTTTAGGCTCATTCACCAAGACCTTTACATACAGACTATGATTCGTGCATACGCTGAGCACTGTGGTTCATATGGGAATACAGTTGTGTTCATTCTAGGGCTGGAAAAAAATTCAGTTCCATTGACATCGATTTTACCTGCAAGCTGTTGTGACCCGGTCGATGGCTAAAATGCATGATATACAGCATTTTTATTGGCTGATACAAATCGAGGCCATCTATGTGTCAAACCAGGACAGTCAATCACATAGTTAGCTAGGAGTTCGATGTACAAACATGCGAAAGTTTCACATCATTCCTTTAGGATCCAATCTATGTTATGCACGACCACTGATAGTAACTCTTCAGGAGTGAATACCCGAAACCAATTTGGAGATGCTATCAGTGATAATTCAGAACAGAGTAATTCAACTATCCACCTACCCTGGAGCTGAAGGTTTAATTCAGTCGGGTCTAGAGGCAGCGGACTTTGGTTTTCCTTCAGGTTTGGGTGTGCAAGTGACCGTGTCGATATTTGGGTGGGTAAGCTCAAGAATCTTCTTCAAACTATGAGGATTCCTCCATTTCCTAGCCCACACGGCATAAATCCATGGACCGTTGGAAACTCATTGTAATTGAAAATATGATCCCATTGAAAGTTATACATCGCCGCCTCACTAGTGAAATCTACATTACACTGAGTACGAGTTCAGATATACAACAATGCGGATTGCCTTGTAGGGTCGGGCAGGACAGTCCTTCTCTGTTATTCGAAAACGGAACTGAATGCTTGCGGTGAAACGTTCATTCGGAGTTTTTCCACCCGTTTTGACAGACTGGTGGTTAACTATTGGCGATTCAGAATTTTTCCGATTATGAAAACGTGCTTATTCGTCGGGGTCCTTTAGTTATGAATGCAAGAAGAACAGAGTGAAAAAAGTTGTCCTCATATTAAGAGAATTCACCTCGTCGAGCAGGCTTTATGACAAGAAGTGTACGGCTAACCAAGTAAACAAACGGTGCAACCAACCAGCATACCTATTTCTCCTTTGGGGCCGGGCAAGCCAGGCTGTCCCTCCGTGCACTGACGACCGGGCGAACCGGGCTGACCGACTGGACCGGGAAATCCTTTTTCTCCCGCAATTCCAATAACTCCCATTGGACCGGGATATCCAGGTGCACCAATCGAACCCGGGAAACCCTTTTCTCCTTGTCTTCCTTTTGGCCCAGCACAGAAGCGTTTGCCCTACGTGTGGGTATTTTATGTGGAGATGTAGGAATAGTGGTTACAGCGTGATTGATTAGAATTGGGACACTAATCATATTTGTTCCAAATAGCGAAGGTTTCAGATAAAACAGCTGCAATCGGAATAATAATAGTGTAATAGTGAATCAGCCGGCAAATGGCTCGAGCGCATCGGTTGGTCTAATCGCCGTTGATCTGTCAACCGAACTTGACAATTGGATGGCAAACCTTGAGATGACATCATCAGTTCGCAGTTGGGCGCGCAATGATGATATCTCCTGGACTGGAGGATAAGCGCTCGCAGGCTGATTGCCAAGTGTGGTGAACAGATCGCCGACCACCTGATCGACCCTCAGTTATTGGTAGTCAAGGCTTACCCTGAGAAAAACTCATCTTGGGGATGGAGTATAAACGGTGCTTCTCCGGGCTTTAAGTTGGTGACTCTGAAGATGAAGTGGCCCGTATTCGGAGGAGTTTCACCAGTAGTAATGCACTTACACTCGAATGCGTGGAACTCGTAGGATGGACAGTACCGAAAATGGTAGAAAACACTTGTGGTTCAACCAGCTGATGTGTTTCACTAAAGCTTCCAGTAGGCAGGAAGAAGACAGCTGCACCTGTTTGTTGAACAGACGAAGCTGTGTAAGCAGTAATCACGTGAATCGACAACGAATGAATCAATAACAACATACTGATGGTCAGGCGGGAATACAACAGTACCTCAAGAGTGACTCTTTTGAAGAGGACTTTTGCCTACCGCGAGAGGTGAGAATTTAATTTATTCGTTCTGTTAGCTCTTCGGAAGAGGATTGGCTAAGTTAGATCAGACACGGTTTCCACCCTCCGACACCGTGTCAGATTTCAGGAAGCAGCAGAGACTCAGTTTATGCTTGTTTGCATCTCTTAAACTGAAATTGTAGTAAGTCCACTTGCTGAAAAGATGTCGTTCTGTTTGACCGTGACTTCCTCCTATGGTGTCCGCTCACGAGCCCCTACATTGATTCGTACCATCTCGTGGTTTGGTTTCTATGGTACGCTCGTATAGCATACAGTCTCAAGATACGCTGCTGTCGACCTCGTTCTTTCAGGCAGAAAGAGTGCAGCGACACCGCACTATACGACTTCATGAAAAACGCGTCAAGTTGTCACGCTAGTTGACAAGTAATTTCTGTAGAACCCCCGCGTTAGCGCAGGCCTTGATCACTCTAATATGGTCGAGTGCACACTAAAAATATGGAACTGATTGTTCTATTCCCCGCCCAAAACGTTGCGTGAAATGTGTGAACTCGAAGACGTTTATTAGACGAACGAAGTGGACTGATACTCTTTCCCACCAAATTGGTTGGTGCTGCGCTGAAACTTGGAACAAAGTAAGTGCCATCCCGGTAAGAATGTTAGCAGTGAATACACCTATAGTCGGTGCTCACAGTGTGCATACAACGGTTGATGCCTGAAATTAGTCCGTCGACTGCGATTTATTGGACTTCTCAATGTTCATACGGCTGAACAACTCACCAATCAACGTTGCTGCTGCCTAATTTTTGGACACAATCCTTCTGGAAAATTTCCGTAAGGAATTTCCTACTTGGGATTTTGGGCAGCTGAGATATCAGTATTCTTTCGGACAATAGGACTCTGACAAACAGTATATGGGGCATTGGGAACCGATTCATGTACGGCATGCATTCGAACATGCGACTAGTAGAAGAACAATGTAGCAACTCAGGGGGATGTGTGGAGGGTAGTTATAACATTTACTGTGGCCGTCTCCCTGTGGGAACCGGTTCTGTGTATGTTTGCTCAGCATTGTGTGAATCTGTCACGGTCACAACCTGGTGTCCCTGCAGTAGAGAGTTGGTCTCGCCTAGAATCGAACGTGGTAGGTTAGGCGACTATTTCATCCCGTAACCCACTTGGTCACAAGCCACGTGACCAAGGTCACTCCACCCAGCACAAATCTAAGTTAGCTCTGTACGTGACGTGCCCGCAGCCACTCCAGTCCACATGTGATTTCCTATTGGTCCCTGTCTCATTGTGTCTGACCCCACAGTAGTTCGCAGTCATTCAGAGGTATGGTAGAACGGCGTGAAACTCATTTGCTCTCCACCATTTGTCCGTAACCCCCTCTGTCTGTTCGGTATGTTTCGATCATTCGTACCTGTCAATTGACTTCACCCTAATAGTTTGACGGCCCGGACGGACTACTTAAGTCACCTTCTTCACCTGTACCCCGTTTTGAGTGCTCTGTAAATTAATTTGTGCATCATCTAGGTTCCCACAAACAGATTGCCACAGTGATTGTTACATCTACCCTCCACAGACTCTCGCCCCTCAGAATTGCTAAAATATGCCATTACTGAACGTATACTTTGCCTGAACCAGCATGTTTTAGACCCAGTCTCGCGGTTCCCACTACCCCATCAATTGTTCATCAAAGTCCTGTTGCCTGTCAGAGCATTTGCCGAAATCTGTCAATCTGAGTTCAAGTAGAACATACGATTGACGGAAACTCGGGGACTACGCCTACCTGATGAGCCCCAGGGAGGCTGAAACCGGTAGTGGGTTGTCGAAGGGCCGTCAGCAGCATTATGAGTAGTGTGTTGCGTCTAGACAACTACTGATGTCCCTGCCTTCCAATATCCCAAGTATAGAATTCTTTATTCATGTCTTTCCTTGACTGCGATCTGTGTGAGGCCGAATAATAGCAGCTCTGTGAAATCCGTTACACCACCCCGGGTTCTATTGTCGTCGTATTGTATATGGGGTTCGTTCACATCTGTAAGTATTGTACAAGTTCATTATAAGTTCACACATAGCTGCAATGTTTCAGCAAACAGAGAGTAGTAAGATCACGTGGTATACAAACCAAACACAACCAAGCCATTGGAGTTGGAGAGAAGCCATTGTCCTCCGTGATTACTAAGTCGATACTTCCTTGATGTTTTTTCCGAAGCACCTGTGGTTCTGAGCTCAACCAAAAGATGCGCCGTGCACTTTCTATTTTACACACAGCGCGAAAAAGAAAGTATTATAAATACGTTGTTTAGGTGAATTTCGCCCAAGTGTTCCCCGTCAACACCGACTTAATCTGCCAATAAATGTGTATCACAACATACATGTTCTTTTGGTGTTCAACTAGGAAATAACATTGTTCGAGATTAGAGGACGGAAGTTCAAAACTGTTAGTGGGATGTCTAGAGTTTTCAGCGACCACAGGAGTAGCGTTAAAACAAAACTCATTGTTGTGCCTCAAACGCTAAAAAGCTGCAAACTTACCCCAGGTTTTCCTTTGGGGCCACGGAAACCATGAAGTCCATCAGCTCCGGGAATGCCTTGGTCCCCTTTCTCTCCAGGAACCCCTGGACGACCAGGTTCTCCATCAAAACCTCTAGCTCCCTAAATTGAGAAGAAATGACAACAAACTATGAATTTGAAATTTTGTACGGGCACATAAAAAGTTAGGTAGCTCTTTCCAGGCGAAAAAATATGGTCATTACTGGTGGTCCAGTGGTATCATAACCAAACTAACCGAAAGGTGTACAAAATGAGTCTCCGGACAACTGTGACCAATCTAGAGATAGAGAGAGGGATGCAGAAAATTTTAGTGCACTGCTAGCACACTTCATGCGCATAAGACTTTCTGCAGTTTTGGCATTTGTGTTTATACCCAGCTCCACTGCTGGCCAATTCAGTTGTGCATATTTCGAATGCAGCAGGAACACGACCTTTTGTAGGTGTGGGTGAACCTTGGTATCATGTGATCGTCATGGAAATTGACGGTGTACAATTTGGATAAGTTAAGATGCCAGTGACGACAAGTATGTGACTCCTACTGAATATCGATTGGTCTAATTCTGAAACGGGACTGGAATTACGTAAAATTTGACTTGAGCAGATCATGCAAAACTCAGAGACTTACCGGAGCGCCAGGCAATCCGGGGTTTCCAGCATCACCAGGTGGGCCCTGGAAAAAAATGGTAATTACTAATCCAGTAATGAAAGACAGAAGCAGTAAACAATTATCACTGTATGAGGGAAGATTGCATTCCAAACTTACCCTGTCACCATGACGCCCAGGTAGGCCTTTTTCTCCCCTAGGTCCCGGAGGTCCATCCAGGCCCTGTTTAGTTCGGAACACAAACAATAACGCACTGATAACCATAAAATGAAAAGGTGTCTCTCAGAAATCAACAGCATCGTGTCATCGGGATCAATAAGTCATTCTGTAAAGAAATCAGACAGCCCTTTGGAAGGTTATCGTGTATTATTGAGCCTTCAAGGCCATGCGTATTGAAAACGGTAGTGCACACAGGGTCAACAGTAACTGAGTTTGCGTCACCACCCCAAATAATGGATGCTACTCACACTGAGAAACTTGAAGCAGTTTAATAAATCAATGGTGTTTTAAGCAAAATCCTCGTAGCATGAAAGATGCCATGCTGCTTAAATCAGGACTCAAACTCTTCAATGGTATCCATAACAGTTTTGGTTCTGAGCATTAAGTTTGTTTTGGTAGGCAAGATTGACCATGTAACTTATGATCCGACAATAGTTCACCGGTACTACTGAGTATAATGCCCGTCAGTAGTGAGAACAGCCATCGGAAGTCATTAAGAAAGTCTCCATCCTAGGGGTATTGTCTATTTTGATGGAGGATCCTAGTCAGTAGGAGAGAAACAAACCAAACCTCATAGTGTACTAACGCCGAAGCGAATCGAAATAGAGGAATAGATCAGAGTATCGTGAAACAGCAGCAAGCAACCGTTCATGGCCGACCGAACAAGTGTTCAAGCTATTGGTCGGGATTTCGCGGGTTCGAGCCTCCCTGGAGTTTCATGAGATACTTAATGTTGATGATCCCAATAGGGATGAGACAGCTTTACAGTGCTTCTCGGCTTTTGAACATAGACTGGCTTCATTTGCAGGACAAAGTCTCGTTTAAAAAGCCATGAACGCTTCCAGTACAGATGGGAATGACCGATGTAGTTGTCCGTCAGCGACGGAACTTTTATCATTGGAGGTATACTGCGACAAACCTCGAAACCTTCAAATTCACTTAACAACCAATGGTGTGAGTTTTGCTTAAAATTTTTTGCGAAATCACATCCAAGAAAACAATCCCAAGACGTTTTTACGTTTTAAAGCATATTATGGAAAAACTTGATTTCCGCGCAGCATAAAAGCAAGCCGTTTCCTTAGGAATTATGACCTCTTGTGGACAAAAAAACAAACCTAAAAATTCTACACAGTTCTATCCGCTCTTTACTACAATGTCCAGATTTATATATTTAACGTTCCGCTATGCGGAGCCCGCATAAACCATCCTGGGTTGTACATATTCTACGTCATGAAACTATTCTTCGGCTTGAGGTCACAGTAGTTTCTACATAAACTGTTGCCTATCTGTTCGAGCTATCTTCTGGAGTTATTCAGAATGGCCTGCGGTTTATGCAACTTCTACGACAAAACAATGTTATGATTAGCTTTTTCTCGAAGTATTGTAACTCTTCACTTGATTGACTTCATATACCGGTACGCCTTGGAACAGGGCTTGTATTGTCGAAATTAAGAGTCGATAATTGTCCGCTTGATTCAGATCATTTGTACATTCGGTGCTGATTGATGGAGCCCCGCTGTCTCTGCTGTGGTTAAACGACTACCATAATTGCCCTTGACCAGCAGTTCAGCCAAATAACTTACAGCAGAGGGAGAAAAAGCAACGTAGAAATTCACTTAAACTCCTGCCAAAACAGACGCCCACAAGTCAAGGGGTGCCTGTTTAGCCCATAAATCACAGTGTTCCCTGGTTAGTACAAACTTACGATCGATGTGGTACGTAGAACCAAAATGGGCGAGTGTGGGCGTATGTTGAAGTTGAGCTGGTGAGAATGCATCAGAACTCATTGGCAGCTCGCACAAAGTGGCAGTACCCTAGCATGAAATCGAAATGTTTCAAGTCACCCTAGAGCTAAACCTAAAATTGAGAGAACTGACGAATATATGGATATCGTGGTCAGCAAGTTGCATAGCCTAGTTTACGAAAAAGTTACGTAATTCCATTTCCCATCTCATCCAGGTTGTGATCTAGATGACTGTAATCTGGATCAAACATAGACATCACATCAAGTGCAGGAGCGAGTTCAACATCTTACCGGTAATCCAGGCTCTCCGGGAGGGCCGGAAGGCCCTCGTTCTCCTGGTGGTCCCTGCAGACAAAGTAGGATAAAGAGAAGGTGAGTGCAAACCTAAAGTGATGGAGCCACATGGGGGCAGTACACTTCGGTGCATATATGGGTGCTCATGAGTAGAAATGTGTTTACTGGCCAGTGCAATCGACAAATTGTATGGAATTCATGATAAACCCGCTACAATTTTATAAAGGTTTCCAGGCCTATGTTTCCACCCACTGTGTACGATTCCATTCATAATTTCACTGGATATCACTTATTCAAATGGAATCTTCATGTAAACGTTAGCATGCATGGCTAAAGAACAGCTGCTCTGTAATACACAGGATCTTTAGTAAACGGCCTCCTAAGATGTACCTTTAACCCCACAATTTGCTAACCTCGAGTAGGGACCTTTCTCAATAGAAGGCTACGTTCTAGCGGTCTCGAGAATTCCATCTTTGACCCGATGGGTAAAAAACAATATCCCTCCTCAAAGGCAAAGAAAAGCTCTGGCAGTTTTGTACTCCCACAACAGGGGCCCTTTGTTTCAATTTTCAGGAAATACGGACACCAATCGAAATTGCTGGGTCACAACAATCCCATGTAATACAGAAATTCATGATACATATCATGGGGCCGGAATTCAACAGTGGTCAGTCTAGACTTTATGGTCAACATTGTGAATACTTCAAACTATTCTGAGCTCGGTTGGCGGAAAAAGCACAGTTCTGAAGGAGATGAGCCATCCCAATGGTTCATGTCCTTGGATGACCGCGTTGTAATGAGTACGTTGATCTTGCTTTTAGAGGTTGAGATAAGCGTTGAAAAAGCGTTATAGCACACAGTTAAGCTAATACAACGATTGAAATATCGTCGAAAAATACCACGAAACCGAAGGGCTTTTTAACTGTTGTTCTCCGAATGTGCATTCCCAGATTACTGTGTTCCCAAATCCCTAAACAGACTACACACTACACCAGTTCAGTGTCCTAACCTACGTTGATTACGTAAGCTTCAAATCAGTAATCAAGTAAATCCTGTTTAAGGTCAATACGGATTAATCATTCTGGCGACATTAGCGCGAAAAATACCAAAATGTTGACAACTCAGGCTAGTATGGACCCGGACTGTGCACTTTATCGATATATACAGCTGGGATGTATAGGTTATTTCACCTATTGTTGGGCCTCGTTCAACTGCATTGGTTGGACAACTGATAAGTTTGTCAAAGTTTGTCCGTCAAAGAATGGCTTTTTGGTTCATCGTGTATGCTGTACTTTAAGTGATTCTAGATTTGACGATAGCCAATCAAAAACAAAGATGAGGTATTTAATTACAGAGCAAAGAATGGATTGCGAGAGGATGGGAAAAGTCGCACAGTATTTTCATCAGTTTAAGAGATGTCGTGAAAAGTTTGAGCATTTTGTACCCCAGCAGTACCTCAAGGTTTTATTGAGTGTGCGAGAATTATATGTGGAACGGGGGCAGGACAATTTGGACATTACATTTGAACATTACTATTACATATATCCTATAAAGCTAAGTATTTGACTCAAGAGCCACTCGGTTGTCCCATGAACCCCACCCCGCCTCCCGAGTAGGGACCGATGGGACCGATCTGACTAGGTCACACGGGTAACATTTATTGGGAGAGGTCACCACAATATTTCGCTGAGGGAAATAATTTCGACTAGCCAAAATACTCGTACTATAGCATACCTCACAGTATACAATACAAGTACAGTTTACACTCGGTCCATACACTTGGCCAAGAGGTGACCTGATATTTTAGCGTCTTACACCGCCCTGATGTTTCACTCTGCAGGCGCAAAGCGATGAAATCCACTGAATTGAGGACAACGTGGAATGATAAATTCACATTCAGCAACCGTCTGCACAATCATCAAGCTGCAAGCTAAACGAGCCTGCTGTTTTTCAACGATTTAACTGAGTACGATTTTGTTGCTTGTGCACTGCTTCCTGAATCTTCGCCCGGTGTCAAAACGTCCATCATGAGCTTCCCATAATAGCCTTTTGAACTCCGTCTGCACCAGGGAGTTAAGAGACAATATCCTAATATAGATTTGTTAGGGAGTATCATCACATTCGTTTTCACTCACCATAGGACCTGGCACGCCTGGTGGTCCTTGCTGTGAGTGAGCATCTAAAACACACGGGTAGCCGTCTGGACCACGTGGACCGGGTTGACCTTTGTCGCCTTTCTGACCTTCAATCGTGATTGCCGAGGCTGGGCGACCCGGGGGACCCATTCGGCCTTGGACGCCCTTGAAGCCCTTCAAGAAGACAGATGTAACAGACAAAATCAATAAGGGAAGGTAGTGCCAATGAAAAGATGCATTTGTCTGCACGCGCTAGAAAGTTGAATATATTGGTGATAATGAGCGAATGATACGTAGGTAAACTTCCAGGGCCATAATGAACGGTTTGGAATAGAAGAACGCCGGTGGCCCCAGTTTTCAGCTAGTTTGACTAAGTGTAAAGAGCCTGGCGCGACAGAATTTTTGGAAGCATGATACTCCAGCGGAAATCCCCTCATCCAAAACGTCAGACTGGAAGCAGTTCACAAAGCACCACAAATAAAGATCATCAGACGGATCTGACGGCCCAGCGGAACCGAAAACCAGCCGAACGACCTAGTCGACAGGGACTAGCGCGCAAAGCTCACAAAGTACGAATCAGAGAAGTCAACCTCAAAGGTCACCTGCCAGCTGACCAATCAGAGCACCGATTGGTGGTTGTCCCCCGAACACAAGGTTCCTTGTGGCTGCAGCTTTCCAAAGTCTACAAAATCCTTATTCAACAGTGACTGTAAACGATCGCGATCCGGTATCAACTGACACTTCGAAAACGATGAAGCCTCAATCTTAAAACAAATCTCGGATTTTCAGCATACATTAACTACCTTGGTGGGAGGAAATCATATTTGCAGTATACCGATTTTTCTACGGACGGTGTGGTAGCATTTGGATGACCTTCAGTAAGTACAAGTTAATAGTACCTCCAAAACTTTCGTCGCCTTATCCAAACACGCTTTTCTCATTGCTTGCCATATTTTATGTCTGTGACATTTTTTCGGTATACATTGCGACACCAACCAATCCACAGTATTGAAAGAGTTGTTTCTCATTCATGTTAGTCCGTGGAAGTCAAAATGACCTCTCGGCTTATATGAAGTCGCTTTGCCCGTTTCGTCCATATTTTGGTTGTATTGCAGGCTTAAAACTCTACAGGACAGCTGGCACATTGGAAAAGCTTGGTTTTACCGTGAGCCTTCTAGCTATCAACGGCCTATTACAGTTGGAAACTGGTTGGGCTAAACTAACCAACTGGGGCTTTGAGATGCAAGAAAGTCGGTTATGTCATAAGTGGGAAACTTTCTCTACAATTTGGTTTTTATGCTCAGTATTGCCAAACAAATGAAGTTGTGATTTTCTCTTCCAACTGTTCTGAACAAATCGAAGGGCGGTTTTACCATAGTCATGCAAAATGTGGGCGCTATGCAGTAAAAAGAAATCAGAATACCTTAACAGAGGGTCCCATCGGTCCGGGGTCACCCCTTGGTCCTTTTTCGCCCATATCGCCCTGAAATAATGGAAGAACAAGGTTGTAAGTCTAACAGAGTGATTGAGTGTCATCTGAATTTTCTACACACTTATAGGACGAAATCTCGATTGAAAAGTCAAATTTTTGTTATTGGTTGGTACTCGCTATCTGTGCAAGGGTGCTCCCGGTATATGCAAACTTGCCATCGGATACGAAACCTGTTAACTGCGGAAGAGAGAACCAAGATCAAGTCAAACAAATAAGGCGTGCACGACTAAATGACCAATTGTTACACGTGCGTCATATAGTGCATATCAGGCAAGGTCATTTGCTCACGGCCAGTCTGGGTCAATCGACAGATGTCACCAAAGGTACATACATGATCTAGTTACACGGATGTCGGTCTAGCTGACCGCCATATAGTTGTACTACAAGCTGGTAGCAACCATCAATCTTTTTGGCATGCTGACGACTTTCTAACCGTCCGCTGACATTCATCATCCCCCGAGATTTAAGGCGAGTAAGTGGAGATCCAGCGCAAATCGTTTGTGGCCTTATCTATCCTGCCTGAGAAACCGTCCGCTTAGTTTGATTTGACAAATAACCCGGAAACTGACGATCTGTATTCGTGGATTGACTTCCTTCGAGTTCAGTGATCCTACAACGGGAGTTGAAGTATCAAATGACAGATCTTGCAGTGAAGCGGGTGATATTGATCGTTTTGGCCTCCATGAACAGTAGGAGTGAAGGCGTAGGAGATGGCTTAGTTAACCGTTGATTTTCCCGGTTTTCATTTGCCATAAATGTGTGAACTGCTCTTCATAGTTGAGTCCATGGGTACTTTCAAACTTGTCGAAAAATTTGATGCTCCAACCGCACGACCATAACACTGCTTTACACTAATATCAGTGTGGCTACAACGAAATCGATGGGTAAAGGTGGGGTATGCTTATCATTTCTTTCCAAAAAAGTGCAAAGCAAAAAAGCCGCATTTCATTAGCAAGGATTTCTCGATGAGCGAGTGGAGGTGGCTCGCTGAAAATAACAGAAAACTGCTTTCAAAACGTACTTTTTGTCCAGCTGGTCCAGGTGGTCCGTACACACCCTGTAAAATGAATGTGGCAAACAAATTGCGGTTGACTCAGTTGGTAAGGCACTCTTCCCATTGGTTCGTATGGATTACAAACATAGATTTGAAGAAAAGTGTACGAATCTTACATCGGTCGAGTTTAAGGATAACGGTGTCTACTGGGAAGAAAATAAGTTAAATGCAACTCGTACGAGTTCCGTTCCCCCCGGCAGACAAACTCTGTGGAGCCGCGTCCGCAGCGCTTCGAAAGTCAGAGGATTACAGATAAGGAAGAGAAAATTTACCGCCAAAATGTTCAACTCATTGAGACTGGTATCCGAAATACAGCTCGCGTTATCCTATCAGCATGGAGAAACAGGTCGATTAAGCTTGGACAAGGTCTCAATCAGATAAGTTGAGGTTGAGCACATTCAGGAAGTGCTGAGAAGAAATGGCTACCTTAATTGTTTCAACAAAACTCAGTGAGGCCATCCAAATGAAAACCTATAAACTATTTAGACGAATCTACAGATACCGTAAGGATACTCTGAGCACATGTACTATTCCAGAAATACTATATTTCGACTAGACGAACAAGGGACTCTGTATATGCGGATGACCAAACTGATTATTACGGTTCTTCGGTTGCTAGGCCAGATAACTAGGTGAAATTAGTAAACAGCAACGCGTACGAGTAGCCGAACACGCATGTGTTCAAACCCGAAGTACCGCTCAGCCGCATAAGCTAGAAAAGAATTGATAGTTACACTCCATGCCCTGTCAAAGAGCCACGTTGTACGCTTTGATCAAGTGGAAATAAACTACGCCAACCTAAAACCGTACACAGAACATCGCTGTGGAGAAACCTTAGCTACACGTTCTTCTTCTGGATGTGGCAACCGAACAGATGGCCACCAACTGTCTGAGGTCTGAATAGGACTGATAAATGTCAAAAATCATGAACACGCACATGTAAGCGTTGCTACATCACCCTAAACGCAGTGAGCACATCGAGGCCTGAACCGGATCAATTAGAGCAGCGCATAGCATTTTAATTGCTCCGGTGGCACGTGTTCCCTTGTTTCTGTGATATCGATCACTTCGCTCCTGAAGAAATTTACTGGAACCGTTGGGCAATGAGACTCCGCTCAAAAGTAGTGTGTTCTTCCCTAACATAAGCCACCAACCCGTTGAACAGGAAGCAAAGAAGTTCCATCAAACGCTAATGAACTTTGCCAGAATCCACTGAATTATCCGAAGGTTTCTAGCGCTTATCCGATGTTTGCTACAGGGACAATCCAATGCACCGTTTGGAAGAAATGTAAGAAATATGCTTCAAACTCAGTAAAACAAGAACCCCCAGCAAAACCAGAGCTGAGATGGCGACCAGAGCCGCGAATCATTGGTTACTTTGTAGGGTAACCATATTAAGGTTACTGCTGTCACTAAAAGACAAGTATTGGGGAATGCAATGCCCCTATTTTGGTAGTTGTTATCGTGAACTGATTCGACTTTGTCTGGGTTCGTCTCTACTCGCCGCAAGCGGACAAACAAGGAAATAAATCGGAGTGGTATTCACAAATGTAGTCACTAGATTTATCATACAAGCGGAATAACATTACATATGTAAATTGCCTCCCAAATCAAGCCACCGAATCTGTCAAAGACACTCCGTTATATCCAAAACTTAATCGTAAACCATTCAGCTAGGCTACTGAAAATTTCCATCCAGTTTTGCATGTGCCCATGACACCACTTTTGGGCTGTAAAGAAGTCCCTCAGGCATATGGTAATTGAAAATGTATACAAGAGTTTCTGATCTGCTTCCAATGTTGCAATCTTTCGAAGTTAAACTGTGTCATAAAATAAACAACTAAATACTCGCCTTCATTTGTGTGCATAATCTTAAAAGAGCACTATTAAACCATAGTTCTATAGCGAAGATCTCGTCGAAGACGCACCGAAATTTATTCATTCGGGCATTGGAAATATCGCAAAAATACCCATCATCCGTAGGGCAGGAACGGTTATGCTGAGCCCAAGTTGCACGCATGCTGATGAATTTGTGCGAAAAATTAAGCGATGGTCCAAAAACTATGACATCGTTTGCTGAGCTGTATTGCGGAAAGTAATAAGTAGTATTCAACACATGCACTACACATACGCAGAAATTCGAATTTTCGCCAGAAATACTTGAGAAAAGTCCACTATTAGCTCAGCGCGTACTTGGATAAAAGTGTACCTTTATTAATTAATAGCGGTCCCACAGTTTTGGGTGTGACACATAGTCACAGGAAGTGTCATTAACATGGATATTGCATGACATGATTCACGGAACCGGCTGTTTCACCGAATCTAAATGGCAATCACTGTGTTCTAAAGCTACATATTGTATTTTTATCAATATAGTACTGAGGCCTGCATTGTTTGGTCAAAGGCACACGTGGAGCTATTCACAAATCCAGTGAACCACAGTGAAGAGAAAGTATTTACTTCCAACCAATATCACCGTTTACGGAACCGATTCTGTCTGTCAAGGGTGTTTTCCAGAGATAACTTCCAGGTCACAGCTAATCATCCTTGACAGTTCAGTCTAAAATCGGACGCATGGATTCACGTTGCACAAACGCCTACTTTGATACAATTTGGAAAACGGTTTACAACTCCAGGGAGGTGTTCACGGTTCAACCGTGTCCTAAGGGTTTCTAGTTTTAAGTGATACAAAAGTTTTCGTGGAACCCAGTCCAGCCAGAGTCTACTGGTTAAATAATGTAATAAATAATCGTTCGGCTGTAGCAACCTTTCGGTGCCTAACTTTCATGCCACCGGAAGGAAGCACGAGGGCTGGGATACTGCCAGGCCACCCAAGCCTAGACAGGGGAAGTCGAGAAGGAGAGGTCGGGTTCGAACCACGGACCCTCCGGTCAGTAAGTTAGCGCCTTAACCACTGAGCCATCTCGCCCCCGGAGTCCACTGGGAAGGACTACAAAGCATAGTAAATTTGTGGGTTCTGGTCCAAGTCTTTTCACGTCTACTGGCCATTGTTTACTTCGCTTATTGTCCTTCGGACAGATTCTACTGTCCGAGTTCCATTTTTGCCAAGTCCATTGGAAATCAAGTCAGTAGCCACCAGGCGAGCGCGCGGTAAACCAGCAGTTCCATTTGGCATTGGTGTGCAGATACTCTTTGTACTGTTTGTACCCATAATGAAGGCAGCTGAAAGAAAAAATGGACATACTTTTCCACCTGGTGTGAAGTAGATGACCTGTCCAGGTTGGCCTTTTGGACCCTGTCGACCCAAGGGTCCGGGTAAACCCTTGAATCCGAAATTTCCGGGTGGTCCAGGAATGCCATTTTCACCCTGAAATTGAATAGTAATACGTTTGGAGGCAAAAAAATGAGCTAATGGAAAAAAGTACTTAAAGGCATGATATTTTGTATATGATCTCACTTCCGGAGGCATACTTCGACACGTTGCCCAGGTATGTTTATTTTAATGCCGTCCACGGGTGTGGGAACCGTATTCGTGATGTTGCTCCTCAAGGACAGAGGGCTCCTTCGCACTAGATCCTTACACTTCCCAGTTCTTTCCCTTCTTCTTTTGAGGGTTCTTTTTCCATGTTTATGTGGCAGCTAAGCGTCAGTATATGTTGCCAGTGCATTGCTTTCAGTGATCAGTGGTGCTGATGAACACTTCAATGGTAAAAGCCTTGGAATTCTACACATCTCATGGTTGAAAATTTAACTGCTGACTGAGAGGTCGACGATTTGAGCCTGCCACTACTTTAGATATCTTAGCACTGACTGATCTCTCATGAATGTTTTGAGTTGCATGGGATCCGTGTGTCCCGAAATGGGGCGGCTGGACACTCTAATTTAGATGATTGTTACATGTCTACCCTCAGTCGAAGCAACGTTAGATCGATCGGGTGAGGCCAGGTGCATTAGTCCAGTCCGTGTTTGAACGCATGCCTGGTTCGTACAAGAAAGAGGTCTAATAACTTGGTTCTTTCAGCTTTGTAGGGTAAGTTTTGGGCCTTTTTGTCTTAACTAGTAAATAGAGAAGCAGCTGATGGGTGGTTTTTTTTGGGTGGTTTCAAAACCAAGATTTCGGGAGGTTTTGAAGCTGCAATTTCGCGCGTCCAATTTATTGACGATGGTCGCAATATTTGCAATATTTGAAGTTGCATTCACATCCTACTAATTTGAACAGTTCTACTCCTGTCATGATGCCATTATTTTTGTTGGCCAACATCAAACGGAAGAACCACTGGATTCGAGTTTCGTTGCTATTGCACTTTATCAGCAGTGCGAATCCCTCGCCTTGCCCGGAACTAAAACTCAGAAATCTGAAAAACAAGGCGAGAATACACTAAACGAACCCGAACTGTCACACCTTAACAGGTGAATAGGTTCAGGCTTCAGCCAGCTTGCCAAAAGTTTAGAATGTACTATCATGTAACAGCACGGCTAGTAAACATTACTTGAAAACTCATGAAAGAACATTTTCATACAAAAGGGCACCGGATGGCCAGGTCCAACTGTTTGTCTTATATTTGAAGTTGATGGGGGGATTCAACTGGCTCACCACTCCCCAACCCATCTCTAAGTGGCGTTTCTCTGTTAGACGCATTGTGTTGTCTCAGACTTGATCTTGGAACCTCAGGTATGTTCTCAACTATCTAACCTTTTGTTAAGTCCTTGTCAGAAAAAAAGATGTTTTATGAATGCCCACAAAAACGCCGTAAATTCCGGAGGAAATTAACTAATAATTATATATTTCAGGCTATGGAGAAATTCTATTACGCTTACCTCGGTTCCTATCATTTTGGTTGTTCGTGATAGTTCAATATCGTTTAAGGCAAAATAACACCCGGAGGCCATAAACATTAGACCAGAATTAAGCTGTGTTGAACAGATGCGTATATTTGTCCCCATGTGTTCTGTTTTCGCTCCAGGCGATTACCAAAAAACAGATAATCCATTTGCTGGCAACACGTTTCGAACGGAGGAGAGGGACGTATGAAAGCTGGTCGCATCTAAGTTTCAGTCTGGTAAGTTCTAGCATTAAAAAGACTAAACCGTGGTCCCTATGTCATCTACCAGACTGGTTACTATTTATAAGGTCCCTGGAAACTCTCCGATAATTTTCTACGGATTTCACCTCTTTGAATGTCATCCTTGAAAAGAAGATGCATTTGGAAATCCGGCTATCCCCATTCTAGTCTAAAACTGTACGCTTGTGTCCGTGAAGGCAATGTGGACTTTTCGAGAGTTGCAACCAAGCCCATGCCGGATTATGGATGAAGCTTACTTCTTCCCTCATCGTATCGCTACTCCCTTAAACCTTTATAACTGGTTTAGACTCAGTTATTCGGAAAAGAAGACGATTAAACGAACGTACCGGATCACCGTAGCAACCAATATCTCCTTTATCACCTTTTTCGCCCATTAGTCCTGGATAGCCCTGAAAAATTATGGGAAAGCAAGTGCGATTAGTTGCATGAGGGCTGAAAAAAGTGGCTACCGTTGAATAACATTCATGAATTCATGACCATGTGTTCAGACAGCCGTTAAGCCATCAACTTGTTTTTCAAAGATACACTCCCTCTTTATTACAAGGGATCCATCCTCATTCTGAACAAGATAAAAAAACTTAGGAAATAGTCAACTCGTGGAAATAAGCGCTAACCTTGGAGTGGTTTGAGAATCGTATCGATTTTTCACGTGCCTGCCTATCCGCTAGTCGCACAAATTAATTGTACTATAGGATTTGCAAACAGACTAACTCAGTGACATGGTTGGCATAAACGCTTATCTTCGGCCTACGATTCCGGATGACTCAACCGCAGAGAGCTGAAGTCACCCTATCAGTTTCTTATTGCTGTGCTCGCAGAATTCATGTATGCATGTGGATGAATTTCTAGTTTGCTTTCTTCTGCTTTAGTCATGAATATCCTTGAAAATTTTCTCCTATCGTTGCGGTACTACAACCACATTACCAGTGATTTAATAGAAACACTTTTTTTGGTCGATTAAGTTTTGATGAAAAACGAGAATGTTTCTTTGATTTTTCGCTATTTTAGGAAGCAGTTGTTGCTATACTTGCATCCTTCATGTTCTGATCAAATGGGTCTCCTACAGTTTGTCTGAGCAGCATTTTGCAGCAAAAACGATGTGGCTCCCCGTAGGATAGGCCTCTTGTGAATAGTTGGATTCCACTGTAGGAGTGAGAGAGTTCATTGCAACAAAATTTAGCTTTGGTCTGTTCCAAGTGGACTTGTCAAGAAGAGGACAACCAGACATACCGAAATAGAATGATCATTCATGTATTGGTTGAAATCCAAATCCCAGAAGTCAAAATAAACACATACCGAAAGTCCATGCTGTCCGTGGTAGCCTGGAGGACCTTGGGGACCCTAAAATGGCAATTAAAAGGAACGGAAGCACACGATAATCTTTCTGTTTCTCAAAAGGGACTCTCGAAGCACCACCTTGTTTGTTAGTGCGGAGGGAGCGAATGGAAATGCTGTGATCTCAAAACAAATCGATAGATAGAAAACAGTGCTCAACATTGGAGAGGATCAATATTAGGATTCATACATAACAGGAATACCGTACAGAGAAGTTGCTTGTGGTGCAAGACTACCTGGAACTCTAGTTCCATTGTGTGCATCGTATTGTCATCTTTAATGTAGTAGTGGCTAGTGGGATCTTTTAAGTATTCCTCTCCCTAGGTAAGGATTTGTCAAATGGACGACAAGACGAGGTATTCGTTTTTGGGTGGAATAGTTCCGATTCACTACTGATGGACACGGTATGCACTATTCTAAATCATCGCCATGTTAAACTCTCGGAAAGATTGCTTTGATCAGTACATGTTATCTTTAGCCAAAAGCCGGCTAGTTTGTTGTTTATACAATGTTAAACGTCCCCACCACGGGAAAACAACGAATTGCGGTAGATTCCATGCGGAATAGGCCGAAATCACGACAAGAAGTCGAAATGCTTATATCAGGAGAGAGATTAATGGAAGGACGTAATTGTCTTCGGTTTTTACTGAAAAAATGTGGTCAGCCTCATGTGGCCTTTGTAGACCCATTGACTCCCGGAGGTTTCCCCCTTTAAGGGTGCTAAAACAGCATATTAAAAAATTTCCTGCTCGTGTAATAAATCTTACGGAGATTGTAGGATGACCTCATGTTTCTGAACGAATGAAGCCCGGTCGCGCCAAAAGAACCCACCTTATTTGGAAGTGCTGTTCAATCGTAAGTAATCCAAATTGAATAAGTTAAGATAACTTTCTAATCTCGGACAGATCCCTCAGTCAAGCGGCAAGCATCAAACGCCTGAAGTGAACCCTTGTAAACGTGGCTATAATCTCAGTGCAGGGGATACTGAAATTACCGTCCACTCTCCATTATCCCCGTTCAGGGTATATCAAAATGATGTTTAGGTGCACGAAGAATGTTCTGTGTGAGCTAGTTAGTTTTGTCGCTTCATTTTGTGGGGCTTTCGTGTCCACAATTGCTTACTTATTTACTGTACCAGTTAAATAAACGCAGTATTGTTGATTGTGAGACGATTTGGGAATTTCCAACTGGGATTTTATCCTTAAAACAGAGCCAATCTACCAACAACTTATAAGTAGTCCAAAAAAGAAAGAATAATTCCCTGACCGGTGAAACTTCCATCTGAGACTATCATAAGTGACAGATTCAGTTGGATTCCAGTGAGTCTCCCGTCAAAACCAAATTGGTTTGCAGATGGGTGGATAAGTCGAATTTCATTAGAGAATTTGTCACTCGAGGAGCTAGTCAGCAAGTGACCAGGTGATATGGATTCCTTGACTGAAAGATGAGTGGTGCTCTATCCTATCTTGGTTCGAGCTGGTCACACTGTTGATCAGCCGCTCGTCGCCGAACGGTTGCATTCAAACTACTAGCTAGGAGGTCTAGAGTTCGGAAGTGTCTGGAGTTTCGTGAGGTGCGCACTGCTGATGTTTCCAAGTAAGAATAAAACAGCAGTACAGTGCTTCCTGGCTTTCAGCATAGACTAGCTTCGCTTACACGGCAGAATCCCAATCGGAAGTGCGGTGCTAACCATAAACCCTTCAAGCGTGAATATTTTTGTTCCTCTCAACGAGCGTGCAAAGTAGTGATTTTTTTTCGCGGTTGCTATGGTAAGAACCAGTTTCGATTACGGGTACACCTAACAACAACAAGCGACATTGAAAACCCGTGTGATGTCATTAGTTAAGCGATATCTGGCTGAAAAAGTTGAAACACTGACCAACTCATTAGCTGAGCCAATCTCCTGCTTGAACAATCTTTGTGTAAGTTTTCGATGATATCTTCCTTTGTTGCTTTCGACTCGCGTTTCGCAGATAGTCGTCCAGGTGGAAACAAACCTAAATGATTCGTATTTCTTACGCTGGAATGAGGCCGAACCGACTTTCGATGAAATGGACTCCTGATTATTAATGCAAGTGGTTGGAATTTTCTCTCTACACTTACTATACAGCGAAGCAATGGACTGGCTGAATGCACAGTCTTTTGTTTGTCCTGTGAGTAGTATTTGATCCGGAGAACTCTCCGTTGAGAACCAACCAAATTACACTGTAGTACGAACACCAGAGAAACTCAGCTTCCACACATTCGCAGCAAAAGTTGGGAGATAGTCAACATCGAGACAGGTATAAGGTAATGACAACTTTAGAGATTTGCGTAAAGATCGCCATGTGTTTATGGTCGCACAACAGGGGCAGCCGATCCCTCAAACTGAACTGCTTCAGATATGTAAGAAAACTTTTCTTTACTATACCCAGTTCCGCATATCACTTTGCAGTCCACCGGTCCACACGCAAAACCAGCACGTTGGAAATGTTTGAAGACCCCACCAGCTTGTCTGCATTCACTATTCAGATACCACACTCTATCAATCATAGAACTGACGTGCGGATAGGCATCTGGTGGCTGTTAGATGCGGAAGGCAAGGTAACCCGATCTCCAACCTAAACAATCACGCCCGTACAGAGTGGACCAGAGTTAGGAAAACTTAAAAAATGGTAGGGCGCATGAGATAGCTATCAATAGGGGAAACTGGAAGCACCGAAGCCGGTTGAAGATAGTTTGCATACTGTGAAGAAGATGTCTACCCAAGGGTTGTTTGGCTTTTATTTGAAAGAAGTCCTTACACGCGTTTTCGATATATTTCGATGCATAAAAATTTGATGGGCTGGGAGATGGCGAATTTAGTAACCGACAGAGGACACAGAAGCTGTGGTTGGATCAATGGGACACCAAATTTTACCTGAGTATGCTTGTACAGCTCTGAAAATTGTCAGTCAAAAGACGTAGTTCAATGAGCTGTGGCTATTCTGACCTCTTCAGCACTTACCCGTTCCCCTTTGAATCCTTGTCTTCCCAACTGACCAGAGTAACCCTTCTCACCCTTTGTTCCTTGAAATCCAACAATTCCAGGATCCCCAACCGGACCGGGTTCACCAGGAGGACCTAGAGGACCAGGAGCTCCCTAAAAAAACGGACGAATGTATGGCTGAAATTATAATCTCACCGTCTTAAAAGTTTGGAAGAATGAAAACTTTTGGCGCATTGCAGAGAATGCTGCAAACAGATGGGAACCTATTAAACTTGTTCAAGGCTGCATTCATGAGTACAACTTTTGCTACAAGCTAACTTCATTTACGCTGTAGAATAAAATTGAACGTAAGAATTCCATGGTATCGAGGAATCTCATAGGGCACAGGATTCTCCCTAATTTATGTTAAATAATTTTGAGGGACTTTAGATGAACCTGGTTCGCATAGACCAGTCCTTTAGGCGGAATTATCATTACATCAGCTCATGATCCTACTGATCCTACTTCAACCGTTACCACTTCAGCTAGAAATTTGGTTCACTTTCCCGTCCACCTACTCGATCAATTCGACTCGAATTGCGAAGTCTAACCTTCCTTCCTTCCTTGCCATCTACAAGTACCACACCTGCGACATTCTGAATGAGTTTACTATTCCATACTTCAACTGAGTGCGTCACAACTAACAAAAAATCACATACCCCTGTTTCGTTATTGGCACTGAGTGCAGTTCAACCAGAATCCAACTTACCACCATCCCTTTCGGTCCAATGCAAGTACATTTGTCTGGAGTGCATACTTGTTGACACCGCAACCGTTCGTAATAGTCGTATTGCTAAAACGTAAGCATAGTCAAGTTTAGTGTCTAAATCCCTCGGGGCCAATGAGGTGCATATGAACTAAACATTTCTAAACTACTCAAAAGCGGCTGGTATATCACAATGTGTATCACTACTTGGTATCACGCTAACTTGGGTAAATGAGCTTATGGGACGCAGGAGAGAACAGTATCGATGTTAACAGACGTCATATCGAGAGCTGGGATATCATCTCACTTACGGAAGCACCCAGAAGATTTGGGAGTTCTGTGGAATATACAACATAAACCCCATTATTTCATTCCGGTTACAACACCATGTGAATCGACAATTGTGGGACCAAAATCGGCTGAATCCAAGTAAACTAGGTGAACTGGATTGATAGACCCTTCCGGCTGTCACTGGAAATGTCACTCTGGATACGACTGAAGAATCCACACACTGACGTGTAAGTCAACCCAACCACCTCGTTGTTTAGAGGACTAAATGACATTGAACGAAAAATGTGTTGTGCCGCTGTTGTCTGACGGGTATATTTTACATAAACATACCAACTATGATGAAGAGATACTCAATCTATAAAGAGTCTACGCACGTAAAGGCTCGCTGTGTGAGTGTCGGCAAGTAAAACAGGCCTGTCAAACAACCATTTGGCAGAATTGGATCCTGAGTGGATGGTAACTGGTTGGAATGGAGCCGGAGTCTAAAACCTTTAGCTACTGAAAAGTCTTGACCAGTATGGAGGAAATCACTCAGGTTATAAGCCGTCTACTGACGAGACATCCGAGGTGCAGCCTGAGGTGGAACAACATAATAAGGTAGTCAGGCGTTTCAATCGGTAGTTTGAGGCTCGTGAGTCTTTAGGTCATTTCTTCTCAAGGGTCATTCAATTCCACAAAGTACTAGCCTGAGTATCAACAAAGTGGGAACTGATGAACACCCAGAACCACAGTACAGGGTCTAACAACCTACGCAGTAGCTAATGGTGAAAGGAGGAAAGCCCTACGCTGCGGAGTTGTTTATCAGAAAAACGCTAACTACACAATCACAGACTATTGGACACGAAAGTCAAACTCTCATTTGCACGTTGTTTTCAAAAACGGAATATCCGTCTTCTTCTTGAACTCTCCTGGATATTCATTGACTATCAAGCAATTGCAAACGAAAACTGCAAAGTAGTTCCACAAATTCCGTAATAAATCCTACCTTCCATTAGATCAAGGCGGAGTTACGAGAACACACATACTACTCGCATGTCTCATCAGTAGTATCCACCGTTACACTGGTAGAGTAGTAGCCTAGTTATCGGGATGTATTGTTGGAACGTATATGGGTATAAGCAACAACGTGAGAATAACGAAACACACACGAAATATATACTATCATTTATGATATGCTTCAAATGAATGTGCTGCATAAAGGCCAATTCATGTTTCAATTGGCATGGTATTCGAGATATCGCAGTGGATTTTCTGGACGTAGAACATTAATTATGCCTTTAATGGAAAGTCTTGCGGCTCACGACGTGGACACAGTTCCTGAGTTTCTATCATCCCTGTGTTCCATTTGGAAATCAAGTTTCACCCAAATGACCAAATACGTATTAATTCACAGACTAACAAAATGGAGAGAGTGAGCTTGGTAATTCGTTAGGTTCAAGGTAATTATCGAATGAATGTTGCTCATCATTTGCGTACAACTTGGTGTTCAACTAGGAAATACGATTAATGGAAACTCGGAAACGATAGTTGCCCGATGTGTCCCAAAATGCAAGTAGCCGGTCCTGAGTTGTGGAAGGGTTTACAACAACATTATGATTAAAGCGTTTTGCCAGGCATAAGAAGAACCTTACAGAGAACGTTAATCCATTAGGGGATTAACAGTCCATCCAAATAATTCTACCTAACAGAGGATCTCCGAATGGCGTTGGCGCGTTAAAACCTGTGCAGTGAGCGCTGCTCAAGCAGTCTGTTAAAACAAGCTAAAACAATGTCAAAAACCCACAGGTATACGGCATGGTAACCATACGGCGATGAGTGAATTTCATGAGATACGTTCGGGGACTCTTTCCAGGGGCACCTCAGCAAGGTAAGAAGTTCAGCCATGTAATCACCAAACAATTGTTGAAATGATTTCTCATTTCTGGCCATTTTTCTTCCTCTCACATATTACTGTGAACGTTCTCACCAGACAGTTTGTTTTGAGGAATGCCAGTGAACCTGAGAGAATGTGTGTACCAGACTGGTAAGCTTTCACGAATTGCTTAGGACTTCAACCAGATATCCGAGTATTCCAGGTTTTTGAAAACACAAATCGTACATTTACGGTTCGGAAAACACCAAAGCCATTGTTTGTCAGCCTTAGCTTTCCGGTTTTGCGACAATCTATCTTTATTTTTAACTGACTCATGTCTGGTATATGACACATTGTTTATTGTGACCAGTGTCATCGTTCGTGTTCCAAACTTACTGCCGCGAAAGTGAAAACCCAGTAAAAGAAGGGTTTTGGAACTCCTTAACGGAGGAGAACAATTTCAAAACACAACAGAAAACAGATCCACCAGGAAGACTTGTGTATTTTGCCCATTCTGTCTTCAACAATGAAACCATGACCCAAAGTTTGCGATGCGGTTCGTGCTTCACTCAGATATAGGTGTTTTTTAACCGCTCCAAATTAGTGTGGCCATAACTGACCGTTGGAACATGCCACCTAATTTTGATCAAAAGCCCCGGGTCATGCTAAATTACGTAGACTAATGTGATAGTGTGTAATGTTCAGACTAGTACGAAGATCTTTGTTCTAGCCAGCCCCATAAGTCATTCGAAAACCTGTGCGTTACAGTACAGAGTTACCAAGACGCGAGGTCATAAAATAGCAACTTGACTCATCCTACTGAAATGGAATTGAAGGTTTACGTGGCATCTTTACTCCCCGATCGTAGACCTCACAAAAACTGACACAATATAATTAAACGAAACAAATAGTACAAACTTACCGCTGATATAAATGGTGTGATGTATAAAAGTATTGCTAATAAGAGGGGTGATAATCTGTGGAGAGAAAGGCATCGGAAGAAACTGTGTGAGGTTATTTGCATCATGAAGGTAACAAGTAAATACATGCGGTTGTCAGAAAAACATGAATGAACATATATAGATTTCCGTCTAGAATATGCAGATACAAACAGAGTCCGCTACATGTACGAGTCATTGAACAAGGATATCGCCTTCGATCCTCCACTTGAATTACCAGGAAAGCCGAAAACCCAAACTTTGTTCTGTTGTCTTCTAGGTGAACTATTAGCTCGACACTTCTTGCACACGCATACTTCAATCCGACTATAAACAATAAGCATAAACTTGAAGGTGTGAAACAGTATGAATTTGCTTTTCAAAATGGTCTACCCTAATCAAAGAATTACCGTCTATAGCGGCTGTCTTTCTACAATGGGTAATTTGATTAGTCCCGTGGTGTTTTCATCATGGAGAAAACAGAGCGAATTTCAATGTTCTGATCGGAATAGCCCAAATCGCTTCGTTCCATACAGCATCAATATGACTGGCCATTCAAAAATTATAGGATGCATGTACAGAATTCCCATATTGCAATATGTCCTTCAGTTCCTTTAAAGACCGATTTCATCTGCAGACGTCCGTGGTATTTGTGGATAAGATCTGTTGCAGATCTGTTCCCTAGTCATAAGGAGTAACTTTCAGTTCACCAGCTTTTTTCCGCTTCAGCTGACGAACTCTCTCTTTCAAAATACACCTCTCAATAAAGGCCACGTAGCCGTACGGTAGACGTTCTCTTTACCTTGCCTAAAAGACCAACTTCATCAGTTAAGATGCGACTATTGAGTGCTGTTGAATGGGTGTCTGTCAGTTTTCTGGTTTTTCCGACTCAACATAGCTTACAATTTTTCCCCTCATATCGAATGTATTTCAACTGCACACCTGTGTGCCTTAATGAGATGATGGGTCACGAACTTCCTTATGTGGACTGGTCAAGACCGTGAGACAGTTCGTTTTCCAAAACATTTAATGCACATATATTACTCATTATTTTCGCGCTTTTGTTGGGAGCTATTAGTAACTCCGTAGGTGCGGTCGCAGCTGCAATGTATTTTCAAGCGAGATTTCGTCCTGTAAGTGAAGCCAGTGTATGCTGGAAACCCGAGAAGCAGCGTGCAGAGGTTTGGTCCTTATTAGGATTCACTAGCAGTGTGCATCCCACGAGACTCAGTGAGTTTCGAACCAGTGACCTTCCGGCCAGTGATTGTGCACTTAATCGTTCGGTCATGACTGGCTGATCAGCGGTGTTATTACATCTCACTTCTACTTATTTCAGATTGTTGGAGGAACAAGGACTTTGGTTCTCGACCAATTAGTACCTGATCTCCAGCCAACTAATGCACTCGAGTCACAAATATCCCGACATATTGCGAAAAAAAGGAGTTTGATGCGGAGTACGCCGTAGTGATAAAGCGAGGAAAAAGAAGACAGAGGTCCACTGCAGGAGTGCCGTGTAGTCAGATCGAAATTGCTTGAGTTTTGATCGTGGTTGTGTACTATCGAGCTGAGAAGCGGAAACAAAACGAAGCTATCCAGAATGTTTCAAGCGTCCGTGGTGCTACCTGACTGGGAATTTCTGAATGGCAGCCTAATCGATCGACACAACCAGGACAATTACTGTCGTCGTTCGAGGCGCCTGGCTAACCAATTTCACCGCATAAGCGTGAAAAAGTTCACCTATTCAGATATGATTATTCACGTAGAGTAGTGGCAACAACCTCGCCTCGCACATTAGGTGTTCGGAGTTCAATCCCCGACACATACATACACATACTGTGTAAGCACCAACACTGCAAACTTCGCGTTTGCCAAAGGCGTTCAGCATTAAATCCTGAGAATTTATCAGAGGTCGTTATCCCCTAACATCACCTACTATCATAGTTACATTTTTACAAAAATTCTAGACCAGCTTCCACTCGTTAGTTAAGGTTTCGTTGAAGCCGGGTTCCTCTAAAAAGGGGTAGGACCAAAGGTATAACATAAAAAGCGTCCATAGTTGTATGTCTCATTAATACATAATTTACCATTCTAGGCCTGCGTTTCTCAACCTTCCACGGTAAAGTACGCGTGCGTCTAGTGATTTGGAATTACGGTTATCTGACAACTCCAAGGTTGATTGGATTTCAACAGGTTCAGTAGAACAGAGGGTCTCTTCAGGATCTAAAGGAACGAAGGTCATCGACGGTTAAAGATTACGAACATAATTCAGCTGATTAGATGTTCAGTTGTCTTTTCCAGTCAGATTTTTGCGGCCATCGTTGAATTTCATAAAATACATGCGTCTGAAATAATTTATTGCCTCGCGAGTGCAACACTTCTAGAAGTGGGGCATTTAAAACAACCTGAATCAATAGATTTTGACACAGTAACTTCTGAACAAAGTGCTTTATTGTGGCTATTACAACAGTTCGTTGGCTTCATGGGACAGAACTACACAATTTTTGGGCGAAGCAACTGAAAAGCTACTGTATTTATTTTATTGTGATAACCTCAGAGGTGAAACTATTGTAAACGTAAGATAACACGAAATAAGGTGAGGAAAAAATGCACGAAAGTTTATTCATTCTCCACTGGCACAGTGACGGTGCATACTACTGGTGGAGCACGCGAGTAGTGTCGGTGTGCAAATGAGGTTTTTACTCTCGTTTCTGATTATTTTAACCACCCAGTTCCTGTTGGTAGGCATCGGCACCGCACTTGCGGGCGTTCTTTCTTTCACGAATGCCACCAGAGTACTGTAGTTATGACTGTCCTACAGAGGAAGACTGTATATGCACGCGGCAATCCATTGACAGGTCGCAAACTCCGGCGTTTAGGCTAGGAACTCCCGGATAGACCGAACGCCCTTCTTTAGGAAGCTGTATTAAACGGCAAAATACAGACCAATGAAAATCTCCGGAACGTTATCACTTTGTAAAACAGTAAACAGCCAAACACGTACAAAACTGGATTTGGTTTCTGCTTCTGATAAGTAAACAGCGAAAAAAACGTTATTTACTAGCCGGAACCAATGTTTGTCTAATCCATTACATTGAAGCGTGAAGTTCCAATAAAGAATACTCTGGTATAGCTTGCCAGGTAGTTGCTGGAAAAGACACTTGTGTACTAAGATAATCTGCCGGCCGACACACTTATTGGAACTATTCTACCAGCCCCATATTATTTTGCCAGACCAACGGTACTCCTGCAGAATCACGACTTCGAGAAATCTAATTGAATTAGGTATCAGTAGTGATGTGTTGCAGCTCGGAGTCAATTGCATGACCTACAGTTGCTTCTCTTTAGTGAAGATTTTGTCCTTCAAGTGAAGCTAATCTATGCTGAAAAGCCGAGAAGCACTGTATGCTGTTTCATCATTGTTGGGGATCATTAGCAGTGCGTATTTCGCGGGACTTCAGCCAGTCTTGAATCCACAACCCCGGGCTAGTAATTTGAACACTCAACCGTTAGGTCAAGAGCACCTGATTACCAGTATGATCAGATTACACTTAGAGAGTATACAGCGCAACTGATCACTGAATCACGGGATCTGCCACACCTGCCGACCGGCTCCTGGAGTGATGACTTATCAGTATTCTTCTTCCTTGTGAGTTCAGCATCTGCTTTGTTTAAAAGATACAGCAAATCTTGTTCGTGTTAAATATGATCAGTATAAGTGGATGATGAATAGCATTCGTTGGAGACAATAACAGCAAAACAGCTTCATTTTGATTTCCGAAACATGTCAATGCATTCCTAAAGAAAGACCTAATAAATCAGTTCCCTATTGTGATGAAAGCTAAGGGTACATTAACATGGGCGGGAAAGGAAAAATTGAGTGAATCAGTCGAAACAATGAGAGAATGAAACCTGAAAGAATGTATGTGAAACCAAGTGCGGTACAGAGCTCAGCGTTTATCGAGTTTAACTCTAGACCTGAAAGTTTGTTGCACGAGGAATTGTTCCGTCCAATATATTCCTCTTTAAAGTTTCCACCTCTGATCGGTTGACAGGCAAGCCACTGTTCTTTCAGTTATTGTCAGCTCTAATTCAATCGATTTCAGGTTAACTCGTCGAATTCGTATTCTCAACCTTCATACTGCGACCGGTTGCATATCAGCTGAGAAGATAAGCACTAACTGATCGACCTGCAATCTAGTGTAATTGTGAACAAATACATGCTTCAGTTAACCACACGGACTGAGGTTTGGATATTGCCCAGGGGGTTGCCCACTATAGATTGAACTCAAGTAGGCAGGTAGGACTGGCCCAAATCCTTTAGCCATTTACATAAATTCCAAGTTTGAATGGATCTCGTCGATACAGATAAGCTGCAAATGAGTCATTTATCGAACCTTGCATTCATATTTAATCACAGAGTATGTACTTTGGGTGTAACCAGGGCTAGCTGGATGTGAACTGAACGACTGATTACGCATGACTGCACAGAGGAATCGGAGTAATATGTTGTCTGTTATCGCGAATATTCTGCAGGTACACATCTCAGCGTTCCGTTGATCTAATGACTTTAAGGCAAGCTACCTGACAAATTTTTCGCTTGGCAATGGAAGCTTGGTTTCATGGATGCATGTCACCAGTATTGGTCTCAATGCCATTATTGTCCACTGCGTGGTTTGAAGCAGGATTTATGATTAAAGTAATATATCACAATTTTAAACCTATTTTTGAGCAACTGCTGACGGATCCAATGAAGTTGGGATTGATGGAGATGTGACCTAGACTTCCCTGTGCATCCAAGTTGTTAAACCGAACAACTGACCGATGAAGTTAGTTCCTTTGGTCTACCTTTTTCAGGTAGCAGGCAAAGTAGAACGTATGATCTCATCGTTTTCATTTGCATTTCTGCAGAGAGAGAGAGAGTGTGTGGGGTCCTAATAAAATTATTAGAATTCACGTCTCAATATGTAACCTCCTTTGGTGTGCTAATCCAAGTCTGAAAAACTTTACGTACGTATATACCTATACTTACTGGTACACTTATAAGAGCAAAGCACATATGATTGAGGAAATACTGCCTCAAATTGCCCCTAAATTTTGCGAGGTTCTTCGTACTCTGCAAGCACTAATGGCCAAAATTAGGTCCCACTTACCTGATCCTGACTGTCAATTACTAGCTGAAACAGCTTGCTTGTTATGCCGAATCATTTTTCCCATAAATGCTTTAATATCCCGAGAGAACTGCATGAAGAAATAAGCTCAGGAATGAAAACATTTTTTTTAATGTTCTTACAAATACATTCGAGTAGAAAGCCGCACATAACCTGAACAAAAATATGGTTGAGCGTCAGAAACTACGAATTTCGTTAATAGTTATTACGCGCGACACAAACAGACCAGTGGATCAATAATCTGGCCACGTCAGCTGATTTTAAACCACCTGTTGACCGGATAAAAACAAGCGTAGTATTACACAGTTAGCTGATATACTGATGGCCTAGTGTTAGTGTTTTTAAAAATAATGGTGAGTTACGGTTGAGAGGAGTACTGAGAACTGTACTACTGGCCTATGAGCTCGGCGATTCGGTTCCAAACGCTTCACCACTGAGAGAGGTGAAATCATTAGTGCGTTATGTGTGAAATCAGTGGTCAACAGTGGAAGTATACGTGACTATCGGACAGTAATCAGTTGAACCAGCCTTTGTACATGTATGTATCTGCTTGCGGTTAATCGAGGATTTGACCAGTAAGGGACTCAGCTCATTCGGTTTGCACTCTCTTGGTGGAAAACGTGGATGTAATGAACATTATGGTACACTGTCCTACAACAGGCCATGCTATACCGTTCTATGGTGTACTATTTTACTATGTTCCGTATTGGGGTTTACCACACCATACCGTAATATGCTATACTGCATGCCATTCTAAACTTTTCTGTACCAAGCTGTTTCCCACCGGTTTGTGAGAAACCTCCGCCAAAACCTTTGTAGAGAAAGTTACTGCGTGATTTAGTTTCTTTAACCGTCCCGATCCTCTGTGTGTCAGCGAAGTACCATTGCTGAACACTGATGTTATGCTGTCGACGAAGATGCTGACGATAATGACCGGAAAGAGGACAGGAAGCACTTTACACCTAGAGTGCAACTAAATCACTTGTACATAATGGTATCACTTGCGACACAATCCCCGAACCGGAACTTACTATTACAAAACGAGTCCAGATAAGAAACTTGATGGTCGCGTTCTGGCTGGATGCAGTGCGTTAGTTGTTTTATTTGTGGAACGTCGGGGTGATTTACCTGATGATATCTCTGGGGGACTGTTCACTCCTTCGTGCTTCTTAGCACTGCAGGACAATACTCCCGGTCGGTGTTTCTTCCAAACGAAAAGTACTTTCCTTTGAATCTCCACCAATACCTACTTGCAAAATTGTTACAACGTCATGCACCCTTTCTTTTTTACCGGAATCGAGCACACTTTGAACAGGGGTAAAAAGCAGACACCCTCTATAGAAATAATAACTGTTTGACAGGATAGCACTTCAACCAACGAATCCATCCAGTTCTAGGACAGGAAATAACCGGCTCACCACAAGAATACATCTACTCCCCAAAATAACTGCACAACCAGAAGGATTTAGAAAAAACGATTTTCGTAATTATTAACAATTACTCGCTGCAAAACAGCGGGTAGGCAGTATGGCTTGCTTTACGGTACTTTCGCCTTCGTTTCTGCTATAATTCCAACCGCAAACTGTCCATCGGTAAAACTGTTTGCATGTGCACTCAGTGACCTTGACCAGTAGACAAGCCCACACGTTCAAAGTTCTCTGTGTACTGTAAACCGAAAGGATGATAATGAGACTGAGATACTATCTATAACCAGCGGTTTATTTCCAACGTGAGGCTCACGTCCCAATCAAGTGCACACGGTCACGTCGTTCCGATCCAGAAAAACCACATTCAATCAGCACCTGTGGCTTACTGAAACCCGGAAATTTTGGTGAGGGGTGAGAAAAAGAACTGGCCAGCACGCTCCAACTGTTTTTTTCTCTCAAAAATAAAACCAGATCGAAAAAGTTTTGTTCCCCACATAAAATGCTATTTTTATCTATGTGCGTAACGGGCTACGGAAGCTGGCACGATCAGAATGACAACAGTGAGAACACTGTAACTGAAGTAATGAAATAATTTCATCAAAACATCATCACAATCAATAGAAATTGATAATTGTGGCATCACTGAGACGTCATAGTGATACGTTGACTGGTGAATTTGAATTTCGAGTTGCATTGGACATCATAGAGGAGTGCCCGCCTATTCCCCAAATTCCAATCAGATCAGTTCATCAGGATTGAGGGAGCAACCCACTTCAACATCAGTCGGAACCGCGGGTTCCATGTAAGTGCTTTGCTAGTTTTACATTTCGATTGGTAGTGTTTCCTTTAGTGGGAAGGATGTGAGCCTGTCCGATCGAGCCTCCGTTTCTCCAATTTCATCTAGACCGATCCACAGGTTTAATCGATATCATATGTTTTATCTATCGACCAGTGAGTAGCGCCGTATGCAAACTACCTTCATTTTTCGTATCTTTCGCTGGATACTCGCACCTCTGAGGTGGCACTCGGCGTAGTTCTACGGCACAGGGTCAGTTGGTGCACTTTTCTGATCGTCTGTGCCTTATCATGGGTGTAAACACGCACATACCATGTGGTGCACGCATCATCGCGTGCGGAGCCGCGGCTTTTTCTCCGTCCATGGGAATGTAGGTGAGTGCCCGACAAGACCTCATTAACCCGGTCGTTCGTGAGTGACAATGCGCCGGTGCAATTGATCCCACTCCTCGAATTTTGTAGAATGCCTTGGAGTGGAAACTTTGATGGCTTTCGTACGATCGTTTCAGAGTTACAAAATATACGATACCTTGTGGTTTCCGTATTTTTGGGACAGAAAATGTGCAACGATCACATCACGTGACTCTCGTACAAACACATGGGTCATGATAACTGGCAAATGATTGCAGCACAAACCAGATACTATTGCAGACCGTAAAATGCAGTTAGGGGCATGATGAAATTACGGAATTTTTGTACCGTCCGTTGAATTGGTATCCGAACTGATGGCGCCACGAAAGATGATGTCAATGCAAATGGAGGGACCTGATGTTGCGCCGCATTCTAGAAACCGTGATAGTGGTTTGAGGGTTTTCACTTTGAAAACTTATGTACCAACCTGCATGACTACCATTGGTGTTTCAGAAATGTTTGTGTGTTCCTACTTGACATGTGGAATTTGTGCCTCTGTCAGGGTATAAGTGAGTACTTCCGGTCCAGGCTTTTCACAGTTTCAATGGTTTGTATTAGAAAATAGTTCAGTAAAACTACTCTACTCTGAGTAGGTTTGCCACACGATCTTTGGTAAAACAATGCATAAGGGAGCAGATCTGCATTGATTCGAGAGAAATGCGGTTAAAACACATGAGAACTGGTTTGCTACCGTTGAGGTTGTAAACTGCAGGGCTTATTGCCTCTCTGGCTAAATTTTGAGGGTTTGTATAGTACCCATGTCATGAAGGACCGAAGCTCGGGTGATAACCGTCGTTCTAAGTGAATTCGAACAGTGTTCCAGGTTACTGTTTAATCATAAGCGAAATGTGTGTATTATTTGGACAGTAGGATTAAACGATTGGAACTGGAACAATTCTCCTTAAGTATTCCATACAGCATAGTTCTGTTTCATCGAACTGTAAGCTTTTTTATGGGCCTGCCTATCGTTTTATAGAAGGACTGAAAATATTAAACGCTTAAATGTATCCTCATTTACCGTCTTCTTGAAGACCAGAAACAGAAAATGCAAGGGACTGATTTGGAGAAAGACGTCTTAGAAGAAGGCATGCCATCAATGGTTTTTCAGTCAGGTGAAATGCCCTCTAAGGTATATGTGACACGTGCAAATACCAACAACTTAAGAATGGACCAACAAATCTCAATGCACTTCAAAGCGTAGTGAGCACTAATACAGTCAAAACTCGCACATCAGGCACAAGTGTCCGTCACACAAGGTCAGGTGTGAAAGTCAGTGGAAAGAATGAATGGCATGTACCACGCACAAGTGTCGCAAGTACGTAGAGAGCCCAAAGTGGCGAGCAAACACAAGCCACTGGCTATGACCCTAGGAATCCCCAGTCCAACAACAACTTTGGTGAACTGAAGAAAGGAAAGTCCTTTATCAGCAGTCCGCGCGCCAAGAAGTCATCAACAAAATCGGTGGCACAGGTCTGAAGTGAACATTCGTCACTTCCGTACTTATCCTTCTGATTCCACACAATCATTCCAGGCGCATCCTTCCGAACAAGGATCAGGTCGCACTTGATGAAAGACATAAAAGTAAGTTGTTTTAGTGCCTCGGAGATGGTTTCCGAATACCCTGGCAACCCGAATTTGACGTGCACACCGAACAACTCAATTAGATAAAACAATCGATTTGCTTCGTATCTGAAATCAGAATGAGCACACTACTCGATTCGCAAGTTACGTCTTAACGGATAGTGGTAAGAATGTACCAGAAAACTGAATTTTCGATCTGTGTTACATTACAAGAAATCCATTTACATGCGATACGACCTGACCTATGAGGTCCTTACTACTCGAAAATTAAGCTTTTCAAAAAGGTAATTCATGCTCCTGGATTTGCGCTTTTAGCTACAAGAATGTTTTCCGGTACGTCCACTCTTCAGGGTGAAAAAATCGACTTCGTGCATTGACACCTGCTGAGTGACCGGAATAATGTAGTTTTTTTATATTTTCAAGCTGAAAATAGAATTCCCGACTAAAGAAAGGCATTTCACAGCTTCTTCTATACAGAGACACCTAAGAGCTTTAGTTGAGTAAGGTGAATGGCTAGAATGCATAAAAAACGGGTTTATTACTTTACTACATAATATCGACGTCTGGTGAGTAGTCTAGTATTGAGTATGTTCTACCAGGGTGTCTCTAGATAAAATTTTGTGTTAAGGTGGCCCATGTAGTGGGCGCACAACTGGGTCCAAAACCAGGTGCTGCGTGGAAATGCAGGTGCAGTTGTACACTGCGACCACGGAGCGTAGGCTACAGGGCGTAGGCAGATGGAATGCGTCTAATGGAGGACAAATGGGAAGCGCATGCCCGAAAATGCTGCCTACAGAGGTACGTGACAGTAATGAACGGGAGCTAGAAGTGTTCACCTAGACAGCGTTACAAAATGTTCAGTGTGCTCACTCTTCTAAGAAAAGAACTCTTGAACAGTCTGGCCTGAGTTGGATTCGTGAAGGCTGTTTCAAGATAACCTATTATTGAAGGTCAGTTAAAATATCAGATAGCATACAGCAGAACTTTTGTGTGTCCAGCGTGTTGCGGGCGCTTTTAGAAGAACGTATTCGGGAAAACGCTTTAGTGTTCATCTTTTCCGAAATACGATGATGGGGAACCCATACGACGCGTTTGTGGCTTTAAAGTAAACTGACCTGACTTGTGTCAAGGACTATCGATCCATTCACACACATAAGATTGCGTTTAGCAATCCGTTTTTACAAGCTACGTGGTTAGGACCATTGAATGGGAGTACAATTACCGAGTCATAGATGTCCAAACGCCGTCAAGTTATAGCTTTTTCCAGCTTCCGACCAACAACTGTACTTTCTGCCAGTACTTTGTGTGAATTTCACATATGAGTAATTTCGCTTACTTGGGCAAAACTCTTTCTGGGTGACAAGAATATAGTCCAGTCACCAAAACTCATCAACTGTCCTGAAAGGTTCGCAAATTCCGGGTTTTAGTTCCACCACCAATGTTAAGTTCATGGTGCCCAAGGTTTAACTCCAGTTCCTTTTCTCGGTAGATCACTACCGATTTGTTTAACCAGGCCAGGTGCTGTTCAGCTCACAGCTCCCCCCACTGAACAACAGGCAAAACAAGTTGAAGTCCCGAAAGTAGTCTGACAGGATTGGCTAGTAAGTCAATGAGTAAGTCCTCACACATTCAAGACCCCGAGAGCGTAGCTGACTTATAAAACGGATAAATAATCCAAATCCAGCAGTTTTTCCAAGATCTGGGCTCCCAGCTCCCGGTTTGCTGCAGACGCAGGTCTGAAAGGTCGTCAAGCCGGCAAAGGTGAAAATGTTTTCTACGACCATCAACCACGTTATTATGCAGGCTGTGCAAGTCGCCAGGAGTTCCGACACAAATGCAGTCCCTTCGAACAGCCTACCATCTCTAAGAGGTATCCAGTAAGGCATGATCGCGTGAAAACTCGATAGAATTTCTTGGCTCCAGGCAGATTATTTACCAAGGACAACAGACTTCTAACAGAGTGGTTAGTCTCTCGGTTAAACCGGTTTCAGCATAAAGATGGGGGGTGGAGGTCAAAAATTTGCGTTGATCTTTTGAAAATGTTTACAACTTGTTTCTTTTTAAGAATCCGCATTTGCTGTTTTGGGCTATTGGCTAATATTAAGGTGTCTGATTTTCTTTGCACCTGAAGTAGCTGCGAGGATTTTTAGTACCCGTTTAGAGCCATATATCAAACTGTGCGTGTAAAATCAGCTCAACAAACGAGGATACACGTATGCTTGGACGTAAATGAAGGGTCTATGACAAGATAAGGTGCGGAAATTGACGACCAACAATTAGTTATTGGACATTCAACTGGTGTTTGTGGGGACTGTGAATGTTCGGGGGGAGGGGGTGTGTACAAGGCTGCGAAAAAGCCTTGCAAAATGGTGACAGCATATTACGCTGCCAACTTCAGCCGCGTCCTGGATGCGGTACACGAAATCATTTTCTCAGTTCGCAACACCTGATGGGCTATGGATGCCAGCAGAAAGGCGCACGGGACGTCATGAAGTTTACCTTACCTTATTGTGCAAAACGATGAGTCACCGAACATCGGGTATCTGATTTTTCATCAACCTAATGCAATTGGCAAGATAAGTAGGTAGTTGCATCAAATCGGCTGTCAGCGAGGCTAAACGCGCAAACACATCATACTTTGTATGAGTGGGCTGACGCTGATTTGACGTTATCAGCCTTTCCGGAAGGCTTACAAATGTCTTCCAGCTAGGGTTGGTTAGTTGTGCCGACCTCCGGCACTGTCAGTATCGAATAGTAAAACGGGTGTCAGGATAGCCTCATGTCACATCCAAGATATTGTGTGCGCGTGGATTTAGTCAAGAAGAAATCTAAAGTGATCTAATAAAGCTGTCCAAAAAGGTGTTTGAATGAACTGGTTGAAAGATCGGTCGACAGATGACGGATGACCAGAATGAGTTGCCCGTTCCCCTAGTTTTTCAATCAATCGAACTGAAAACTGTGCGCACAAGGAAACGAGAATAGGAATAAACAACGATATCTCGTGCCAACTGAAACATGAGGTAGCCTTTGTGCAGCACATTCATTTGAAGAATACCTTAATCAAGAGATTCAGTTGAGTCTCTCGTGAAAACCAAATTGATTTTCAAATGAGTGCACCTGTCGCAATCTTCAGTTCTTTCGAACGGAACGAGCGCAATATATGAACTTTTGTGAAACAGATAAACTGTTGAGCTGGTCACATGAAGACAAATAGGTGGTACGCACGGACGCCTGTTGCTATGATGACAAATAGTAAGGTGAGTTAAAATTTGGCAGCAAGTTTCCAATGGCTACCGGATGAGCCGAGAAATAACGAAACAACTCGACTGTCATCGATTGCATTACCTAGTTAGCACTGTTTTATGTACAAGGCATATTTTCTTACCAACAAAGTGTGTAACTGGTTTTTAATTTTTGGTGAAGCACAGTTTTCTTGCCAGCAGTCGCCGGGTTGCAAACAACATCAATGTTCGAAAAGTTTTTCGACCAATCGAAAAGCATTCATCCATTTACTGAAAGCCCGAAGGCGACAGAATATTTGTACTATCTAGTCGCTTCTGTATAAGAATACTATTGGCAGACGAGAATGTTTTTATAACGGAGTTAGTTATTCATATTGGTTCTCCGAGGAGGCGGATGATAATAAAACTGTCATACCATACGGTTCAAGGGGTGGCGTACCTCGTCTTTTGTTTTAATGAAACTCAAGGGAAACGTGCTTCACAGCGCCAAATTTCTATACCAGTTTTATGTCGAGATGCTCTGATGTTGTTTAATGGATGCCTGAATAAAAAACCGCACATACCAGTTCCTTCAGGTCGTCCTTACTATGCCGGTAGGCGCGCTAAACTGAATACTAAACCGTCGAATTGAATACTTCATTGGCGTTCATGTGCAGTTGGTTGCGCGGAGCAGTCGACTGAGAAGGATATGTTTATCACTACTAAATACGCTCCTATATAACACGATCTTTTAGTGGATATTCCGAATTTCCACAGAGTCATCAATCACTTGTGAGCTTGTAGACCACGATCTGTCCATTTACGTCTGAGCACAAATACTTTACTCTTCAACCTCTACAGCAGTCTGTGTTGTTAGAATCGGTCAATGTAACGATAGGACACTGTGAAGATGGACTGTCTCTAATTAGCTATCCTTGATAATGGCCAGTTATCCTTTGGATTCAGAACCATTAGGAATCGAGAATTTTAGATTAGAGCTCACTCTAGAGAGAAGGGATTCGGTAAACGATGTGTCCCGTTATTTTATCGCTGAGCTGGAAGATTTCGTTGCAAACATTTGATCACCGATTGAAGTGGCCTCGTCAATTCACCTTTAGGGAGCAGAGTGAAGCGGAGCGGTGGGTCACTGAAGGTGCCTAGAATAGTGGTGCATGTGGTTTGACCAGGGCTGACCTCTGATAAAGACTGGCTGTTCGGTCAGGTGGTTCTATTTGTTGGTGCAGTACCCGCGTCCTGATTATTCGGTGATCGCATGGGCTTTGGGGTTGGTCTCTCTTGCCCTCGTCCCATGGTCATCATTGGATTGACCTATGTCCTTGATCTCTCTGGGTTCCAAGTTGGGATTCGAAGGACTTTCCTGTGTCCTGGTTTGTTGATCTAATAGTCGGAACTCTTTGACTATTCCGGTTCGGATGTTGTTCCCTTGTGCCTAGTGGTACACTAATTGGGTCTAGCTCAACGCGCCGGCTGATTGAATCCGTCGTGAAGTACTATGCTTCCGGAAATTCCCTACCAGTCTTCTCTCCAGTAGTACATCCTATTTGGGTTCACTTAGAAGTTCAACTAAATCCCTCCTGACTAGGTGCACACCTAGTAGTATTTCGAAACTGACCGGGAGGTAATTTCTGGTTTCCGGCTGGTGTTTCCCTCTTTTTGGGGAGGTAGGGAATCACAGTGTTTTGGGGACTTATCAACTTTATTGTGTATGCAACTTACCAAGTAAGTGAGAGTTTTCCTCTGCTTTTAATATGCGTACAATCGCAGAATAAAATACAGTATAGATCAATAAAATGGTCTGTACAAACAAACTCATAAATCCACTATATCCTAGACAGCGATAAATGAAGCAGATGCAAAAACTACCGCGTCGGTTTTCGCCACCCTGTTTAGATGTAAATTTTTGCATCCAACTAATAATATTTGTTTTTTTTTGTTTCGTTCTGGTGGATTTCTCGGGTAGAAAAGATATACCACCTGGGTGCGGTCGTTATAGGCAAGCGCCACGGGTGGGAAGTTAGCACGACAAGGAGTAGAGAGTTCTGAATCCGATGGATGCGCGAATATGGACAAGAAATGGTAGTGGGTTTGTGCAACAAGAGTGGAGATATGCAGAATAAACCGAATACCTAAAACCATAGACAGATTTTAGTTTTTGAGTGAAATTTGGGCAGCTGAAATAAATATGAATCAATAATGGTCTAAGGTGGTTCACACGCTCCATTGTGATTTGTAAACAGGAACCCTGTTGTTGAATTTTGATATGTGAACGTCGTAAAAACTGAATGTAGATCAAAGTGTATGTGAGTACGCTTGTGTGGCAAACTCTCTGGTGTCCTACCGAATGAGAGTCCCTATACTATGTTCACAGTCAGGTATGAACAAGGAAGTTTTTACGGGTAATACTGTCAGGGCGGCGTCTTACAAACTGGTTTGGACAACATCATCCACCGCTCTAGAGGCTTATTTTTATCGCGTGAAATTGGTGGTATCAGCGAACAGGTTCCAGTAAGGGTGACAGATGCATCGAATGGAATTCCATCGTGGGTGGTGTTTTCGCGTGCACTCTTCCGTGTTTACGAGCAAAGCCATTTCGGTGAGTGTGTTCTTCGAGCAAGAGAGACGAGAAGAAGATTTTCCAAACCGGAAAACACTGCGTTTCATAGTACCAGGTAAATTGTTGACAGGCATATGAATGCAGACATACCAATCGTTGCTTCCCTGCATATGGTAGATGTGCATTCGGTTGCACCAGTTCACTATGGACCCTCGTTCCAGAACAAACGAACTCTCTTTCACTACAACCGGTTTGTAGAATCTTTCTATGGTATCTGGACTGTACCAATGTCCAGCCGACTTCGTACGCCACAAGCATATGCCCATCGTTGGCGCCGGCATTGTCCTTACGTATACCGAGAAGCATTGGGAAACACTGTGGTGTGACGTTAGCTCGTATAGCATCATAATCATTCGTAGAGTAAAATGTTAGCTCAGTTCGCGTCTTGGCAGTTGTTCCTATGCAGTTATTTACGATTGCATGTGATGAACTTTGACTCAAGTATCAGTTCCTAAACGGTTAGGATGGTCATTTACCCTCCGTTTCATACTGGATCTGGGTGTTCCCCAGGAAGCCTGTGTTACGCTGGTCAAAGGTTGCCACCGCGTTTACGGTATGAAATTACTTGATATTATGATCTTTTCCTCTGGAAGAATCATCTGGAGGAACTGGTCAAAGGTAGTTCCTTCCACGAAGTGAAATGCTTTGAGACGGAAGCTGCCGGATATATATCCCTTGGTGGTTTTTTCAGGGAGTTGATCCAGCCTGAAGAAGTCCATTCATTGGGTTTTTTCGACCGCTCTTATGAAAACAAAGATGAAATTGACTGAGTTCACTTCATATTTGTTGGCTTTTTCCGATTCCTTGTTCTGCGGAGCCACTCAGTATGCTCTCAGCAGTGCCCAGAGGCACTGGTTTGTTTGCGTCGTGATCGCTCTCACTCTTAGGCTTTAACTGCTTTGCAAGTTGAGAAGTTTCAGAACTTCAAATCCTGGATTACTGCAAGCATGCCATGAAAATTCACGAATCCTCCATGCTTGATAATTATGAGATCCTTAGGGAGGGTCCGCGATCTTTCAGATGGAGAATTTCTGTCTTTTCATCATTGTTTAATCGATTCTATGGTTACACCAACTCTAGATTAAATTAGGAATGACATCCGTGATCTTGGATTGCCATTTTTAGGTTCAGATCCAAACCCCATATTGGCGCCTTTACATCGGCTGCTACCTCCGTCCTGGTGGTTCAGATACACAATGCTGTTGCAGGAATGATCAGATTTCAACTGTATACATTCAGGTAAGATGCTTTCTTGACGACATTGAATTTCAAGTTTCAGTGAACAATTTTCTTCCCATTACTTCTTCGGGTGTGACTAAAAGATACAATCGTGCTTTGGGTTTCCTTATATCATACGTCTCGCACGAGAGGCAGACTGGTTCATTGGTTAATTGCCACCACTTGACTGGCATTCAACGGAGTACTAATTACCAATTTTCTCAAATCATTAACCCACGCCGACTCATGTCCGATGAAATAAAATTTAGCTCTCCGCAAGTAAAAATTGCCCACACTAACTGGAGTGAAACATTGAACCGGTAATGAACATTTGATTAGTGAAAACTTCGTAAACCGAATAGAATTGGGAATTTTTTGTAAAATATGGCCTTAGTTCGTTCTAGTAAGCCCAAAAAGAATAATTTAGAAGTTCACCGCATTCAAGAAAACACAGTGTTTCTAATAGCATATCGTGCACTGTACGAAGCACATGTGACTGGAGGGATGTCTCCAGTTGCGCAGTTGCAACATGATAGACAAAGCATTTAAATTCGTTTGGAAACACTATTTTTCAGACCGGCAATAAAAGATAGACTGCAGATTTTGCCGGGAATCGATACAAGCTTGTGGACGAAATTTCCAGGAAGACGGTTTATTGCATGTATATGGCGTACACTGTTAATGATGATTTGAACTTGGTAGGTGGCAAGTTAAGATGGCTTAGTTTCAGCGGATCACAACCTTACGCCTAGGGTTGTTAACACCTATCGGAGGGTCCGCCGACACTAGGATTTGCCATTCCAGTGAAGAACACTACGTGCCGACAACATTTCTGGGGCATTTTAAATTAAACCCCCTGTAGACAATCAACAGAAAAGAACTTCTTACTGAATAATCGCCCCTTTGCTGAAGTCCTGCAAAAATCAAGACCTAAACAAAATGACTAAAAACCAAAGCAACCATCATTTATCTAACTCTACGTGCATCTTATAATAAATTATCGTATACATTTAATTACAGAAGGAACAAGCAGATAAAAGTCGTGTTCTTTTTAATAGGACACTTTTAAATCTCTATCACTATAGAGTAAAATATTGCAAAACTTATTTAATCAGTCATATGCAAAATATAGTGTGATATTTCCTTTGATAACAAACTATCCTCATGATTGCTTGTTTCAGTGCTTGCTGTGGGGTATTGGTTGTTGGACTTGAAATTCTAAACATTGAGTGACTTTTTTATTTTTTCGCCAGTAAACCATGACGGCAATTCATTCTCTTCATCGGCACAGAGGCTCCTGTTTCCTAGAGAGGGAGGTCATCGGAGCAAAGTGCTACTTTCGTGAAAGCATTCCAAACCAGTATAAACAGGAAATTCCAGGACGATTGTTGACGGCTTTGAGGGAAATTTGGACCACATTCCTCTTATTTTCAAAAACAAATTCAACTGGGCCAAACATTACAGAGTATCAACGGGCATGACATTTGTTTTCTGGAAGAAACTATTTTTCAGCGAGCTTCATTGAAAAGTTATTTCTTTGGAAAGAATGATAAATTGTGTAAGGTACTGTGTTCATTTAACTGCACATGCTCATGAAAAATTGTCCTCGATTTTCGGTACAAGGCGTCTAGAAATTTACTTTTTCATCTTTAGGGGACCAGCAATAAGTACCTGATGTGAATCGTGGCAGATGCAAGTGGTGGTTTTTCATGAACAAATTAAATCATTTACACGGTTGCCAATCTAACTCAATGTAGTTCTTCACATATCATATATCAGCATTAATGTTGGACAACAAATCAGGCGCATGGCATACAACGAAACACCAGCTAGTTTCGAAGAGATAATTCTTACGAGAATTATCGATTTACTAACTGGTTTGTACAAATTCCAGGACAGTGGTAAGCTGTAATATTGATATGTACTTTTCCGAATAATGCCACTGTTCCTGTTCTCAAGGCCGTGTTTAATTAACTAGTTCTCTTAGTGGGAAATCTATTCACGGTGATGTCAGAAACTGATCCATCTTCAAATGATAGGACTAGAACCTGAACGACATGGAAAAATTTGTGGAGAGGACCAGGTTAGAAGAATGATATTGGTCACATTTTCAGCTGTGCGAAGCCGGAAAACTTTTTTGGTGTAATGCACACCACAGAGAGAACTCCCTATTTTCTGCACAATCCAACGTATTGCACAAATATCGCAAGAACCTCACTAGAAAATCGTTATAAAAAAAGAGTGGTACCTTTAAGCTTGTTGTGGGTAGTTACGATTGATTCATAAATTATACGGCGCTTGGAAAAACCATGGAACTATCCATGTATTTCCCAACACTCCGACAAAACGTGAGGAAGAAGCGTGTCAAAAGCCTGAGACTACCCCAGTCTTTCAGTGACTAGGTTCACTCTGTTTACCTCAAACTTTCAACAATAAGCCTGAAGGCGCCGTTGACAGGTGCTTGAATCATGGTGCACTGAGTTTGCTTTATAACAGTTCCTACACGTTTCTGGAGTCATACATGTTTTGCGAAGTCGTCGCTCAGTATGTGTCCCTGCTTCCTACCAAAAAGAGAATGAACTTTCCCAAGGCATGACCATTCCTCAATTATCATCAGTGAGTACGTTTCAGACTATGATAAGGCAAGTATGCCATCACGTGCGAAAACATGAAAGGAAACTACTCCCAAGGTTGCTGTAAACCTTTCGATAGCACACGATGGGTTTTGCCCTTTTTGGGGCTCAGTCCCCGAGTTTCCGTCAACCCTGTGTTCATAAACGAGAGATTCAGTTAAGTCTCCCAGGAAAGTCAAATTAATATGCGAATGAGTGCTTGTAATCTTTGTTTGTTTCGTTTTACTGGGTCCAAAGAACAGTCCATTTGAGCGTTTTTTTTTAAATTTGTTCCGAATGTGTCATGGACCCACCAGGCCCTCTATTCGCCTATCTTAAATGAAAGTGCTTTAACTGATGGGATCCAGCAACCCATGCACTTTTCGTCGTATAATCTGACCGAATATCCTCTCATTTGCCACGGGCTTTTCGCCAGCCAAACAAAACAAAATCCATCAACAATAACAACGAAAAATTTTATCCTTGTTTGCCCTGATCTTTTCCACACAGCCCATTCTGCCGACCAATATTCCCACTATTCGTTTCATCATTTCTCTAAAGTAAACATTCCACGCTCAGGAAAACAGTGTGTGCGCCAAAGCAAATTTAGTCCTTTGTTGTTATTGTACACGTACTGCTAAGTGCATAGGTGAGGGAGAGTAAATTGGAAAGCGGAAAATTTAGCCACTTCTGTGTCCTAAACCGGCGGGCACAGTTGCACTACTAATCAGATCGAAAGACAGGCGGCAGTGATAGGCATTGTGGTCAAATATCATATGGCGTGTCTTTTTAGACCACAAACAACCTTAACTGATGGGTGATCAGATCGATAGAAGTTCAACAAGCCGTAATCGTAACTTATGGACAACCTTGCCATGGCCTCATCATCATCACTGACAGCAATACACCAGTGACAAATATGGCACTTGATTGCCAACAGATTGTACCACACATTGTCGGTCAACAGAACTTTGAGCCAGACAAGCGGACACAGTATGACAGCAAGCCATCGAGGAGATTAGTAAACAACTGGAAGCACCCAACGTGGTTAAAAGACCAGTCACACCTAAGGTTTACACTTGAGAACGACCGAGGTATTACCGTGAAGTGGACATCAAAGATATCTGTCCATTTTCCACTGGCCCGCGTCAATCATCCACTGCGACTACAAAGCTCATGCGTACAGGGCAGAAAATCGTCGGCTCCGACTGGGCCAGAATCGAAAGTACCGATCTAGCAAGATGAAAGTCAAGGGAGCGGCTGTAAATAAGGACAGGAACAGCAACCTCAAACTGTGAAGCAAAAAAGGAAGGATTCAACTAATCAGCGATGGACAGATGTTCTGCTAGCTTAGAAGTCGGTCGCAGAGCCAGTAGCTCCTGATTCACTCGATTGCGAAACATAAAAGCAAAAACGGATGTAAAGAACTTAATAATGATGGGTTGTATCTTTCGCCGACAGCCACTCACATTTTCTTGACTAGTTTGAAGTCTTGAACACAGTTTTTACTCTCTCTAAGCTGTGTAGCACTTCCTTTAGACTGATAAGAAAAGCTGTGTTTACCACTAAATAAACCGGCGGTTCTCGAAACTCGTTCACTGCTCCGGAGATTCACTAAGCGTCCACCATCCCCAACTTTGTAAGCGAATTCCTTAAGCGAAAGCTCTCTCTTGCAGGAAGTGTGCGGTCAGTGTTCCTGGCGGTATCCGACAGCCTGTTTCAGCATACCGGTATGCCTTAGAGGATTAAGATACACCAAAATAGTTACTCACTTCCGAGGGTTTTCTGGGTGGATAGCAGCCAAGAAAAACCCAAAGGACAATTATTCACAGGTCTAATGTCCCCATAGCTAACTACGCATTGCCGGTTTTGCCATTTTTATGGGAAGGAAAGGCGTCTAAACCGGGAAATTTTTCCACAAGGTTGGAAACGCGACAGATGGTTGTTGCAACATTTCAGGATAGCTTCTAAAACAAGAAGTTTTGATCTAAAATTTCAAACATAGGTTGTTGAACACTGTCATTTTTAGTGCAACTGTATTGTCAAATCATCACAGAGCTGATCCGCTATCCTTCAGTCTTTCTAATTTCAGTGGGACAGTTCGATTTTTAATGTTATTGCAAAGCTTGCCCTGACATCAAGCCCAATAAAACCGTACTTACTCTACTCACAACACTTATAGATGGTTTGGTATTTTGGCAAAAACAAAAACAAATCAGCCATACCGTCCTGGCTTATTCACGCAATCATGAACCAGGATTCGAAACTCCAACGATATCACCCAAGATACTGTCAGCATATTATCCATATTGCATCCATACGTCGCATTCTACTAAACGAAATAACCAGGCTTGACCACCGCGGTCCTGTCCGGCAGCGATCTATTGTCACTATTGAAAAATGCGTCACTGAACACTCTGCAACCAATATGCACATTTAGGATTTCATCATCCACTGAAGCAAACGTACCAGGTCAGTGACCTTGACAATCATGCACCTGCCGTGCATGCGCGCGTGACTGTGGTTACCAACCCCCACGCTCCAAACGTGTAGACCAATAATCTCATTTTGAACTGTTAGAACTCCCCAACTGGGAACCCCTTTCCATGAGATGCTTAAGGCAGCACTGACAGTGCTGCCCACGGCGTCTATTCACACACCAGAGATGTCAAATTTCAAAAAGCGTCATAAAGAGTACACCGAGGACTGGTAATTCCACGATACACCTGACGAATAGATAGGGTGCCGTATTTGCGCAGGTGTTTGAGTCTAGACTGGTATCACCGGATTTCTCGTCCGATATGTGAAACGTTGGAGAAATAGTGTAAGGACAGTGTCATGTGTTTGTACGCATCACTAGCCCTTCTGGATGTTCCAACCTCAAGCGTCTAAGGTCACCACTTGTCTACGTCAAGGTACATACAAACAAACTGATATCTTTGTTCCCACCAAATGTACGTATTGCTTGCCACCAAGAACACCACATCCCATGGCTAACAGTGCGGCATCTTGCGGTTAATACCACAGTAGGATAGCAACATGTAGCTGTCATCCATCCCCACAGGGCAGATGAACACGTGTTGTGTAGGTGCTGATTGACCTTTCCCACCTGCACACTTGATGACTCACGGAGAGGGTAAGGAATCAAGTTTATGTTTTTGTCAGTCGGCCGCACCTGGTCTTCGACAAAGTAATTGCCGACAAAATGGAACTAACAGAGCGATGCCTGCATAGAACTAACTGCGAGCTACACCAGATGGCTGTCGATAATAGAGGATGTCGTTGAGAAAATAAAATTGCGCACATGATAGTGGATTTTTCCAGCGCCAAAGGCTTTTGAGCTCATACGTTGTGAGTAGAACCTTGATCACTGTAAAGTTCGGCCTTGAAGACGGTTCATCCTCTCGAACTGCAGGACAAGTAATCGGTTCTCAGTCACATGGATATGTACCGAAGTTAAGTGTGAAAACGCTGATGAGTGTTTTGCGTGAAGTAAAGATAACCGAAGCAAAACAACTTACTGAATTGTCATGGATACGCGTTCGACTTCACAGACAAAGGAGAAACATATTTTGCCCCGTGAACACAAACATTAGCAAGGAGGGATTGCGTGATCACTGTCGGTTAAACTGCTGGATAGATGGTCCCACGTCAAAAACACTACAGTTCCTAGAGTGCAGAGAGGGAGAGCGTTGCTTCTGGGAGGTGCATGTGGAAAGGATGGGTATTATCCAACTAGAG
>SJOL01007002.1:283812-339428 GCA_004794785.1 Opisthorchis felineus
CAAGTGTTCACTCACAAAAATGACCATTCTGGGTCTGATTTTCCACAACCGATGTGGGAGAACACTAAAAGTCAGTAACACTGTTATTGAGTCTAGTATGACAGATTATTGGTTCCTTCACTCCATCCGCACCTCGTATGCCATCTTGTCGATTTCCAATGGTTTTGGCCTAATTTGTCACTGCCCTCATACCCTCGTTGCGGACTTTGCCAAACAGACCATCTTGCTCGAAATGTCCATACTTACAGCCCCGTTTGCGTGTCAGTGCATCTGCCCACCTATCCTCGGTAGTCCTCCGTTTGTCCGGCCTGTTTTGACTTCTCCACTCATGACACCCGAGTAGCCGAACGACTAATCAGTATCAGGATAGTAGCCACCATCCGGTGTGCGGACTTGGGCACAGCTCCTTGGCAGTCAGCCGGAGACTTGCTTACTTGATTTTGTTGGCGAAGTTGTGGAATATAAGTAGCTCGGGTGCCTTGCTTCGTGTTTGGTGTTTTCGCTGGGCTTGGTAGTTGGTTAGTAAACGCCTCATCACCAGTTGAGTTGACATCATCAGTGGGAGGATGCGTTGATGCTTGCTGTTGACCCAACGGACTTGGATAATGGAGGTCTATCATGTGCACTTTCTTACTTATCTGTGAATCGTTGATTTTCAAACCCTTCTTTTTGGTATTCCGGATCTACCAACGCACGCACGAATCGAAGTTCTGTTTCGGAAAATCAACAACTCTTGAGTTGTGTTTCGACCAACTGAGGTAGAATCCACTTGCCAACACCTATCAAGTAGGTCGCCCAACCCCGTCTTGAAAATTCCTTTCACTTGTTAAGATACGACCCTTTTTCTGCTAATCTTACAGTGAGGCAAGGTGGTCTACATGAATCCGGTTAGAAAAGCTGAACAGAGAAATCTGAAATCCAGATTCACGCAGCTTTGTATCCATTTTCGAGATATAACTCCGTGGTTCGAGACTTGTACTCTTCTAGTAAGCACACATTCTGAAGATATGCCTCGTGACAATACAAGATTGTGATTTTACCATCAGTCGTTTAGTTTTGTCCGTCTGTTTTACGAGATTCATAGGTTAAAGTTCATAAATGCCTGACAGACTATTCGGTTCTTCTATCAAAGTTTGGATAAAAGAGAATGGGGCGTCGGGAAATGAACATCTGTTGAAAAAACATGATGGGAAATCGAGGAACCTAACAGGATTAGTGGAACACATTTCGAGGTGAATGAAGTAAAAACCACAATAAGCTATCAACGACAAAGGTACCAAAGCACTAAACTGCCCTGGATACGTGGTTGGTGATAAATTCGATGATGAAACTTTGCAGGTTCATTAACACTCGAATGGACTAAATCCCGTCCCCTAACAGTCGTCACCCTTTAAAACTGGCCAGATGTGGATCCATTACGAGGAGTTAAGTAATTCTGAGATGGTTAGAGAGTCGAAAATGTAAACGCGAACACAAGAATGAGGTTTTATATTGTTACAAAATTTTGTAAACATGCTATTAAGAAAAGTATGCCCCGTCACAACCAAATGTTGACTATCAAAACCTGAACAATATTGAATATTCAGTTCACAAACACCTTCCTAACCAAACTACCGGACATCAAGTCCTGTATGATGGACGCAATGTCCTGAACTGAAGAGCATACAATGGTTTGTCAAAGGGTTTTGTGCTCGGTCACGACGCCTGTTTTTACCTGTTGGGAGCCTGCATGGACAAACTGCCCTGCAGGACATAACCACTTCTATGGAAATAACGGAACTGTGGCTTCCTCAGAATTTCGATTACCGTGTTCGAAGAGAGTCCGGAACCGACATGAACATCCTTCAAGCTACACGGAAAGTGTGGGTTTACGATGCGCCACACTGCATCCTAAGTCGTTCGACTTAGATGTAATGGCTGGCCATCAATCTGCTAAATTAGTTTGGACGTCCGAAAGCACGTGTAAACTTGTCAAGACGATGAGGTCAACGTTGTCCTCGGAAAGGACAGGTACGTACGGCGGTTGTTGCTGCGCTAGGGCGCAGGCACAGAAATGGGTCATCCTAAGGTCGAAGCCAGGACAACACCGGGAGGCCAGTCAGCTGCCTTGGGCAGTTGTGTGTGTGTGTGTGTGTGTGTGTGTACAGACGTTCCAGGCGGACGCAGCCTTGCAAATGAATTTACAGTTGGACATGCCCAACAATTATGGCTTGTATTTGACAGCAAGTCATTCGGTACACGAGTCAGAAACTTTGTATTCAAGCCTGCAATTAACGCATAACACATAGTCGTACATGTATACTCGAACAAAAAATTGGGCCTGCCCTGAGTTGCAATTTTTCAGGTTTGCTCGTAGTTTGTTTGTGGGTTCGTTCGTACTTCTGCCTTCCAAGTAGGGAAACAGTCAGAACTGCAGAAGCCCCAACAGGTGGGAGCAAAGCAAATTATGCAGGCAGTGACCCCCTTTTATAACCGAGGAAGGCCGTGGCCCACTCAGAAACAGAACAACAAAAGAGTAGCCTGAAGAAAAAATCGAAATCCTAATTAAAACGAAACAAATCAGTTCAAGTAGTCAGTACAGGTCATTTTTTATTGTAGTGCCTTGAATTAATCACAGTTCCATTTTTAAAGAGTTCGGGTGTGAAATTTCCCCTTGACGCAAATTTATTATGAGTAAACATTCAAACAAAGGAAGCTTCTTGGAAGTAAATCCCATAAATATTGCATATCGACGTCATAAACACACTCCTTGGAAAGTGTAAAAAAGTGTATTTTGTAGAAAACACTCTGTATTCATTGTAATCATCATAGCACGTGTTGGATGACCAACGCGATAGGTCGGCAAAACCAAATTTCGGCACAGCATCAGATAAGGTTTCCAGATGGGAGATGAATGTGCCGAATTCGAGTCACTGAGGCAAAACGTTTAGCGCTTACACCCAAAATAAAATCAACCATCCAGAGGAGCAGCTGCTGAATAGCGCAGCTGATTCACTTTACAAATGGTGGTAATGTGAACAACAGGAATACCTCGAAAAATCGTGACGTCCAGTTGTCTGATTAAAAGTTGGAGCTTTCCATCTGGAGAAAGGTCCTAACTCTCTCAGATTTGAGTGCACTTGTTCCTGATCGCCTGGGTTGCAGATTGAGTTTCTGGAACACAACGATTACTTTGCAGTTTACCACGGTAAGTTCGCACACTACAGTATAGGGGCTACTTTGTTTCATAAGCCGATCGTAATTCTGACTTAACCTTTCCCCTAGGCTTTTGGAGAGCATTCTGAATAGAGCTGAATGGCTTTTACTATGGTTTCCTCAGCAGGCAGACAATCGGTCCAACAAGCGACTGTGTTGGGACTGCCACAACTTCTTCCACTGTGCCTGGCGCGGAGCAACTAAAAACTAACTGAACCGAGAGTTCGGATCTTGTCCGCCCCAATGCGGGAACTGTGTACGAAATGATGTTTCTCTAACCAACAACCAAAAGTCAACTGGCGGAGCAAAGAAACAAGATCAAGCATCTGTGAAGTAACTTGGCAAAAGTGACAAATCTAGACCATGCTGCTGAGCTGGAATATAAACAAAGTACCTGGTCAGTTGTGGCCTCACAACAAGAAACTGTCTAGAACGATTATACTACTAAAAATTGAAGGCAAAATTTGTGAGATATTCTGCGCGATTTATGTCACAGAAAACAGGTTGAGAAGTTCAAAACTGTTCCATCGAAAAGTGACACATTTGTCTTACAAATGTTCATAGAGGGGTTGAGAGATTACAAGACCATGCATGGTATGATGTATAATACTTGTATGCCATCCTGGTAGAAACAGCATCTAACCTCACTTGACCTTTAGGCCCTTAGGGATGCCGGAAAATGTTGTCAGCGTATTCGCTGAGAAACAGTTTTGTGGTTGTATCTTTAACAATTTTAGAACCCAAAATAGTAAACTAACGGGTCGAATTTTACTTCAAGCAGCATATTCTCCAACTTGGACAGCGACACTGACCACACGTCAAGTTAGGTTTTTCCGGCAGCAATTGAGCTCAAACTACCGTACAACAGATCAACTGTCAGTTTCCGTAACATTTTTAAACGTTTCAACGTTTTTATTCAAGCCCTATACAAGGCTAAAAGTGAGTTTTTTTATTGAACTTTCAAACATGATGGAAAGTGACTATAGCGGAAAACTAGGGTCGCTTTTTGAGTTCTGCGAACAGAAATACATTGTGGTATTTATTCCAGGTAATTTAGGATGTTGTAGGAATGCATATATATACATATGTATTGCAGGATAATATTTCGCCGATAAAAAGTGTACTAGACGTAGATCAATCTAATCTAGGAACACAACTGTTCTCGTACACATCAACCATATAAAAGCACCTTTGGTAGTTTACTTGCGGCATTTACGCCGGTTGTGAGTACCCGGCTGGTATTACCTTTGGAGAGAACTACAATATAATACAATACAATAAATGAGAGGAATCACTCCTGTGGTATCACTCCAAACCAGTAGCTAGACAGAAAGTCTGATGTTAATGTGGGGAGATTCGGTAACTGTCAGTTGAGATTTCATCCTGTCAGTGAGGACAATGCACACTGAAAAACTGAGAACCACTGACAGCTGTTTCATCGTCATTGGAAATAATCACCAGTGTGCTCTCACGAAATTCAGAGACTGTCAAATTCACAGTCTTCCGGTCAGTAGTTGAACACAACCGTTTGGCCAAGAGCGACTGAACAGTAGCGCGGGCAGTTCTAACTTAGACGGGAAGTGGCACCATTGTTCAATCATAGAAACCATATGGAAACCTCGAGTGATTACTTCTTAGGTGGAATTTTTACTAATCTAGTGAATTTATTCTTCCCCTGAGTCATTAATTCTGTGACGGTTTGTACAGAAAAACTGAGTTACTGATTGTCTTTCTCCGTTTACACCTGCTTCGGTAAATACTTTGGAAATAATATTATTATATAAACCTCGTTGTAGTTACAAATCGCCTTCAAGTAAGTTTTACACAGTAAACCACATTGAATGTACAGTTTTCACACCAAGTAGACAAACCGTCTGATCTCAGACATAAATCTTAATTTGTTGCCTTTTCCAAATATCAGACCATTTTCATCGTACAAATGGGTATTGTTGAAAGGAATTTTTCCGTCAAAAAGCATGAGACATCTACCGGCATAGCTCAAGCGACCACATATACATTGATACCCGGAAAGCTAGAATCACGTTTCTTAGGCTGTTAGGACAGAATCAGACCGGCGCATATAGTCTGGGAAGGTACACTTTTTGGAAATGCTAAGTTGATGGTATTCTACCGCCATTCAAATGCCACACATCAGTACTCTAATGGTGTAAATAGATACTTTGGTATTTTGTAAGACTTGATGCCGATGAAGTAACCGCTTGGTGCCAGAATGAATGTCACCCGCGTCAAAACCCTCAAGAAACAGTTAACAAAAGTTTGTTTTCCGGCAGACAATATCTCCAGACTTTCCAGTTTTCGGGGCGATTTTTCACCTTGTTTTGTACACTTTGTACGAATCAACAAGACTATCAATTTTTTGGGTGTGACTGAATGGTCTGCCTGCAATAGGAAGAGTAATCCTCAGGTAAACTTGCCAAGTTGTGCTTCAACAGGTGGGGATAAACTGCATTGGACAGGTTATAATTCGCATCAACATATTGATCGAAAGAGTTGTCCTATCCATAATATTGCAAAAATCTGGCAATTCAGCCGCTGACAAGCAACTGACGCTAGAACTATCAACAACCGCAGTGTATGGTCTCGCCAGGACGGACAACATGCGCCCACAAATCCTCGTTCTTACGGACTGCAAATTTGTTTAATGCTCTGAGGGATTCCTGCAAAGTGAGTTGCTCCACTTTTTCTGTCATGCAATGTAATCGAAATTTTCGACTTTGAACCAGGAAGACGAAGTTACCGTTTTTGTCGTCCTAAAATTCGAATATCTCAAGTTGCCGCTTTAAGATTTTAAAGATGCATTTTGGAAGTTTGTTGATCAAGTGACAGAGACTTGTTACAAAGATTTGGCAATGCTATTAGCGTCTTTCCAAGACATTTGGTTGGCCTAAAGTAGCTGCTTCATACAGAACAAGTGTAATATTCCTCTAGATATTTTTTACAATGATGTTTCCACAAAAACTTCTGACACACATGTATTCATGCTTAAATTTATTTATCAAGAGAACCAAACTTGCCAAGCCAAGTAGCCTGCTACAATGCAAACTGACCCTTTTCTGCTGTCATCTAGGCATGTAGTAATTTCAGAGCAGAGTATACTCAACCCCCTGCTTTGGTCAGTCCACACCGTTTATTGGCTTTATTTTGTTGAAAGCACTGCAGCTGAGGATTGTGTGCTCATGTGAGCACGTTTTAATGTGAGTTGGTGAAATTCCACGTCTTTACACCTGGTGGTTGACAAACATCATCACCACTGACAGCAATAAACCAAAAGAAAACACTCGTGCTAAACCGCCCAAACCTTAATGGAAGATAGCCTCAGTAAGGAGTGAAAAGAAAACAAGGGGTAGGGGTTTAGTGCAAAAAATCCGTGCTTCCTCAAGGTTGACGATCAAGCATAAGGTGTCTACACCTTTGGACAGTATCTAAATAAATACACCTGGAAACTGTTTAGCATAGCCTGAAGCATGAAAGCTGATAAAGTATCACCCGTACATGGTCAGTGTTTCGATACCGTACATGCGAAATGAGCAAACCATCGTCGAGAATCTCTAGGCCACCAGATTTCAGCAGTTTAACAAAACCGGAATCTCATCATCGCCGACAGTGATACGTTGGGAATATAGTGGCCCTTTACTCTCATGAAGCGTGAGGCAAGAACGTCTTAGTAAAGAGTGAATGCAAAAGGAAGCTTAAGAATCTGGTGCGAAGAAGTCATGTGTCCTCAGAACACGCCTACATCTTTGGCGCCGTCAGCGGCCTGGACCCAGCGTCCTTCAAGGATCCCATCCGACATTAGCCCAACATACAAAGATGAAGGTGAATATTAGCCGGCCAGTTCAGCTAGGAAATTATAGCATTGTTTATGAATAATAAGCTGGGCGTTTCTCCTACATTTTATTCTCGCGACGTCATTTAGATCGAGTGAACATTTTAAGTAGTAATAATACAAATGATGTGATCAACGAAAGTTGATGAGGGGGAGACAGAACTCACTAACTACCGATAACCAAACAAGAGCTCTGCTAGTGGGGCTGACGTGCGCTGTAAATCAAAGCACACTAATGAAGTTAGACACCACACGATTGCCCCACACAAACAGGAAATAGGGTAACAGTCGAAGATCCGCATTTTTTTCCACCGAAGGATGCGGCAATGAAACAGAACCAATTTCAGAGATTGTATCCTCTTATCAAGTCCTGTTTTGAACATGTTTGTAACCAAAAGCAAGACATGCATGCTAAGAGTATTTTACTGTACATTCTACAAATAGTTCAATATTTCATCCCCCTCCGAAATTGAGTCTATTTAGGTAGTCATAACAGATTACTGAAACAGGACTTACTCAAATGGAGCCGCAGACCATCGTCTGACTCTTCGTCGCATGATTCCTGAATCGTGTTGTCACCTCAGATCCAGTTTTCACTTAGCAAAAAACAGAGGCGAGTTCGAGTATGAGCGCCAATGAATTATTTTTAGTGTGGTGCCTTCACTGGTGAGTTTCGAAGACGTTGTGCTTTGTAATGTTGATAAACTGATGGCGGTATGCTTCTGACAAATGCGGCTAAATATGAAGCAAAGCACTAAGGCTGCCTGTGTTCAACGCCTCGGCCAAACGCCGTGTGCGTCTTCCGGGTCGGCGGGTTTTGTTGTACCACTACGACCGGCGCTGGCGTCACGAGGTGGCGGTATTGTGTGCGCGTATGTAGTTGGTGTAGTATTGCAGTTCTGCTACTCACGCACATAAAAGTGCCGGTACTTTAAGTTTCCCGGTTACGAATATTTGCTTGTTTTTCATTGTGTTCCACCGGTTCGGTAACCAATCGGTAGTGATCTGTGTTGTGCCTTTGCGTAGGTGGATGAATGCTGCACACACACACACACTGTCCCGGCGAATCCCACTTCTGTCGACCTGTTTGCACACGTAAGTTTGCGTGCTTTCTGTCTCGCTGCCGGGTCACCGGTTGACCTAAGTGGGCAAGCAAATAGTTAGGTCTTTGATTTCATGACTAATACAATCGTTTCTTGGCAAGGGATAGTCGAGCGTCCTACCTAGGTCTGGGCACTACGAACTTGTGGGCCTAGTTTGGGAAGACAGTTCATTGCTTGGTCAGCTACTAAAGAATAATTAGTAAGAGAAGCTGAATAACTGCAAATCGCTGAGAAAAGGTGTCTGTGTGCAAGCATCTTGTATCCTGGTTTGTATGCATGAGTTTGCATTGCATGAGTTTCTCCCAGAAAACAATGAGTCTAATGTGGGTTGGACAATCTTTTGCAGTACGGTAAGTCCGTTCAGGAATATAACTCGACGGAATTGTATAGGTTTATCGTAACCCATTACTAGACGACTTCTGTTCAGCTCTATTTAAGATGACTGGTAAGGTTCCCCGCAATGCGGGTGCAAGAAAAAATCACAAGAGATAAAAACGTGAAGATGGAGCGTCCCTACCAGAACAACTGTGGGTCAAAACTCACAACTGATGCATAAAAACCTATAATGCTCGCCACTACCGGTTTCTTCCCTAATTCCCTAATTGAGAAGTACCGATAGGTGTTTGCTTAATGATATCGCCTGATAATCTACTGATGAAAATTAGCGGAAAATACACCACCTTTTCGAAGTAACTGGGGCGTATAAGACGAACTAGATCCTGAGACTTCAATCAGTAGATATCTTACTGGCTTATTTTTACGAAATCCACCGTTAGAAGTGCTGACTGACGAATCATTTGACGTGGTCAACTGGCGACACATGAAACATGAGAATCCAAGTCTACCAGACCATTCGGTAAGTTTTCGTACTTGCTTGAGAAGTGTTGTCTTGCATGAAAAAATGTTCCAAACATTTGAACAGGATTAGATTTTTTGTGCAAGCAAGCTGCTGGACTAGTCGTTTAGGTTAACTACTCGTGATTCATGTGATACCCCAGTTCCAAGTGATTGACTCCAAATAAGCGTGAAGAATAAACAACGTTTAAACGAAATTACTGACGCTGGTGTAACTTTGACATGTCGCATATGACTGTTTACTGTCATCACATTACTTAAGAAATGTACATTGAAAGCACGGGAAGAGCGACCGAGAAATACTGAACTAGACGTAAAGATGTGAATTTTTGGGATACGACCCAACGATGGGTAAAAAATGAATGAAGTTGGACGTACTCGATCTGTCAGAAATGTCTGAAACAGCGCTAAATGGGGGGAGTAGGTATGGACAGAAAACAGGGGGAGAGAAGCAGGTTTTTGTGTGTCCCACCTTACCCCGGGATAGTTGAGCTCAACAGCATGTTTTTCTGGACACACAGGTTGGAATGAAGATATCAGACGGCCACATGTTTCCTCAGCTAAAGAGTGACCCAATGATTTGACGGCTGACAATTCGGAATGAGTCTTCTGTTTCACTGCAGTTTGGTTTATCAGCAATCGGTTTTGTGATAGTATTTGTGCGAAATTTAATGACCAGTCTGATTAGTAACCTGGTCAAGTATCCCGCGATGAGAAATGGAAGTCGACTATCCGTTTCACCTGCATACTGCCTACCGCACGTAGATTAACTTGTTTAAGTGCAGTTTGGGGTGGACAGTATAGCCGGCTACCCTTCACAGGTGCCTGTAGTATTTTCGTTGTTCTTGCCAAAGGGACTAAATCGATTGTAGGACTGTAGGTTGGTGTGCGCGCCGATTTCTAGGCGGGTGCACAGTTTCTGTTTTGGCTACAAAGCTATTTATGCCCTTGGCAAAGCGGCAAATTGCTGGGGTATATCGCTTGCTCCAGGCCTCCCCCTCATCATCTGTATTTCAATTTCACTAATGTGCAAGGGAAATATTCCGTGCTCCATAAGGAAGTATGCGCATCAGGATGCTCTTATAAGTGAGAAGAACAAAAGCCTCAGACTGTGAGCACTTTTTTCGGGTTGACTATCGGATTCTTCCTTAATACCATCCAAGAAAGCAGATCACTGCCCTCTTTTTCACTGATAGATTTGTTGTCGGGCCGTGGTGTATTTAGATGTTGGAACAGAAAATACTTGCATATAACAAACATTTCGTTAGCATGATGTTTGTAGCAATACGTAATGCTGATTTGACCGGATAATTTGTTCCATTGAGTAACTATAAATACGTCGAAAAAGAACGGGCTGACCACTTTAGCCCGTATCTGTATGTTCCACCATCAAGGAAATAATGCAATTTTTGCCACACAATTCTAAGAGATTCTGCTCTGATGCTTAGGTAGGCCAGAGTACACAGGTAGAATGTAATTCCGTATCAGTTGATACTATTCGGTTGCCGACACTGTCTGTTCAAAACATTCAACTCTATCCCTCAGGGCGTAGTGACCCAGCAGTCCTCAACTGATCGGTGGTCATCATGGAAAAATCGGCAGTTAACAGGATCTCGAAGGAATGTGAGAAAAAATGTAGGCAATTGAACCATCTGAATGGTTACAGGTAGTCAGGTTGAAGTGTTAGGTCAGAATGGTCGAAGTGAACGAAAAACACATTCACTGCCACAAAATTGAAAGTCACTGGGTGTGTGATTGTTCTCAATCTTCATCTGCAACTGGAGGGGTCAAGCGACGAATCGTTTTACACCAATACACTGAATACAGTCCATAGATGTTCTCATGCTAAGTGCAAACTGCATTCATTGCGCAGTAGGCAGATGCAGGCTGCAGCCTCAAGAATAAGCAATTGGCTAAACAACCAAGTATAGGAGTATCAAAAGAGAAGTAACTTTGCTTACATTATATGAAAAACATATTTTCTCTTCCATGGCTCGGCTGACTAGCTTAAGACAACCTACTGTTCTGTTGTAAACTCTGTTAGTGACAGAAACCAAGATACAATACAGTGTAAAATGGTGTTTTAGAATGATTAGTTCTATTAGATCTGCAAAATTATATGGAAATTGTCTTTAGATGAACATGACTTCTGAATTCAAAATGCCGCACCAAAGGCTCCACGTAGAATGCAGTCAACTCACTTGCCTCAGTTTGGTTTCTTGCTATTCTTCGAATCCGGACAGGTCATCTACAGGAGCTTCAGTACACGTCTGTCCATCTCTTTGCGGTGGCATTCGTTATCGATATGCTCCACTTCCGAGCCCATCTAATAAAAAGCGAGATTAGCGACCTCTAAAAACTACTTTCTTTCCGAAACTTCCAAAAAAACCTGCACAATATGAACAGCAAGGTTCGCCTGTTCATGGCATAATGAAAATACAGTCGATCAATTAAGCGGTCCTATTTTAGCATGAGTAAATATTTTCTCTCCAGTTATTTCACCAATGTATCCATCCGGTCCTGTAACAAGGCATTATTTTCAACTCCTCATTTATTCATTTAAAAATGGGGGCTTTGAAACACCTCGCAGTACGTCAAACTTATATCCCATCTGAGCGCTGTGGGTCTGTTTCTTGTGCCCTTCCTCGCCTAAGCGCATAACTAAACTTCGCCATTGCAGTTTAAATCTCGACCACAAACTGATACGTTCCACATCAAAACTCTCAGGTGTAAAAGCCATATTACCCTACCCTGTAAGTCTTTCAGCTTCTGCTGGAATGCGCAGATGAAGGTTGAATTCACTAGCTACGTAGTTGCCATAAATAGAAGGTCAATAACTAGGCATCCTTTAGTGAACGAGTGTTCGCAAAACAGGACAAAATTCAGGACCCGAGATGCTTGATCGGCGCAGTTCAACAGCTGGGTAACATATGTAACCATTTGAGCTCAGGTTCACGTCCGGCAGATAAAAAAATACCTTTTTTTGCGTTTTATATCTTAGATGTCATCAGGCAACACAAAAAGGCGCACAACATCCGGGAGTGGAGCAACTCGCTGAGGAGTAAGTTGTGCATACTTTGTTGTGCTCCAAACCCCCAATTTGAAAGTGCAAGTATTATGAGGGGATAAGGTCCCAGAAAGCCTGTAGGAAGGGAGAGGATTGAACCAAACCACCTGGTATGTGAGCAGAAAACAAGAAAGCGTTAAACTCACTGTCACCTGTATACCACTTGGATTAGCTTAGGTTTTCACGCTAAGAAAATTGGCTTCTGAATATAGGGCACATGTATATATAATTACAGTTATTCCACTCGGGCAAATCAGATGCACTTAAGGAAAGCTTTAGATACCCGAGGGTCAACGTGTACCGTGTAAAATTACAGATCAGTTAATAAACACACGTAAAAGGACAAATATGTTACGCCCGGGGTTTATCAACCAGGCTAGAAACATTAATCTTGGGTGATCAATTAATAAGGAATATCTGACCATATAGAGGGGAACGAAATCATGGTAGTACTTGGTACGAACAAACGAAAATTTGAACTTGAATTGTGTTCTAGACGGTTAAAGGAATACTCACTGTGAAAATATCCGTGCGGTTGTGAACCACGTTATAAGATTTTTTGGTAGAGGCAACATCCTTAATTTGAGTGAATGATAGGTCAGTCTTAAAACTAGTGGGTTCCGTTTAAACGTGATTTGAACTCGCCCTCAGTTTTTCATGGTAATGAATTCGGAAGTGGAATTTCTTTGACAATAAGACGTAGGAAGTTACAGAGTCTACCATCACGGTGCCTGCCTGGAATCGTTTCGTCTAGATGCTTAATCTCTACTTTGGTCTGCTGTATCAGCTACTTGACTACACGTGCGCCCAGAAAATGTTACCGTATTTTTTTCAACCACATAGTACAAGTAAAAAGGAGTATTGTAAAGATGGTAAAGTATTAATGAAGCTGGGAAACGTACGAAAAAAACGTTAGGATTTTTTGATGTCACCGAAAAGTACACAATGAAGCCGACTCGTGTATCTTACCAGCGTAGTGGAAGGGTCTGAAATGGGTGGCGTTTCATGGGCAGCATTACTGGGTGAAATTCATCGGGGAAAGTTACACCCACCCAATCACCGAGGCTCACACCGCAACGCCAGATAACTGATGTTCCAGAAGAGGAGGCCATACACTGAACAAGAAGAACTGAACCATTTACGTTTTCGTTGGTGAAGACACTACTAATCCTGTAAGGGTGACCTATAGGAACATCCAATCGAGTTAGACCGTGAGCATCTATCCAGGTGGGTCTGTTTCCCCATAATACTATGCACTCAGGCTTAGTAAAACTCAGCTGCATTGCTATTTTACATCACACGGCATTTCAACTCACTCATGTTTCCAAGTTTTTGAAGAGTATTGCTTACGTAGGCAACATATCGACACTTTCGTCTTAACTTTACGTTCCTGTTCCTTCCAGAGTATTCAAGAAAGACGTCTTTGTAGCGGTTGACCGACATTGTGACTTACTTGAACCACCGAATAACAAGGTATTGCGGTTTTATGTTAGTGACAAGAACTTAAAAACGATTCAGGAAACTTCATTCCGTCCCTTCGCTCTAGTGGTCCGTTAAGAAACATGCAGGTCTCTTGAGGAAGCTGTTAGATGAAGACTATACTGTGATATTGTTGTTCACCATGGTCTGATCAGATTTAAAACTGGACCGACTGACTATGGTGAAATTTATGATAACTGTCAGTTTAGAAGTTCCCAGCTACAAACGTTTTTTTCATCTTCCACAATTTTGCAGTTCACGGTCCACTTCAAGCGATATTTCATTAAGATCAGGGCACACAGCTCTGCATATATATATATATATATATATATATAAACAAAGCTTATTTAAATTGCCAGTGAACAGAGATGTGGGAAGTTTAATGGAAATTTCATCTTGTAAACGAAACCTACCTATTCAGTGCTGTGTTTTTAGCACAGATTGGCCACACTCACGGGACGAACATCAAACCACACGCAAACACTTGGCACCTAACGCAGTCAACAGTGCCCAATACATTATTTTCGAAGAGTATCATTTACGCGTTTTCTTTCAGAAGTTTCCACGTGTGTGCAGGTGGGGATTCCCGTTTTCTGACCCGTTTTTTCCACCCGCATTGCCAACTTTGAATTGTTTGTTGCAACAAAGGGCAGGAACAGATTTCTACCTGTCACGCAATAATTATATTGCATCAGTTCGACGTGGCGTATAGCCCAGTAGTCGTTAAGAAAGCACCTTTAGTTGATCATATTCACAGAAAACCAATGGTTTGAAGAGTGGATGCGTTGTGCCTCCTAGGACATGCCTCCTGACCAGCTCTACAACGTCTACCACCATAATCTTGGATCACAAAAGAATTATGTCTCAAGCAGCTTTCGGTATATGTAATCATTGGTTTCAATAAGGCCTTTGGAGGTTGCGTTCGTCGAGACACTGTTTCCGATTTCTCTAACTTTGCCCGTTTGAGACCCGTCCAAACTACCTATGGCAATGTAAGTAGTTTTCATAAACCCGGATAATGATTAGATCAAGAGATGAGCAGACATTACCACGGGTCCCAAAAGTGATATACGATTTTTGATCTATCTCACCTCCGCGTGGTATAGCAAAACACTTAACTGAATGTTCGTATGCATTTGTGAATAAGCCAAATTCTTACAAAACCATTTTAACGCATAGACTCATCGAGTTATACAGAATACTAATTGAGTTCAGCTTAAAATTCCAGTGGATAACGGTATGAAAAACAGCGGACATGTTACCCCGCCTACGTGAGTTATACTCCACCTCAGTGTTGTAAACCAGTCTTATTTGAGTCGTGTTATTCTTTTGAGGACTTAGTAATTAGTAAAAATTTCCTAAAGGCTAGCGTGAAATTTTCGTCGACCTTCTAAGGTTTTGTGTACGAAACCACGACTAGTAGCTGTAAGCACGGAATCCACAGTTCACTACTATAAATAGATAGTGTGCTGCTCGAGACCGCGATTCGCTTACTAGTAACAACTGACACAGATATAAGTTATAGTTTATTGTTTCCGTTTCCACTGGACAATAATTACGAAGTGTACTAATCACTAAAGAACTTCGGCTGTTGGCATCGGTCTACTGTGGTTATATCCAGCCAACGCAAATACCAGAACGTCCTTCCCGATTGGCACCCACATGATAATAAAAACATAGCCCACCCCATTGCCAGATGTTTTCCCACTTTGCACCTGGTTCACTTCCTGTAGAAGAACAAGTACTTTCAGATGAATTTTGACTTTCTGCTTATAGCTCTTCCTTTGGTTTGTTGTGACGCTTTCATCCAGGATCTCTATACACGTGAACCGTGAATCTCTAGTGCCAAACCATCGAATTTTATCAGCAAGTTTGCTGTTTATTCGACTTCGAGCACTTATAACTTGGAAGGCCAATCTATGAATTTTCCCCTCTTTTTTTGTACAACATGGTCGTTTACTTGATGAGCGAAAGTGTAGGATTTGACATTTTCGTGATATGATAACTGGTGACTCTTTAACCACAACAATCCACGTCTGTATCCCTCTGGAGGAACAATGAAGAGTGACGGTTTATTTACGCTGATTAAGGAATAAACCGTTATTTAGGTCTATCAGGCACCACTAACATGACTCACTCAGGTTCTCACGCGTGATTGTTAATTTGTAATAAGTAAGAACCTGATTTTTTAAACTGTTATACGGAATGTCTGGATATTTGCATTCGAAAATGCTGGTCTTGGACGATTGATGATAACGTAAAACCCAGAACTGGCTAGCCTCTTATAAATTGTATGAAATACCATGCCGTACATTTCCACTGATTTCCTACTTTCTTCGTCATATAGCAAAGGCGACTGAACCGTACGAGCGGGCGGTTCACGACACACCTAACACACGATAATTCACTTATCTTCGTGTGAAACGTTTCGGTGGGAAGTATTCTGAGTGAATATATGTTTGTGGAAAATACTCTGACTGTCTGATTGGTCCGAACAAAGAGCGTGGCAGGTGGTTCATCATTCACCTAACAAGAAATGTTCCCACGTAACGTGTTTTGCAACGGACCTCTCTCAAAGTCAGACGACTTTCTAGTGTTTTAGTTCGTAATGTTACGATTGCCGAAGATGGAACTATTGGTCGTGGATGTGTACCAGGTATTCATATTCTGTTGCCTAAATACGAGAGGACATCGTGACCACATGTGTACACAGCTACATGCAGGACAGAGGAAGTTTATTGCTGACCGGTACATCCCGCTGAACTCTGCAACACACAATTGACCTTGTTGGTATTTACCTCCACAGAGCCGTTCATGTACAAGTTGATTTCCGTTTGTACCGGAGAACGGCAGCTGCATTCCAGCAAAAGTGTAATTGATGGACCTTTGGGAAGTGACACCCTCCGTACCCGTGTGCATTTGATCGATTCCTAACAGGTGTGCATGTATGTGGAAAATGCGCTATAGGTAAAGAAAAATGAAACTCTGAGATGTGGAGGCTTAACTAGGTTCATTTAGTTTTCATGGACCGGAGAATTCTCATCCTAGCTGAAAAAAGGTTCAGGATTACTACCCGGGATAATCAAGACAATATGGACCAGAGAACATTTACTGTCAATGTAGGGAGGGCTAAAGAGTTAGGGGCTACCCTCGTGATCAAAGAATAACTAGTTTCAAAACAACTTTTGGTTGAAAAAAAAACAAGTTTCAAAAGTGGGAGTTAAACTGTTTGGTTCAGTTCATAAATTGAAAATTTACAACTCCAACTAATATGCCTCCACACAAGCGGTTACAACAGAGTGGATGCAGCTTTTAGGGCCATACATTCAATTTACAACTAGATGCTCCGCCGTAAGAAGTAATACCGAGGATCGCTCATGGCACCAAAGTGGAAAACTTCGCCTTACAATTGCCAGAAGTAATGGAAGAATCACACACAAACGATGGCTCTTTGCATCTTTCAATAGTATGGGGCGCGGAACTTTGAGGCCACGAAACCCGGAGGCTGAGGCTGGCTAACCATATTCAAGGCTTGTATGTGAAGAAATCGTATCTAGAATTCTAGCTGTGAGGGGCGCAAAGGACCTTTGACTGTTTTTAAGTCCTTTCACCGAAATGGTGACTGTAGTACAGTGAGAAAAGGCTTTAGCAATGACAGTTTTCCCAGACAGTTTCAAACCTGGCTGAATTTATTTTACCACACAAAAAAAAACTTTACGAGATACTTTATAATTGTTTCAATCGATCGAGTACCAACTTTTCTCGCCGAAATAAAAAGTAAACCTCCAGAACGTGGCACCTGAACAACAAAATCATTTTGAATATCCAAATCGTGGAAGACTTTTTGCATTTGGGCATTTGGCACATTGATAGCACGGTTATGGGTACAGAGTGTTTGCTCACAAATGCCGGCTGTCAGTTCCAAAATATCTTTCCTCTTCTGCCAACATCAACGATGAAACGAACCGTGGCAGCCATAACTGATATGTAATATGTAGACGACTAAACGCTGATGGTGAGTTCGATTGGGATTTCCAAATTTGGTTCCCTAGGAGTAAGCCGTTAATGTCCTGATTGACGGCAAGAGGGGGCCGTCAGTTATATGATTTTCAAATTGTCCAACCGAATAATGAAGATATTTTCATGCGGGATATCTCAAAGTCGTCTGAGCATGCCATTACTCACAGAAAGCAAGTAAACAGGCATTTTAGGTGAATTTAGCACGTCAATGGGATGCATGCTTTTTTTCAGCAGACGTATCCACAAAGGAAATAGTTTGGTATGGATCCTCACTAAGCAGCCACAGCATTTTGAGTTACACATTTTTCCCATCACTTGTTGCTCTAACCGACTACGTGAAGTGTTAAACAGTACCTACCGTTTTAGACTGCTCACCACAGTCAGTGTGTACTGGTCTGGCAAACTGCAGACTTTGAGATTCATACGAGCTCCGCCAACCAGTATGATGGAGGGCAGGAAAGAAGTGTTTGAACACCGATTGAAATTAAACTGTGGTACATATTGACTGACAAAAATAGTAATAATTTGATTGTAAAAAAATGCCTGTATACGAATTTTTAAGATGAAGCAACCCATTCTAAATCAGTATATATATATATATNATATATATATATTAGTACGCGACTTCTGTCCATAAAACCACATAATCAACATGAAACACCTTTAGGCCGAAAGTCGATCAGGACGGCGATAATTGCAACAAAAATGAGTAAATTTGTCCACTATTGAGAGATTTCATTCTTGGAGCAAACGCCCCTAAGGGTTTGACATAATGTGTTAGCCAAGTGTGGAATTAATGGTCACATTGGTTAGTAAGCTTTAGCCAGTTGATTCCGCCTGGCTCTCACGCGTCATGGAGGGCATATCTTTACAACCGTATGAAAGGTTTAGAAATACTGAAATTGAAGTTAACTAGGTTTAGAATACGCAGCGGGAATTTTCTTCGAAAAATTCGTGGATCAGTTCACACATTTTCTTAGTCAGGCCTTTGATCATTAATTACTGAAGAGGCGGTGGAGCATATCCATCTCAGGTGTATTGCTTGGTTGTTGGTTTGTTTTCCGAGCTTGGCAGCTGGACTGTAAACGTTGTGTCCCCAGTCGAGGTGACATTGTCACTAGGAGGGTAAATGGATCACTAGTCAAGTATGACATTCTCTGTTATAAACTAGGAAGGACGGTACTCATTTGCAACAGGGTTATAAGGAGACTCAAATAAATCTAATGATTATGGTATCATTTTATTGTTATTATTCAGCTGAATGTTCCGCAGAAATGGCGTTTCATGCTTCAAGTACCATGATAGTCGACACGCTGAAGTATTATTTTGACAGGACATACTACTCCCAAGTTTGCCGAACGCTGTTCAACATCCGAAGGTTGTGAGATAGGCGAGGTCCCCGAGCCCTCATCAACACTAGGTTCTACTTGAACAGTGAATTGTATGCAGCTGGCCGAATCCACTCGTTTACAGCTAATGCTGTCGTTAACGAGGGAATCAACAATATCATAAACGCCAGTTTTCACTGAATCTCTCTTCAACATTGATTAAATTAGAAAATGAGTGTATTTCGCCAATTGAGTGTTTAGCTACAACAATACGTTGGAAAGGTTGTCTAAACTCGAGAGCCAAGCCTACATGTCAAGCCATAGGAATGAAGAAACCAGTTGTGAAAAATCAACGATTCTTCACTAACCTCATAAGTAGTATGCTGTATGAAGGAAGACGCTTTTTCGACCCTGGGATTTTCGAAAGTAACAATGGTTTGAAAGGAACAAAGAGAAGCGGCTATGGTGGAAGCATCAAACTTCATATGGGGCTCACTTATTCAAGGTAGAATTGCCATCCTCATACAGAGGTCATGTTTAGTCAAACTCCATTTACTATCAGTTAGCGAATCTTTGTGTTTTCAATTAAAAGATGAAGTGGCAAGAGAGCTAAAAAGAGCAGGTGAGCTTAAATGTACCAAACGACAGCCTGTTTGCTTATTGCTACAAGTTTAAGAGTCAAGCATAAGCGGTTTACGTTTAAGATGTTTGCGTTCCAGACAGGTTATGTAAGAAGATATCTCGGTTGACGGACGCTGAAAAAGGTGAGTGGTAATTCGTCTTGCTAGAGATGGAGACAGCTTGATGCATTTCCAGTGCAAAACTGACGTGTGTCATAAAGTGCTTACACAGGAATAATTGGCGCGACACTTGGAGAACAACGTAACGTGTAACGATCACTATAATTATTCTCGTTGAGGCCTGCTAAACAAAGAAAGCAACGGTGCCCTGAAGCAGTGACAAACTCTGGGACGAGGTAACCTAAAACAGAATAAGAATATAAAGAAAGCCGGGAACGGTTCAACATGGTTGGACGGAATAAAATAAATCCGTAAAGCAAGGAGGGGTAAATTGATCTGCTTGCCTCTCCTTACTTTCCATCACTTCTCCACCAGAATCGCCGAAGAAAAGACTGAGAACAATCTCTTAGCAGTACCTAAAATAAACAACTATTGACTCTCCGGAGAAACATGGTAAATAAACTGGGTTCATGATGGCCAGGATACTTTCTATCATTTAGGAGCATTTGTGATGTGAGTAAAATGAAAATTTTGTCGAAAGCAAAGTGAAGGAGAGAACAAGAGAACTTCCCCACCAAAAAAATTACTAGTGACGGGATACATGGGGATCTTCCATTGCAACGTCGCATATTGCTTTGATGCGTTTAACAGATTTCGTCTTTCGAAAAATGAACCTTCTAAGCTAGTCACGCCTGACAAAATTTAGGCGTCACCTGACTTGCACCCTTTGTTTCATTTCGTTAGTGTATGTGTTTAACAGAGTCCATTTCTAACCCACATTAGTTAAGATATGGTGTGCAGTTTCCTACTAACATTCTAATGAAACCTTTCCTTGAGCGCTAATTTCTAGTTCTTTGGTAATTTTGAGGATTTTCGGACAGGTTCCCGTCTCGTTTCACACGGTTGCAAGTCGGAGATTGTAACGGCATATACATACAGGATTGTATACGAGCAAGCAAAGTAAACGACAGCGGAAACTTTTGTGGTGGTAATTTGCATTTCGTTTCAGATGCAAGCGTAGGCTAAAAAGGAATTTGCTAATTACCACTAACTACCTATCTTTCAATATCAGCTCCTAGTTCTGCGTACATATTACTCTCAGCTGAACGCTGTCGTCTAACTGAATGCGTCATTCTGTTCATTCACGATGACTCCTCAAACCAAAGATCCACCCTGCTGATACAGGTTGATGCCCTCGTCTCTTCCGAGCAAGCAATATTTTTCAGTATTCTCCCTGGATGCGTTCTTCGTCCCAGGGTTTTGCACGGCCGAAAGAAACAAGGCGTGAGCAGAGGTCACCTCAATCAAGGTTCTTTCCCCGGTGGACAAGTGCGGAGCAAATGAAATCCGTCTAAGGGCTAATCCCAAGTAAACGAGGCTGATTAATTGACGGCAAAATATCATTCAATTCGTTTGAAGCGATTTAATACGTGGGCCACATTGGGTAAGAGTGCAAATATCTGGTCAGGTGAATGTTAGTCCCTGTGCGAAGCGTTTTTGGAAGCAAGGTTAAGAGTGTAAGTGCCTATGACGATGGATTCAGCACTGAATCTAAGTTATATTTTCTCCATAATGTATCTACCCATACCTCGCGCTGGTTTCACCCCGCTGAAGAATTCACAAATAGTTGAGAATGCCTCTTCATTCCGCTGCTGCTGTACACAATACTCTGGGGAGGGAAGATTTATGTTCGCTGACATCTCTCTACGGGTTTCGCTCTGTTTGGTACTCTTCACGTGAGCGTTTTCTATCTGCTTTTTGGCACGGCCGAAGAATGAGCAGCCTTTGTGTTAGTAGGTTTGGTGATAAACGGGACGCTGTATTTCAGTCACGCCATAACTCCCGTTAAGTGTCCAAATAATTTGTCGAAATTTTTATGTTTTGGAAATTATCAGTAAATTATAAGTAATGTGTGAATCCCTGTTCCACAAAACGCTGAAAATCGGCTGTGCAGAACTTCTGGATTTTAACGAAGAAACCCCTTTTAACACCAAATTAATTTGCTGTTGTTGTTGTTGTTGTATTTCGCAACAGGTGTCAAAATATTTTTGGCTGGTTCATTTAATCACATTTGCCAAGCGTTTCTAAATATGGTAGGTGGTGCCACTAGATTTCTATTGCAATCTTAAAAATTAACCGTTCCTCCAGCAGAATAAAAACACAACCTGTTAACTATCCGAATCTACTTTACTCGTGACCATCTGGAGCAACATGGAATCCTTTTTTCCAAAGATACGTTTTAAATCGAACTGAGGAGTCCCATTTGGACTAAAATATTCGGAGACTTCTGAGCCAAGGGGACTAATTAACGAGGGACTTTACCTGCACATTATCTGGCATTTCGTGTTTTCAAGTGTCCATATCAATTATACTCTTTTGCGTAGACTGGTATTCTGCAATCCCATCTTTTACATTGTTGATGAAGGCAACGTCAAACCAAAGTGAAATGTGTGATGATTTTTCAACTTTTGGAAACTTTATGATCGATATGTCATTACTAATTGAGTGGCATTCAGGCTGGTGCTAAACTGAACGCGACGCAGGTTAGTCATATTTCTTTGAAGGGTCACAACGTTCACCTGCTCAGCTCTAATATTTCAGGTGTGTCTAGCATACACTGGGCAATATTAGAAACACGCTTACCCGGAAAATCAAGTGTTCTGCTTTCTACATTGCCAGGGCTGCACCGTTTTTGATTTTCAATAAGGACCACCAGCAAATTAGATGTCCAGGACTCGGCTTCCGACACAAACGGTTTGAACTACTTATGATATCCAATAGGAACAAACTAAAGTCCAATTCTTCCTATCTTCGGTGTAGGCTAGTAATGTCACCTCTTTACCGTCTTAACCGGATTCAATCTAAAGTACGATCGCGGACTGCGGTTATTCCCAACGTTGGTCCTTTTTCTGTTAAATGAGAACAAATGCGCATACGACTTGGTTGTTCACTCGTCCGGTACTACTGTAAAGTTCAAACCAAATCCGGATAACTCTTTCCTGTTCAACTTCCTACAAAATTTCTACTGCTGATCAAGTCTTAAGCAAGTGCACAAATACTTTAAACTTGGGGAAAAACCTATTGATGAGTCTTAACCACAACAGCTCTCTATCTCCCGAGGAAACTAACCGCTTGCTTATATTCCCCGGTTCATTCTATCGTGCTTTAGGACATTAAAACAAATTAAGCCCCTTTTTCTAATCTACTTGGGAATGGAACTTTTTTCCAGTCAGTCATTCTCCCCTCTTCACACAGTTTTATTCTAGAAAATGCTGAGTTATTAAAAAGCGCTGAACACCGCCTGTTCTGTTGGAGATGACTAACAAGTTTGCTTCAGAGCGCTAGGTCATCCCCAAGGAACTTAATTAAAACCTGACCAATATGTTTGTGTCGGTACCCAAAGAGGCAAGTATTATGTGAGTTTTGCTTGGTGCAACATCTTTTAAGGAACAAGCCAACTGGATAGCCAAGCATTTCTTATCGCTGCAAAGGGATTCCAGCTTGTGGAAAGTTGTTTTTCACAGCTATCGTTCTTTCATTTAGATGAGTGAATCACAACTGTGTCTGTTGTGCTGGAGACGTCATTTTTCCGTCCCCAACCATTAATCATTTGTTTTTGTTCCTGGAAAACGGCAAAATTATGTTACCGGTGTACAATATATCAAGAAAGCCGGTTCCGCGTGTATCATTTGCACCCTTCACCTGGTATGTCCTACTTTCGGCCACACACCTGTGCAGCCGGTCGATTGTTTGGCTGGGATGTATGGACTGAGTGGTGAACAAATCAAGCCAAATTTAGGGTATCGATTACATTTGCCGGTTTTTGTCGAAACGGCCATGCTCGTCGTTTCCAGTGCTGTACAAGTTGATGAAAAAGGCTGAAAAATATCAACCAAATTTTGGGCACCGTTAATTCTTCCCTCTCAAAGGCTGTTGTTAGTCCAAGGTCAGCTCGGAATAATTTCTACATACCTGGAGAGTTATTTCAGTTGCAGCCTCCGTATCACCATCACTCTATCCGTCAAGTTCTCCATATACCAAATATTTGTCTTTGCACAGCACAACATTCTCCAAGTTTTTCCTTTGCAGAGTTAGAGCAGTTAGCCACTTAAACTTCCCAATATCATACGGTTAGATTTCACACCCACTGGATTTTTTTGAGCAAAGGATAGCTTTAAAAGTTTTTCTTCAGCAGTCCGAGGCCACATTTTGAAACGCGCTATTGTTTTTGTGTGTTACTTATAAAAGACATGCTAAATTTGTTTGTAAAGTCTACTGGGTTTTTGAAAAATTGTTTGATTATTTTGTCCTTCTCGACAAAAACTGTTCTGTCAGAGTCACATTAAAACTTTGATGCAGAAAAACGCACAGACATTTGTCAGTTTCTCATCGGTTTCACTTCTCAAATGTGCCTGCATTTTCACAAACATCTGTAGGAATATTGTTTGGTCCCAAAGTGTAGGACAATAATGTTTTGAGGATTTCGACAAAAAGAGGGCCACAAAGCTAAGTCAAGCCCACAAAAAATGCAATCAAAAGCGGAATAAAGATAATCTCGCAAAGTAAAACTGAGGTGCGCAAGGAAAGCACAATCTTGTGTAGGCTGGTATCTAAAAGCTCTGTGGCAACACCGCAATGCAAGCAAAAAGTAATGGACATTACGTGTGTAACACGTAAATGTGTTTTCGTGCCGCAATATCTGTGAAAATTTGCCATGCTAAAAATCAGAGTAAGACAAAGCAGCTTGGGAATAACGTCGGACTATTCAGCGTTTGTAATGTCATCTGTAGGATTAGGAAAGCAAGGGAAACAAAAAACATTCCAAATGCAATGTATCGGTTGAACAATTCGCCCTCCGTGTTTATCTTTTCTAGCTTTTTGCAGGCTTTTCGCAGACTCCATAAGACCTTACTGCCAGCGTGTTTTTCAATGATCCCCGTTCCTTGTCGGCTTAAACGCCTTATACAACCGTATTTAGCCCTAATTATTCCGTGAGTCTGGCAGGTCTGGCAGGTCTGGCGAGGAGGTATTGAATTTTTCATAAGGGTTTCACTCCGTAATGAAACAAATCTTTGCTGAAAAGCCAAGAAGCACCGCATAGCTGTTTCACCCCTGTTGAGGATCATCATCAGTCAGCAACTCACTCGTCGTCACTCGAGGAGCCAGTAAACACGAGACCACGTGATGTGGTTTCAGCGACTGAAGGATGACTGACGTTGTATCCTGTGTGCGTCAATTACAGTGCTGATCAGCCACTCAGGGCCAAATGGTTAAGTTTTCATCCTATTACCTGGGAAGGTTGAGTTCCAAAACATCTCTCGTGAGATGTGCACTGTGAGCGATTCCCAGTAAGAATGAAACAACTGTACAGTCCTTCTCGTTTTTCGGCATAGACAGGCTTCACGTAAAAGATGAAGTCTTCATGGGGAAGAAAGTTAGTCTATTTGAAAATTTGCTGGAAGCTGTCCGGCAGACACTGCCTCCTGGTGGTTATATTTTACTGTGAAATTCAGAGCTTGAGTTGAGTGCGACTTTAGGAGAATGGATTTTGTAGCGTAACAACTATTCGACAAGCATTAGATATACGCATGCGGGATTGCTCCAGAACATTCACAAAACACATCGTTCTATTCTACGAGTACTGACCCCCAGCAAGGTAAACTTAAACGTTCCCATTTCCCTACGGAGTGTAAAGCAACAGAAAACATTTACTGTTTTTTTCTCGAAAACGACGGTCGAAAAGCAACTTTGTGTCAAGCCGATGGGTTTTTTTCCGAGTTGCCGTATCATCGTACCTGTTTCCACTAACCTGACTCCTGAGTTATTGTTTCGCCTAAGAAATTGCTTTTTAGAAGCCCCACGTGTGTAATTGTTATGCTAAATTATAAGTATTTCGGGGGTGCTGGATTACAGTTCAGCGGAAACGTGTCATTTTTAAAGGACATGTAATTCTGAAAATAAACAAACGAATTGTAATATCGGGAGCACACAGTCCTGCCTTAGCACCGTTCTACAAATGTTGGCTTTGTTAAAAACCCTCAAGTTGAATAAATTCTTATCTCCTACCGCCTTAAATCACCATTCTAGTGCAGTTCTCAATTTATTTGAAATTTCTTCATTATTATTACAAGGAAATATTTCCTTTGTGTCGAATTTTGAACCCGTTTCTCCTCTTGCGTTAGATGTTAAGTAGACATTTGTACCTACAGCATTGTAGAAAATTGGGTCGTTAACATTTTTTCAACAAAGCGTATCGGTGGAGCACAGCTAATCGGAAAGATAATTTACCGCCTTTGAAAGGAATTGCGGCGCAAACGACTATCCAATTTGTTTGGCTTTATTCAGTGTCTCCCAGAATCTATCCTGTGTTTGTGGCTGCGACCAGGACGTACCACTCGATAAACAAATGAAAATATTTAGACTAGGCTGTTAATGTGTCCAAGCTCACTTATGTTAGCTTCGTCTTGCTTGTCTTGTTGACATTCGACTAGATCGCCAACTACTGTACTTTTGATTTGCCCTTCATAATTCACTAAAATACAGTGAAAGATAAGATGGGCTTGAGAGGGACCTCATGTTATTTGTCATGTGTTTTGCAAACCTAATGTGTTTGGTCCTTATTGTGTGTGTGTGTGTAAGGGCTGAGAAGTTCATTCACTCAATTATTGTGCAACTCGTATAAAACTTGACATTTCCGATTATTTGAAGTTGTTCCGTAATGCATGTGCTCACCTGAAAACGTCTAACTGAAGGCGGACATGTTGAAAAACGGAGCTTACCGGACAACGTCAATGTTGGAACGGCGCTTCCATGAGCTTGTTGTTTTTTCACATCCATTTGACCCCTAACGTAGCCCCTCCTATCCGACGTGCACGTGTGACTTAACATTGTGAGACAAATCAACTAGTCCAGCTAGTAAGTCATGTGTAGAATCTAGAAATTAGCACCGGAATTTAATTACGAGTAAAGTTTCGTAGCTTTAGGATGCAAATAATCTAGGTAACGCAGTCTAGTATGAGCTGACCTGTCTAATGGCCATGAAGTACTCTCTCAGTCTAAAAAACTCATTCGAGCAGCGATTCTCTCAATTTGCCCGTGTGGCCCTATATGGTACACACATGTGTTAAAGAACCGACTCCACTGCTGCACAACCAACTCCGCAATTCGACCGAATTTTCTCAAGTATCCGGGACTGACGTACTCTATCTGAACGAGTAAAATGCCAAAATTACTGGATCATAGGCAGCCGTAGTCTCTCGAACTACTTTGAGGAATTAAATCAACAGAAGTGTAGGCAACCACGCGCTTCATTTTTGCCGTTCTAGCATAAGGTTATTAAAAGTGCGATTGATACCCCACCAACCAGCCGTGTCCCGCTGGCCACCCGTTCAGCACTGGGAATCCATCGTTCCAAAATAAATACGACGCCTGAATAAACTTGTGGACGAGAAAAATTCATCATTAGTGCCAAATTAAAATTATCGGTACACTACAATGGCCTGATGACCAGAATATTATCGGCTTAGCAGACGGAAATTGATCATAATCAAATGGCAGACACTGAGTGATTGCAAGTGTGGAATTGTGAGACTTTCCTAAATAAAGGAACCAGCAAGTTCGCCATTCATAAGGAACATTAGTTAGAGTAAAGTTCACCCTACTAACAACACTTAGAGCGAAGAAAAGGAAACGTTTTAGGGGAGGTTTTCCAAATTAACACTTATTTGGCTTTCAAAACACAGGGATCAAAACGCCTATGCTGCATATGCTGCATAGTATTTGCCAAAACCTAATGTTTTGCCAATCACCCAAGCCGTCATGTGTGGATCTAATGCTGTGTATAGCAAGGCTAAATCAAGGTGTCAGGCCACACTACGTGCCGGTGATATGGTTAGCGTTGGTCTAAGCAACGGAAGTGGCCCGCACTTCCGTAGGGGGATGGGGTCCGCAAAGTACTCGGTGTACGGCTTTTACGGGGTTTATGCGTCAAACTGACCTAGACACGAGGTCTAACCTGGAGAAAGATATACCACGGAGGGTTAGCACGTCAAGCCATCGTCGCTGCCGGTTAATAGTTAGAAGCAAAAAGGACAGAAGAATCTAGAACCATCTTATTTTATAATCCATCACCGAATGCGGTCGTGTTGATGACCAATGAGTTCTCCACAAACTGGAATTCGGCTTACTATTGGCTGAGCAGGGTGGTCATTATGAGTATTTGATCGATCTAGTTTTCACACATCCGGATAATTCACCGCTTCTTACAATGATATTCACCCGTAAGCGAATGACTGGCCTAAAAATTAGTGTTCATTACAGTGTGCATAAGTAAACACTGAAAATTATAACCGGTAAGTGGATCCATTCCTATATGACAAACTTATTTTGTCGCGAAACACATATAGTACTTAGTAGGGTCAGATCTCACAAAAGCGAAAATGTTTTTGAACTCGAAACGTATTTTAGAAAGCCCTTAAATTGCTCAATTAAAATTATCAATAATTCCTTAGGCACAGGATGGAAATGATAGAAATTGTTTGCTTTATTTAGTTTTGTTGCCTCCCTATTCGGTGCAGTTTTTCAACAATCACTAATAGCGTCATGCGAGATGGTGCAGTACAAACTTTTGTCGTGAAAACTAGCAGAAATTAATAAAATGCAAATAATCATTGGTAAAAGTCCAACGATCTTAAGGGGACAATCACTGGGCCTTCAAATATCACACCTTATTTTTTCAGAGTATGGAGCTATGGCTTCTACGGAATAAGAAATGTATGTGAAGTCAACTTAGGAGATCGTGCTGACGTATGTAAGGTATCACCCGCCTACTCTCCAACACGAACGATTAAAACACTTTCAAAATTTTTCAGGTTTATTTTAAATATACCCAGAAGGATACGGAGAGGTTGTGAAGAACTGTGTCTTTCCGTTTACATCGAGGTCCATAACCAAGAAAACACTTTTCTTCTTCCTCGAAGGTGTTCATGAGACTCGAAAACCTCGATGCTATGTGAACAGAGGTCTAAAATTAGTGATTTGTATATAGCTAGCGTGATGTGAGAGCATCGGTTTCCAGAATATTGAAGAAACACGTCCAGCAAAACAGGTGTTTACCGCAATTTGTTGTGAACTTTGTAGTGATTTTAATGAAATATTCTTGGGATACGGAAATTTAAAATGATAAAAAATGAATGCAAATTGACGCTATGGAGAATGGATTGCTGACGTCAATTCTAAAAGTTGCAAGTTAGTTCCACCAAATAGTTGAGGATATCAAGGCCGTTGTATTGGCCGCCGGTGAAAGGCCAGTTCTGCTGAATCAATTTGCAAGGTATCCACTGAACAGGAGTATTTGGAAATCGTTGATACCAGTGCACATCTTTCCAGTATGCCAGCTAAGGTGGCAATAAACAGAACAGTGGGGAACTTAGTTCGAAGCATATCATCAGGCGTCACTAGCCTGTATCCGATGTACGCATTAGATGTGATTGAATACAACTCAAGAGGTAACTGGCCGGAAGTATTTGGGTGATAATAAACGACTGTCGCACATGAGCTCCGAGGATGTCAGTTAGGCTCAATTTTGTCTGGATCCCGCTCAGTATATCCATCTATCACTCTATATCTTGTTCTGAATAACTTCAGAACGGTTTGCAGAAACCGGACATGTATATTGTCGTCCAATCCAACTAACCATTATAATTGGTACGTTTTTTGATGGAAAAACTTTCCCCAGGAACCTCCCTCCGGTTAATGACGACCCTATTCACGAAATCCTGTTCCTGTAGATGATCAGAAGTAACGTTCGTTTTAACATATTCCTGTCAGCAATGTCTAATCGGTGTCTCATCTTTCAGTCCGTAAATCCTCTCCTCCATCAGTGATGGTACTACTCTCGTCCAGCTAATAAGAAGCGTGATTAAACTGATTTTTCTCGACTCGCTACTTCCATGGGACTTCAAGCTGAACGTCATTCTCTTATCGGATATTTCCTGGTTGGTTTTATCCCTTAAGAAAACTTTTCTCATGTGCGGGATGAATTGTTGAGAGTTTCCGGATTTATGGGAGTTGTATTTGCAGCACCATCGATTGAACATTCCCCCACCTGTTTTGGTGCAGTTAATCTGGTTCATTCAATCACCGCACCTAAACATGGAAAGTTTTTTTTCTCTTCCAGGGTGATAAGTCGGGCAAATCAAGTGCGCTGTTAGGCATGCTGATTTCACAGGTCAGAGGTCCAGAGCACAAACTCTGTGAAAAAAACTGTGAATAAGAACAAAATATGATGACAGCGAAACTAAGTCCCGGAACTTCGAGGCAGGGAGATAAAAAGCCTGCTCGTCAGATCAGGCGATGGAGCGTTTCAGAAGAATATGACTGAATCAATCCATTGAAAGATTTGGAGAGGTTTCTTCATAAATTCGAACCTACAAAATACTATATTGAAACGACTTTCTAAAAAAGTGAGGCACAAGTGAGGTATTAGCCTGGTAGTCGTTTCTGTCTTAAGGCGTCCGTAGTCGTTAACACGCGTATGCTGTATGCGAAATAATCAGTGTAGCTGCAAACAACTCTCAAGGTTATTCTTCCCTAAGTTGTATGGTCGTATTTTCAATACTGCTAAATTTGCGTAATTATTCCGAGTTCGCTCTAAAAACCGAGATATTGCTGTATGTAGACGTGATTTTCAAGACTACATCAAGTAATACGGAGACTTTAGACGGAAGACCCATGGGAAGGCATTGGGAGGCGGCGCTTTTTCAGGTAGGAAACGTTTTATCACGTGAACGACTGACTTTTTTAATTAATGTGACTTCCAAAAATGACTTCAAAAATGTCACTTAATGAAGAACTGATTGATATCAGTGGTTCACTTCAGCTCACTAGATGGTTTAATTTTATGGTTTGGAGTTACTGGGGTTCGAACAAACTCCAAGTCCAGATTGGCCGTCTAGTTATCCAACATACGAGACCAAATGTCTTTCCCAATCGTTTTTATTTCAATGTGCGGAATGTTTAGCACTTGTATTTAAACAAATCGGAACTCATTTTCCAGACTCAAATCTAGAAATTTTACTCTGTGCTTTGAGATTGTCTATCTAAGAAAAAGCAAAGTTCTGAATGTCCTGCCCCCGTTTATCCTTTTTTACATAATAATCAAGCAGTTTGAACAACCCAGCTGCATAGTGCACTCGCATTTCGTATGCTAATCAAGTGGATGGAGTCATATAGTTAGAGACATCTTTCCTCAGAAAAAATATCTGCTAACGTTCAAATCAAGAAGTTTTTTCCTACCTGCTGAAAACTTCGATTAGAAAACGTTTCGTCGTTTTTTTGTAGATTAGATAGGGTTTTCACAAGAAATGATGCAATCCCAGCAGGGGATTTTCAACACTTGGTTTTTTGCTGCAATGTACTCTGTGATAAAAAAGGTCTCCGCGGGAGTTTACTGTTTACGTCTAGCAGATACTTTGACTGACTGACTGATCGATTTTTTAATGCATTTTGTCCATCAAACACCACTCAGGGATGAACACGCGCACTCGCACTCGCACGCACACACACACACACACACAAGACAGGGGAACCAAATCATATATTGCACTTTACCAAAGAAAAGGATGGATGCCAAACGAACCGGTTAGTCCAGAAGAACAGTAGTTTCTTCCAGCTGATCATAACGGTTTTATCTCCGAACAGGATCAGAATCGAACAGCCTGATGTGCGGTCGAGAATTGGTTATGCCGGTATAGTTCTGGTTCCGGGACAGCTTTAACATTCCCATTTAGTGTTTGCGAATAGAATCTTGCAGTCTGCACGTGTATTGTTGAATAGAACAACAAGCATATATGCTGCGGCTTGTTGCCAACGGTGTGATGGGTTACGTGTATTTAATTGGATCATCACTGCCGGTACATAAATAATCTACCATATTGGCGAGTTTCAAGGAAAATCATGCACCAAACTTCTTTCGTTCCTTCTAGTCGTGCGGAACAAACGATAAGAATAGTAATACAATCGGTCATTGGAACGGTGTTGGCCAATGTATTCACATCCACGTTGGGAAGAAATATCGTCGATGAAACTCTAGTTGAGATACTGTTAGATGATAAGTTGCTGACGTGTGGCAGAATAAAAAGACCCTATGTTTAACGCCGTTCACATAGCCTTAAGTTTCATGTGCATGCTGGAAGAGTGTGAGTAACTCGGACTTGAGCGGGGCTTGGAGCCATTTCTCACAGGCGCATGTGATTTCAGTAACGTGGTCACTTGCTGAGGATATATGAATGATGACTTGTTAGACTGCAGTATAACATTGTAAGTTTTCCGCTGAATCCCAATCAGTAGACGAATGCTACCGACAGTGCGTTAGATCATCTCTGTTCCTGTTGGATTTAGCGTAAATAGAACCGAGCAGTCTGACGATGCATGGTATTATCACGGTTGTGGACAATTTAATGTAGATATGGAATTATCTCCAGACATTCGTCTTGACTACACCCTAATCATCTTCCCTAACCTGCACATCCATAATGTCTCTTACCCTCCATGTCCCCATTCTCCATTCACGGAGCACAAATACTCGTCATCTGTCTCCAGTCAAGTGTTTGTGTCGGCCGGATCGGTCATCCGATTGAGACAGTTAATACAGAGTGATTTTGTACGAGATTTATTTGTTCGGAGATTTCAGCAAATGCCTCCAGTCGTATACCGATTCGTTGAATCAGAGTTGCTTGCCAATGTCAGCACTTCAACAGTCAATGCCTCTCCAAGACGAGACTCGATGTGACGTAATTTCTGTCCCATCCAATTAGCCGTTCGTTTTATTCACCTTCGTCCCGTATGTAATCCTTCCTTTTTACCAGACTGTCATATAATATCGCTTGATTCAGCCTACCGATCATCCATCGGGGAAGTTTTTAGCTCTTTCGGTTTCAAAGAATATTTTATGCGGACAACCCATACTATGACTGTGTTTATTTCACTTCATGCCAGCGTACCCTGTTAAAATGCCTTACAACATTTTGAAGAATAACCGAGACCGGGGTTTCAGTTGAGCCTCTCGTGAAAACCAAATTAAAAATGGGTGTATTTGTCGAAGTTAGTTCAATCGGGGTTCAAGTAGAATATCAGGTTGAGAAATTGACCGGTCGTGGGCTGCCGGTGAGTTTTCAGCGACCTTGTGAGTAGTTTTCTTCAAGAAAATACCTTAAAACATGATGTTTATTTTGTTTTGGCAGCACTCGGGCCAGCTACCACAGTGTGACCCAGTGCACATTGACCTGCGATAACGAAGCATATTTAAAAGCATATTCCCAATGCTGGAAACAATCGGCCGTATCTTCGTTTAGAAATCACCTGGCGATCAAAAGCACTATGTAAGATGGTTTTCGTTTACAAGCGCCTAATTAGCACAGTGGAAACCAGTAAAACCTTTTAAGTACTTGCGATTTTCTTGGCAGAAAACGTCGGGTTGTAACCTCATTACTGGACAATATCTCTACACTACCCTTCACCATAAATAACTTGTAAGTTAAAATAAGCGCCTGAGGTCGCCGTTCCCATACATGTACACTTCCGATTGAAATATAATTACATCTGTAAATGGCCAAAGCAAAATTTTTAGAACCTTGTGAAAATCCAATCTCGAGCTAAAAGTTTTTATTTTTCACAAATATGCATTTATTTGCAGAACATTTTCGAGCAATTCTCGGTTATATTTCGTCAGAATACCGCAAGTGCTAGATGGGAACTACGATAGTCGACAAGGTGTTGAAATACGGTGACGTTCCTCCGTGCCTAGTTTCGTCTACCTCAAAAAAATGAGCGTGAATCAGCAGAATCATACAATGCTTCACAAACTAACACTCAAAATCTCTTAAAGGTTCAGGCGTTGATATTACATGATTTGCTGTGCTTAACTTGCGTTGTTGAGTTGCCTAAGCAGGATCTGCATGCAGTTGTAGAGATGCAGGATCACTGTTTATTCTAGAACCGACTATTTGGATAATCGATGCGTGTGGAAGCAGATACTGAACGTGCAGCTGAAGCCATCTTTTGACGGATGTGGGTCAGTTTTATTCAGGACCAAGTAGTCATCTCCACATGTCTCCACGTCAATAGTCAAAGCCTTTGATGATGTGTAAACTTCGGCAGCCCAAATAGTTCTGAGAGTCGGTCAACTTTTGAGTGATTAGCCCCGATTGACCTTCGAGTCACACTCAAAATCCAAGATACTAATTAGATTTTCGACTCATTTGTGATGGTCGTGTGTAGGTTACATGCTGCGCAACCGAATATCCGTTCTTGTTCACTTTTAATTCATTCATAATCTAGGTGGTGAACTATTAGTGGTTAGTTGAAAACTTAAAGATGATGAAATCCAGATTTGCGTCAGGTTTCGTCTATATACACCGTAAACCGCCGAGTTCCTTTTGATCAGTAGAGTACTATTGAATTTGGTGTTGGTCTGCGGTCGTACAGTATTTTGCGCGGGTTTTACAGTGTCGGCTGAAAGGTCAAACTGATTAATCAGCTCACATTATCGTCCTGAATCTTAATCGGTTTGTTTTGAGCGTTTGTCCACTTATCTTAGTCCATCCATTTTTTTCCAGATGAAAATATATATCCTAATTACTCTTTTGAAGTGGACTTAACATTTTTCGTTGTTTCTGATTGGTTGAGTTCAACCAAGACTATTTGATACAATTTCAACAGTCGAAAAGATTGTATGCTACACGGCTGAGAAAATAACCGGTGACGCTGCGTTTGAAACCCGACACATTTATCCTCAAACCACTAATCGCATTGCCTGAGATAAATATCCATGATTCAAAAAAAATTAAGTAACTGAGTCTTGGTAACTTTGACAGCTCCTAGTTAACTGCTATTTCTTCTATTACTTGGTATGGCCAGCTAACCGAAAGTGTAATTCGGTGCACTCTAAGAGGACTAAGCTATCATCATTCACAAACAAACACAAGTACCATCATTACCGTGGCCAATTATAATGAATCCTGATTGATTTCTCATGGCGATATGCAACCAGGTCCTGTTTTGCGACGTTGGGTTGATCACTTTGATTGCATAAGGTCAAGTGTGCAGACACCACCGACTGAATAAGCTCAAACAGGGTTAACCTGTCCGAGATTTCAACCAAACCTATTCCTAAAGACTTGTTTTAAATGAGCAACAGCCAAATGGCACAGTCTTCCGAACAGATTTCAGAAAATGAAACATGCATGAGCTTGAGCACCCAGGCCTTGCAAATGTTTGGTGATGAGTTGAAAGGCAACATTTTGTTGTTATTATTATATCATTATATATTATCATATTGGATTATCATTTCTTATTAGTATTTCTCATTTTATTTTACCGATCACCAGGTGAACGTTCTTGTCACGCTATTGCCAATCAGTAAGCATCATTTGATGACTGGCATTAACATAGGGTAGTAGCTCATGGAACTGAGATATCCACTGCCCAATCTCACCGAGTTTCCAAATTCAGGAGCATGAATAATCGCTTCGTAAGCAGCGAAGGCTGTTGCGCTGCTGGTACACATGTTTCGGGGATTGGTTCTCATCATGCAATACAAACCATTGGGGTTAGTTCAGATGTTCTTTTCGCCAGCGTGGTACACACAGGACATTTGCTTGACAGTAGGGATAAAAAGTAACAAATGGGTGTGCATTCATACCAGTCGCAGGGCACTAGCTCAGTGTAGATTAATGGCAGTCGATCATCGGTTATGAGTCAGGATGCGTATCAGGAGGCCAAGCGACGATGGACAGACAGCGAAGCCAAAAGCTAGTTCTCTACCTGCGGCATTGCTATGTCGCTTGTCCGTATTCACAATAGCAACGAATGCACGCCCATATCTGTAGGAAGCGTGTGGACATGCTAGAAAAATTGGGGATAATGAGTACGCTTGCTTAGGCTCAGTCGAATTTTCCAAATGGTGTGATTGGAGAGCTTAGCAGTGAAGATGTGAACTGGACACGTTGTGTTATCGGTAAAGTGGCCCCGCTAACTCTTGAAATTCATCGTAGGAAAATGAATCATATCGCTCGGATGTGAACATGGTCACATTTTTAGAGGGACTAATTCATGTGGGTGTAATATAATAGTGGAATGGACGCGGTCGCTTCTCAAACCATCTGTCTGGTGTTCAGATCTGAGCACATCCAAGCAATATTGCCGAAATTTAAGCGACAGCGATTGTGTTGCTCTGTCACTTGTGTGACCACTTCGGAACAGAAAGAAGACTCGTTCAATAGTTCTGCAACTTTTCACAACAAACAAAATATTTTTGATCGTAATTTCTGGTTACTGGCTTACCATGAACCACGTAATTGCCCTGTTGAACTGCCTAAATTCGTTTACGCGCTCGTTACGAAAGCTTTTTGCTCAATAGGAAACCACAGAAAAGTATGCTTATTTGTTCGCGAATGAGGGCGAAAAAACTACTCCGCAAAACATTCGCTTGGCTTAAATTCTGTTGAGAACATGAAAGCAGTTGGAGCAGCAAAGTAGGGCTTCTAAAGCATCTACAATCATGAGCAGAGCAACGGGCATTGAAACTGTGAATTTCACTTCAGGGTTTAACTCCTTAATTTTACTGGTGGGTACCCAGTTTATGTCAGACGAAGGATAGGTAGGACTTGGGACCTTCAGCAATTTCATCGTCAAGTGAGATAAACCAATTGTTCAACAGAAAAGAACAATCAAGAAACAGGGGGATTCCTGGACTAGATTAGCATGTACCCACTGGACAATGAAGGATCTTCAGCTAATGGATAAGATGGCATACTCCCATGGCAATTTTAGAAACAGCGATCCTGCTAGTTTTGAGCGGTTATGTTAGGAAAATCCAGTAGATAGTTATCAATTTGCCGTAGACGGGGTACCAAGGTCTGATACGACGAGTAAACTTCTATCCAATATTGGAAAAAATGGACCATACCTTATGTTACCCAGAATAAACGAGATCAAACTGATCACCCCACTAGACAACCAAGTGGGAAGAATCCCCCAAAATCCCCCCTGAACCTTCCACCTGAGCATTCGCCCCACAAGCAGCCAAGAAACACCGGATGACGTGAAGTGAACAGATTGAATAAAAAATAGGTGACTCTGGATCCTATCGATCATAGTGACACTGGTTGCAATATTAAAATAAAAGCTGCAAGTTTTACTTTCGAATCTCTCTGATGTTCGCGGAATGTGTACTGTTTATTGTCTCAAGCAACGACGAACAGATTTACTGTTCTACTGACTCGCTACTGACTCTGCAGACCGGATTCACTCGCTGGAGAATATCCCATTCAAGGATAACTAATCAGTATGCACAAGGCAAATGGCTCAGTCAGAAAATGAAGTGAGATGGCCATTCATACGAAAAACGACAGGAACGTCTGATAGATTGGTACAAGTAAACAGTTTGAGATGAACAGCAATCGGACTCGCGCCATGCAAATATGTCCCCTCTGTTTTCGAGGCAGACTGACTGAGATTGCACATTTGTCCTAGGGTTGTGTCCAATTTGACCGCTCTCCCATTATGCTCAGCGTTCATTGCCATTGCCGCAGGCCATCGATTAGTGCAGGTACATAGTGATTCATTGCTATGCGTGTCCGCCGAGTGACCACACATCATACAATTGTGTCGATCCACTTTTCTTCCCCCTAAGCGCTACAGTTTTATAAAATACATGTACATAAAACTATCAGAATTTCCATTTTCCCACATGCAGTCCTTAATGGACTTTAAGCGAGAATGAAATAATGTTTCGTCCACTCGTAAACATCTTCAAGACAAAACGAAGACCATGGAAATTGGCCACCGATAATTGGGCGAAACTAGGTGTTATTTGTTTAAAGCCTTTTTAGTGGTCTTGAATAAAATATGCCATTGCCTAACAACTTGACGGATAGAAAAGAGAACTGAGGCTATTTTGTTATGGAATTTTCCTGTACCAGACGTTTACATTCATAGTTTCATGTAATTACGTAACGTTTCAGAAAAAAAGCCTATTTCATCGTATAAGCTATTCTGTTTTGCAACATACCGGGTGAACACCTAATCAACTCTTTTGCTGCACATCTGTATGCATACCATTCGAATTACTGCACACCCATACTGACCTGAGACGGATTCTACAATCCGACCGGAAACACCATAACTGTGATTCAGGCGGTGATCGGAACGCTGGCGAATAAAATCAGCACGATACGAACAAGAATATTGAGTGAGTCTCACCTCACGACCATACTATCGATACTCGTCGGCAAGATAAATCATTTTATCCCTCTTAAGCAACATTTATATCAAAGTTCGGACGTTTCTTGACAACGCAAATCAGTATTCAATGGATCGTACAGTCCGTATTCCACGAAGCTAGCAAACAAACGCGTACGTGACAATATATCGAAATCTTGGTAACTTGTGTGCGTTTGTTTGTTGTAGAACAGGTAGATGATGATCTGTTCGCCGAATTTGGTAATTTGCTTGAGGGGATTTTGTCAATAACCATGAGGACATCATCAGTGTGCGTACTGATATGACATATATAAATATACACATAATACATGTACATACACTGATATATGCATGCATGTATATATATATATATATATATATATTAGCAGAGGTGAATCTGCTAGCGGAATACCCAACACAAGCCAAACATATTTAGAAGACTGTTCTACGAATCAGTATGGCATCGACATGCATTTCCCATGCCCCCCCGGTAGTTCACCTTGTCTACCGGTCACTTCAAAGAGACATGTGTAATTAGAGAAGACCCTACCTTGTAAGTCATTGCTAATAATCACTTGCCGCAACTAATAAATCATATACCGAGAGAACATGGTTGTTTCGGGTAGGATTAGTGAAACGAATGGCACTTTTTCAAGGCAAAATACATAGCCATTCCACTGCGTCGTAGAGCATTTCGGATGCCGTTTGCGAATTAGAAATGGATTAACCGTGCACATATGGTGTGTGATAAATTTTGGAATTTCTGTCCTTGCGCACATATAGCAATTGTGATTTGGGGGCACACGTAAAAGAGTACAAAGCTAATACTGATCCTATCATGTAATACCCGTTCTTCTGAGAAGCATCCCGACTTTACTCATTACCAAAGGTGTGGCTGTAGGCCAAGTTAGGTAGTCACCGACCGCAGGAAGTCAGAATTGCACTTGATCTTGTGCGCTGTGGGACAGCAAGATAACGCGGAAAATGCACTTGGGAAGCGAATAACTTTTTGCCCGCTGTGAGAGCACTTCATGTGGAAAAATCCTATTTATGATAGACCCGAATAGGGTCATGTTGGAAAGCGAAGAGAAAGGTAAAAAGTTTTGAATGGCAATCTTTCGAAGTAGGTTGTAGACAAAAGTTTTGCGAAAATGAGCTGTTATGATTGTATTAGTATATATTCGATTACTTCCCTAACTGAATATTGAAATATTTATTTATTTACGGCAGAACTATCCCAGAATTGTAAACCAATTTAGGGCTATTGAAATGACCGACGTGTATTTTTGCGGAATAAATAACCGTACTGCTACAAACCACAAAGTGCAACCACGTTAAAAGAAACGTATGCTCTGGAAGATATTTAAACGTAAGTGATAACAGAAACGTTGCTCAGATAAAAGGATTCGTACTTCACCTGAGTAAACATACTGTGGAAAAAACCTACAATATATTCCTGAGCTAGCAGAGCTATTGATATTTTTGGATTAGCCACATTCACTGAAAAACCGTGGTAGCCTACGGCACCTGCACGGATGTCAAACCACGTTCGTTCATCTTGATTAACGTATCAAAAATTTTGTCAGGCTTCTAGTGAATGGGTCCGCAAGACTATACTGGCCAATGTGCTCTGCATTTTGATACAGAAACGGGTGTTTTCCCATCGAACAAAAGCAAACTTTCTTTTCAGTAGCAGTTTTAATTTTAAAGGAAAACGATTTGGCTCTGTTTAGATGCACTAAAAACACTGTGAACGAACTTTTAGCAACATTTGGCTTAAATTGCGTAGACCAATCATTTGGTGAATATATCGAGTACAGAAGGTTTGTAAATGTTTAAAAATTCGTTTTGGACAAGCCGTGAATTACAATAATGACCAGACCAATTCTGTTATTTCTTTCGGATGTGCTTGAACGTGAAATCACATCAATCACATCAAATCAATGTGTTTTCAGTCAAGCCAAGTAGTAATGTGTGCGAGTGAGGGATGTTTTCTCAAAAGAAAATACTCACTACTCTTCGACAGCTTATAATCGGTTTCGCCCCGATTCGGACTTGTTGAGTAGGAGCATTCCCCGAGTATTCGTCAATCCAATCCGAATTTTGCTAAATTCTCGCAATATACTCATTTCACGGGAGACTCAACTGCATCCTAGCTGAATGCCTCGCTCATACCGACTGGATATCAAGTATTCAGTGCATCGCTCTAAGACAAATTAGGGCGCTTCCGCCTACATTGTTGGAATGCGTAAGCAGTTATAACTCCCGACGGCACTGACAGCCGACGGTGTCCGGTTATCAAGTAGCCCCACATTTGTTTCGATGTAGCATACATATATCTTCAGTTCATCTGAAAAAGCTGGATACCTTGATTTCAAGTGGGCACAATTTATCGCCAGCAATTCATTTGGATTATTGTCCAAGTCCCACCACGCCGGATCTCCACTATATTTACGCTTTATTAAATTAAAGGTTGTCTTAATTTTAATCCAAAAATAAAGGCCATGACCAAAGATGTGAACAGTTGGTGATGACATTCTTATGTGAATTTCAGCCTGTACACTGTATTTTCCCATTTGCTGCACCATGCTTTGGTGTGGACGTCAAACACAAAGTAAGGAATCGCGTAGGCCAAGCACAAACGGAGAAAGCGTTTGCCGCGGTAAAAAAAAACTCATGAGGTAAAACACGCTGTTTCGTGCAAGTTGCGTACTCCGGGCCTTTGAAGATTTCTACGCACCACAATGTCACAAGTGACCGATACTGCAGGAAAGTCCATTACATACATTCGAAATTCCTCATGAGCAAACTTCTTAGGCAAAATATTGTGCATTTGCACATTATTAGATGCGCAGACCCCAGGATAACTGGCAAAAACATATTTTCTACTGTTATCATCCGGCTTCAAATCTGACGTTGCCACAACCCGATATGTCTTGCAAACTGAGTAGAAGATGATTCGACAAACAAGCAAACTGAGCCATTCGGCATCTTGAAATGACCCCTATCTTTTAATTTCGCCAGAGGTAAGCGACCAGTTTTCTTTTCATAAGCAAATTCTCTCCACGAGGCGCCTTGAAAAAATGAACCATTTTGGCGATTCGCTTTTTTCACACCATGGAGACGGTATCCTTTTTATTTTAGGAAGCTCGCCCCGAAGATATATATCCAAGGACTTTGACTGGTAAACATTTTGCACTGCAAGTGATCCACGCTACCAAAACCTTCCTGTAAGCCGACCGAAACGCTTCATCTTTGCTCTTATTAGAGCTCATCAGCAGTACATATCCTTCGCCATGTTGCCATTACTCCGCCAGCACACGCTGGACGTAACTGAATTTTTACGTCTGAACAGCTGAACATGTTCACACTTGAGTGATGTGTGCGGAAAGCCCGACGCCTTGAACGACGACCCAGTAACATAACTTGGTTTTGTCGATCGATTGGCCCGCCAGTCAAAACTTCCCAGTCAAGTGGCGCTACTGACGTTTGAAACCTGCTGGACACTTTTTGTTACAGCTGTTGGTGGCAGAGGGATTTTGTAGAATGCGCACTCAAGCGCGAACATGTTCACCTGTTGGGAGGTGAAGATTAAGGTGCGTCCAGCCTGCGCTGACGGAGTAGTGGTAACAGGCCCACCTCGCATGTCAGGTCTGAGGAGTTCACACCCCCGCACGGCCAAGGATATGCACTGCTGATGAACTCTAATAAGAGCGAAATTTGGGTCCAGAGCTTCGCCCCTTTTGGTGTGGAGTCACCAGAATGATCGCGCCAGCACAGGAGGACGATTGTCCAAACGAGAGTGTTGTGAGTGTGCATTCTACAAAATCCCCCAACCACCAACACTAATTACTTGATCATATACGTGCGCCTTACTTTCTTAATTCAGGAAAATTTGGGATGCGAGGTATGAAGATTGGCCCCAACTGCATAGCCAGGAGTACTGTTGGGGATTAACCTGTAGTCATCCAGTGGTAAACACAGATCGTTACCCCGTGGCTCCTGTTTGTTTCAAAGGAACATACATCAACGTTCCTAGATGTCCTTTTAAGCCAACGATTGCCTCTTGTCGGACATACGCTTCAGCGGCTCCAGCTGTGATACAGAACGATGGATTGAATGAACGATTAAATGAAACCCCTCTTGGGAATTCGGGTCATTTTCCATGAAAAGAAGTGGTAGCGAAAATCTGTGAAAACAACATTAAAAGCATATGGTACATGGCTACCCTCGCAGTCCTCCTCCCACGGTCTCTGCAAAACGCGATCCGCGTTGAGCTTTCCCCATGTAAGGTTGGTTACTCGTAGGTCTGTTTCCAAGTTTACTATGCCTTTGCCACTTACGATTTTCTTTCGTGCAAGCGTTCAACATATTAGGAACTAGAATGTCGAAGATCATACGTGTGTGAGCAAAAGATATTTATGTCTAAAGCCATGTCCAAGTGTTACCTATGGGCATGCTGAAGATATCAGTGATATTCCTAGCTAATGCCATCTACACTTAGGGGATACACAGCAGGAAGATATAGTAAACTTGGATGTGCCCGGGAAATAAAGTCTCCCCTGGGAAGGCAATACCAACTACTAACTGGTCACTGCCTACAAAAATTGTGGAAACGCATTCTACAATTGTCATCACAAAATTTGACAAGACTGACGAAAGTGATCTTTTTGAAAAGACGGTAGAACTTTTCTGCAGTGATTCGAGAAGGAAACAAAAAAATAAATCCTGAGAGAGGTAGAAAATCTCTAGGTTTCGGATCCTCTTTCTGTTGAAGGACAGCTTGGATGATTTTCGGATCCACTACTTTGTTTTTGAAAACACAACATTCTTGGTGGTCAAAAGCTGGAAGGTCTCCATTAGTTTTTTCTCCTGGCGACTCATTAAGTATGTAGTGGTTACGCGTGATACTTCTTGATCTATCTTTCCTTCTTGGTATGGGATCAGAAATCCGTAACTTGGGTTATTGTCCTTTTCAACCAGATTCCGATTTGTGCGCTTATTACTGCAGAAAAAAAAGATTTGAGGTGTTCCTGTCTTTTTTTCTAAACAAACCAGTGGGCAGATCCTCCTAGATTTATTTAGAACATACGAGTGATTCAGCCAGTTGCTTCAAAACACGTGTTCTGGAATATAGCTAACGGTTTTCTCAAATTCAAAACAGGACCAAAACCCTCTAATTCCCAGCTGTTCTTCAAACATGCCTGCTTTTAAGTTGCAACTTTTTGACAAACATGTGTACACGGGCGATACAACGGAAACAGCACCGTACCAGGACCGAAATCACAAACCCTGATGTCAACAGTAGTTTGAACTGGAAGGCTGGTGATACATTATTCCCTGGTGCCTCCAGGCGAACGCAACATGACGGATATCAAACATGTGCGACCGCATACTGACAAATTGCGTAACTATGCTTTTGTGTGCATTGATAAAACAGACGTGCTTATCAGTTTGCAAGCCCTAATTTTTATTACAGCCCACGCCTGTAAGTGGTGTGCCATTTCGAAACATTCGTAGAAGTTTTCTTTGAATCTGTCAGTCGACAGTTCAGCTGGTAGTGGATCTTTGCACCGTGCTAATCGACAGGCAGTTCTAAGGTGGTTGGCATCAGAATGATGCTTTAATTAGCCCGCGTAATGGGATTATCTTGTTAAATGCCTCCCAATATGTGGCTGTTCCGAATGACCAAAATCAGCGGTGAACAAACAATAAAAATATTGAAATGTTTTGGGGTGCTACATTGAAACGAAAGTTTGTACTGTTGGCTTGCAGGGACGCCGTTTCCGAACCCAGTAGTAATTCCTAACTAACTTTGGAATAGTCATATCCAGTTTGGAATAAACTTCTACGGAGCGAAGTAGCATGCGTAGTGTGACACGGTCACAGGCCGCAAAATCATCAGTGAGGCACTGAGGGCAACTGATTAGCAAGGTTTTCATACAGCTTACGCATATCCAGAATTGGATGAATTCATGAATGACCACAACAAAATCACAAGACTAACAATATTTCTTTCTCTAATTTCATAGACGAAACCGTTTTGCCCGGGATTCACAGATGATTATGCATGTGAAAGATATACACCAGAAGACGAAAAAAGCATGTACTAAGCTGGAACAGAAACGGAAAGCACCTAGCGGAATGAAGACGCTGTATGCTGGAGACTAAACTATGAGAGCCTTAAAAGCCCTACACCGAGGTCATCAACCAATTGTGATAGAATCTTCCAAGAGGAGAGAAGAAGAGAAGAATACCCCACCAAATACTGTTGGTAGGATACGGTATACCCATTGACTGTTTGCTAAATATTTTTGATGAATCGAATGGGACCGGTGACCAGAAGTGTCATTTAAATTTCCTTGTAGATTAGTACGGGTGAATAGGACTCGTGAAGGATGGGTTGGTTTAAGGTATTTCAATGTCACTTTAGTCGAATTGGAGATGTCGATATTCCGGTTCAGCTCCTCCTGGATGCTGTTTACGAGGTCTGCCTGTGTGCACGGTTCTGTTAATGCAACAACAACTGGATCATAGGGCGGAAAAGATGAGGTGATTTTTGACCGAATTGAGCCGAGCACTTCAGATGTGATTTTCCTGCCATGATAACCGCACTGTTGCGCTTTGGCGAAGTAAGCTAACCCAACAGTACCGATTCTAGTCTATTCACACTAGAATGGCCGGATATTTGGAGGTCCTCAGCCATTAGACACTACGGCCTGAGTGGTAGTCCTTACCTCAAACGTTCAAATATTTCCAAAATCGATTTTACATTTCAAATGTGGTGCATTTCATGCAACCGCGCCTTTGTATTTGCTTACGATATCCATCTACGTTGTATGATCTATTTATTCTTTCGTGTTCAAAAATTCTGACGTGAAGTTTCTGGTAGTTTGTCCCACGCAGAACTTGGTGCAGTCATTTTAATTCAGTTTTGGAACATTCCTTCGCAAACAATCCGTTTTTGCCTGATTGCTGAAAGAAGTATTCTTTCATGGGTCACAGTGCTAATGTAAGTCGTTTTAAGGCCTTTCGACTGTTTTTAGATGTTCCCGTTTGTATGGAACAACAGCTATCCACATGTGACTTATATTCACTTATCCACTTGTGTCATAAGCAAAGAGTCTACCGAGAAGTAAATCCGCCAAGCGTTTACCGAAACTGTCCTGAATCGGGGACAGTTGGGTGGGTTCAAAATGTTGCAGGACTGAAAGCGCCCACTTCGTTTGAATGCTTAATCTTAGGTCTACTCTCTTCTAACAAACTTGATTTCTACACGTACATGCAGCATAAGAACATCAAATCAAAGAATTGCTGCTGTTTTTTAGGAAGATTTGGGAATACATGTCACTAGTAAATCCCATCAGGTTAGAAAACAGTTTGGAATATCCCGTAATCAGAAATGAACCAAATTTCCGATTCACTAGATTGATAAATCTAGGCAAAGTGCATGTGCTTGATCACATTTGTTGGCTGAATTCAAAGGCGTTGAAACAAGTCTCAACAGATGAAAGAATCTGGAAAGCTTAATGAAGTTTGTTTCATCTCCTTTGCAGATCTGATATAATTTCATGGCCAGAGTTTGAATCGGTTCCACACCTTTCTATGTTGAATCCAAGGCAATAAAATGGATGATCGGCTGAAGACCATTTTCAATTACAATGAAAGTTGATGAGTAGATTTGGCCAAGAAAACAATAATACTTAAATGCATGAAATAGGAGAAACTAGTAAAAATCTTCCCAACTTAACATCCTTCAAAACGATGTACAAAAGGCCCGAAATCAGTAAGACCTCGTCCAGTGATTGAGAAAAGCTTCTCAAGTTTATCAGCAAACTCGAGGTATTTGAGTTGTACAAATAGTGACTGTATGGCAAACCACAATTTCAAACGTCCGTCATGATTAATTCGTATATATCTCTGTATAAATTGCCTACTTAATGTTTGCTAGTGAACGCTGGCTGATTTTCTCTCATATTTGCTAACAAAGCCTTTCCGGATTTCGGTCTAAGTTACATAGACCTAAAGTACTCAAAAATTAGCCTGAAACCACGAATATTTGTCTCTTTCCTCTTTACCGAATGGGTCGTCTGCTATCCTCCATCATTTACCAAGTCAATCACTCACTCACCTTTACTCCCACCTAAGTGTATGAAGATTCCGTGGTAGGCCTTCTCTGGTTCATTAGGTCAGGGCTAGTGCGGATGAACTCTGTGTTCTCGCGATTGTGAAAACCGCTCAACCAAATGTAAGCCAAGCCATAAATGTCGACATTGACTGCCTCAAGTGAAACTCGCAAATGAGAGACCGATAGAACATCAAGGACCCACTACTGGGCTGAGTTTTACTTGATAATAATGTTGACAATCAATTGACTCACCGATATAACTAGCTTCACTGCTATAGGGAAAGGTGTGCAGTGGCAGAACTGGATTCATTTGGTCGGTCGGGTTACTGACTGGTGAATAACACATTCTGACTCACTCATTCGGATATCAGCTAAGACGTACACACGCGCATTGGTTTGTAACACCATACGATGAACGCGTGTAAAATTTTTCCGACTCATCATACAACTAACTGTCTATAAAGTGGGCTTATTTCCCACTAGTACTCTGTCTCCCGATTAGCCTTCAAAGATGTGTGGTCGGCAGTCCAGATGTATTTTGTGACCAATTACTAGAGCTCCTACCAAAGGCCATGGACAGTTTGGCCTGTGATGAGTTCAGTATGAGTACACATGGGTAATTCACCGTTTAGCGAATGCCAAGGCATAGCTTGCCCGTGTTCTTTCAACACGGAGGTTTACCTAAAGGCAGAAGAGTTGTATGTTTGTTCTGTGACTGGCCATACATCTGATCAATGATAGGTGAGCTACCCTTCAGTCATAGTCCGGATGTGAAGAACTCACATGTTCTTCGGCGTTGCTTGAATTGAATCGGAGCATCTCTCCTTACGGCGTGAATATTCCGAAATGAACTATTTTACGTGCTACAGTAAATCTGACTTGTACAGCCTTTATCCATTATGCCTGTTCATCCAGTGTTTCTGATGAACTAAAATCGGGCATTGTTCAAAATACTGTTGTAGTAATCCAACCCTATGAATCATGTGTCCAAACAACCCACTGGATGAGTAAGATGCACACTAGCAGATCAAGAATTCGCCCAGCTAAATCCGCAAATTCTGCCAAATACAATGATGACTGGTGATCGTTCAACGAGATAATATTGCTTAAAAAAAATTTATGGTTTCACTACTGTTGAAAATAAGAATCTTGATACGTTTTTCGTTGGACCGCCTAGGCGATTCTGGCGTAAGTGGGTTTGAAAAAAGTTTTTTTTTAAAGCGTATGATCAATGTTTTTTTCGGAGGGAACAGGTGTTCACATTATCGGGCTGAAACCGGTAAGCAAATCGGAAAGCTCCAAGAGATGACTGAATCTGGGTTACAGATATGACAATGGTAACAACGGAGCTCACTTTAGTTTTCCGCATCAAGACAAACCACTGAGGTAGGTCATTTAATGTCAAGATTCATTTTGTCAACGTGTTTTTGTTTGGTTGCCTAAAAATGCAGAGGTTTATGTTCTACGCAATTGATTTTAAACAAACTAAACGTCCAAACGAAAACTTGGAAAGTGAATATATTGACCACCCTCTGTTGATAGGTGGTGCATATCAGTAATGTTAACCAGAGTTTTGAAAAGTGCTTAGTCTGAAAACCAACAAACACGCGTCTAAGCGCAAGACACTACTCATAAGCAGAACATCATAAACAAGAGATTCCACTGGATTCAGTTGAATCTGCATTCAAAGCCAAATTCGTGTGCAAATGAGAGCAGTTGTCGAAAAAGCATTTATTCACAAGACACAAACAAGCTAAGTTCTTCTTCAGCATCAAATTTAAGGTGTCATTCACATAATATTTTTGAAGAGAGTGGTTAGAAATGTATTCACATATATCACACACACACACATATCCACAGTGGCAGTTTTCTTGTGAAAAAAAACGGTCCACAGCAACGTTGCAGATCTTCACTGCAAACGGCCTCTTGAAAACCAAGTTGAGCATTATCCACACATCAAAGAACAATGTATTTGGGTGGTCGCACAAGATAAGCGGTTTTGTCTGACCATACCACAGTCACAAAGAATTCAATGCGAAAATTCCATCTGCAACCCGGTGCACTTATTCGGCTGGGAATTAGCCGGTCACTAGAATAAGGTGGTTTTGTGGTGCACGTTAGTAAAGTTTGGTCAATATAATATCCCAAAATCGTTACAACAGATGGATCCTGTGTGTGGAAAGATTTCACTGTTTTAAAATATTCAACTGTTCAAAAGTGTAGAAAGTGAGGAGGTGTCTTGGTGCAGCATCACTCGCCTAAAAGATAAAGGACTTTCTTCAGGTACTCAGCTGGATTTTGTGTTTGTTGGTGTATCTGAATTTGGATACCCAGTGTAGGCTGATTGCTTGACAGGACTTCCCAGTATTACAATAACTTGAGCGTCTTCTGCTGTCAAAGCGTATAACTTGACTCAAAATAGTTGATGAACTTAAGAACGGTTAGCAGTAGTTCAAAGTTAAAAACCGCAATGTATAAAAATAGGTGGTGACGACAAATTTCCAGGAGTTTCAGACAACCAGAGGTGTCGTCTTACAGGAGCCAAAGTCACTAATTCAAAAATTCCCTCTCATAATACAACGGTTTTTTACGTTGGTTACTACTAAGCTGTTGGAATTAACCGTATTGGGAGCATACTCAAACGGGGATCTAATTAGAAAAAAACACGTTTACCAACCTTTAACGTGGAATTCTTTATACATGAATATGCATACATGGGAGTACATTTCTACTATCTTAAGAAATTGTGCCATGGGGGGCGTGAGGGAAGTCAGGGGGTTCTGCTCATGTCCGGCCTCAATGTCTAACCGTAATCTGTAATGTTTAACCGAACGCAGTACAAAGAGCTCGATGTAGCTCTGTTGTTAAGGAGTGAACTTGCTGAGGCAATCAGCCTCAGCATCCCGACTGCTCCTGTCTAGGCTTTGGCAACCTGGCACTATCTCGACCCTCATTCTGCCCTAGGGTAGCATGGTAGCTAGGCACCGGAAGGGTGTTACAGTTGAACGACTATACTTTGTGACCACCAAGTTGGTTCTGATAAAATAAGTAGTAGTTAACGGTCCATGTTCAGAAACTAGAAGCAGGCACAGAGGATTATTCTAAACAACGTGCTTAGGACAAACTAGAACTAATCCAATCTTCTGGGACAAATCTGCGCTTTGTAGATGAGAAATGCCATTTCGCTAGACACCGAAAATGACCTTGAACAGTGCTTTATTTGGTGCTATAAAAAGACTAGTTATGCACATACCTTTTAAGCAGATTATTTATTTCTTTGCCGATAATAGTACCCTTATTTTGGTCCAATTAACCTACTTGTTTGTGTTGTGCTGAGGTCCTCTTGTGTGTTGGTTGTCAGGCCAAAACACCTGCTTTCCACACGACCACGCATAGTCGGGTTTGTTGTGCGCGGTGTTTAGTTCCGCTAGAATAAACACACGCAGTTTGTTGTGCACAAAAGGCACACTTTTCGGTATGATGAAAACAGACCAGTCTTGCAGGTTACACCGATTTGTCTTTGTAGACCAAATTCGGCGTGAAAACATCGCCCAAACTGTGCTGGGAACAACGTATTGTTTTGAATCGGACGGATGCAGCAGGTGGTTAGTTGGTTGTTTTACTTCTACTCCAGAAACATACTACTTTATTGGTTATACTGCGAACTAAACCGTCATGCAAAAAAACGAATAGAGAGGACTTCGAAATAGTTGTTCAAGTAATAGCAGCCAATCTGAGACCAAAATTCGGACATGAGCTGGAAAGCCTTGGCGTGTTGGTTTATTGGGTGTAGGACAACGGCACAGCACTCTTTTTGGTAGCATCGTTCTGGGTTCGATAAAATGCACGAAAATGCTGGCTCGCTGGCGGTTTTGCCGTGTAACAAATATACATCATGATTGGCTGGATGGATGCGCTATACTCTTCTTTTTTGGCTTAAAATGTCGAGCGATCATCACTATTGTAATACTGGTGTCTCTGAATAGTTCATTACACATTCTATGAAAATCTTGCAGCTTTATTCGGGACAAAAGCTGTTGTTAATCAATGATCTTGCGGTTTATGCTCATCTTCTTTCCGTTCCGTGCGTTCTAATGGAAACGTAGATCATACTCCACGCTGGGCTACTTCTAAGGAAAGCAGAATCAACATATCATTGGAACGGATGCGTCAGTCAGTGGCTTGCGCCTCAAGATTGGAACTTGGCGGAAACTACCCCACCTACCTTATCGACTCCATTGCGATTCGTTTGGGCTGTATGTATTAACAAAATTCTTGAATGAAGAGGGTCATCTAACGTCATCTTGAGTAAAACAAGTTTGGGGGCGGGCAAAAATTAATCCTCTGAAAAGCAGCTCTACAGGGCACTTTTGTAGAAACGCATCAGATCCTATCCTTAATTGGCCACTTCCCCTCTGAGTGCCTTATACTCCCCCGTGTTTGGTGCGCAGATCCGTGAGTTGTTCATTTGCACGTTATTTTGCCAGGCCGATTGTTTTTTTCGTTCTTTGAGCTGCGGCTGATTATGGTCGGTCTGGCTTCCTACCTTGAATTGTTTTCGGTCAAAATATTCTGAAGCAACCACTTAAGGGCTCAACTTATCGACTTTTACCCATGACATAAGTTGCCAACGACGTGCGCCACACATAAGTAAAACATCCAAAAAGTCACCACAGGCACCACAATAGTATAGCTGAGGCAATAAAGATGTGTGCAGTGTTTCGACAACTATTTGGATTGTCTTTGAATGCCAAATGTGCCTTTCTACAACCCAACGTTATTTTTCCGACAAATGATCCACCTGATCATCGGAATATACCCCGGATATTATTAGGGTATCACCATTATTCATAAGCACCGGCCATTACAGTGTTTGCTTACTTTTAAAAAATAGCTGTTCTATTCAATCTATTCACCAGCTGTTCGTATTAATTATACTGCAATAAATCTAGCTCACATTGATTTTCATCGTTACGTTTCTGCAGAAGGATTTCTTCTGACCTTGTCGCTATTTTGATAAGCAGAACAGCTGCTTCGTCCTGTCTGCGCTCTCGATAGTCCACATAAAGTAACTGACATAACGCAGTAATTCGTACGAGCACAACACGGAGCAGTTCACGTCATTGCATAAACCGCGTTGGGATGTGGCAAATCAATCGTGTTCATTTGTTGCACGCGCAACCATTAGTCATTGTTCCACTGATGTAATACTACTCGCAAATTAATAAAACCTCTTGGCATTAGAAATGATGTCGTACTAAGGAAAACTACGCTGATTTCTCTAGTATCGATTCATCCGAAACGACATTTGTACAGAACACACTGTAGAGCATAGTCATTTATAAATCTTTTTCAAATAGGATTTAACAAAATGTTTATCTACTGACTGAAAGATAGCATTACTTCCAGTGTTTTGCCAAGGAAGCGTTCGACAAAGTCCTGGAGTGCAAATTCAACTCAGAGGTGGGCTGAGTAGTGTAAAGCGAAATGGTCGGTGCGCAGGTATTCCGCACAGACCACGCTCTTATCACAGTCAGAAATCTTGACTTCTGAAGACTACCTAGTTTTAGTTTTAAATGCTCTGAAGTGAACGCGGTCTGGTGAGCTGAACTTAACAGTTTATTCTGTGTCAATTTCAGGTTTCGTTGGGAAACTGAGATTTCCAGTCGAATGTTGATTGTATCTTATGTGGCGAAACTAAGCAAAAAGATGAGGCTCCTGCAACGGTCCACTGGAAGAGCTGAGAGCTGCAAAGACTAACCACGCTGACGGGATCCTGTAGGCAGGCAACAGATGTTTCATAAAAGCAGTATCTCATGGTTAAACTTTATAGAAAACATACTTTGACTTCACCTTGGACACCTTACAGATGGAATGTTTGGTAAATTCGACTGTAAACATGCGGCTAATTCTTCAGGCTGGGTCGATCTACCAAGTTACTTCCGACCATGCGTCCAGCGCAACTGGCCCAGACGTAGGCAAAATACGTTCAAGGGCTGAGAGCAGTATGCAATACCAGAAACACTCGCTCCGGTGAAGTCTGTAGCAGATTGTTTGGAACTGTATATTTCGTATTATTTGTGTATTGATTTATCCCTGCAACACTCGACAAAGTATCTATCAACTCAGTTTCTGCTGGAACGTTCGTAGCAAGACTGCCGAGTACAGCGAACTGTCCTAGCATCAACTCAACAAATTTTAGTTACCAACATTTCCTTCTAAATCGGAACAAAGCCAACACAAAATGCGGCATTCAGTTCTTCCAGTTACGTAACATTCATCTTTTCCACTTAGGGAATTAGAGCTTTGTGTCTCAAAGCGTCACACGCGTGCTTAGACAGCTACGTCATTGGCTGGCTGAAGTACACCTTGTTCACCCGTTTCCGAGTTGTTTTGCGTGGTGGTCCGTCTTCCTTTACTTCGAGTAGTTACGGCGTAATTTAAAAATCTTTCGTTTTTCCTTTTGATCAATAGGTTCCATCACAAATTTTTGTTGTTTTCCCGTCTTGATTTCTTAAACATTACTGACCGGTTTTTATTTGTGTTATGTGGAATTTGATACCCCATTTGTGTTATCGAAACAGCCGAGTCTAGTTTTCAGATAAAACTTCTGGGGGATACAGTCCTCCTGAAAACTTTGCACAAACGTCTCTGTTCACTGGTCTGGAACTCTGTAGTGTTGCAGTGCGTCCTGATCTAATTGGGCAGCTTTCGGTTACAGCTCTGTCCCCTGTCCTCCACATTTTGTCTGACCGTTATAACAGATAAGAATTTGTAGTTGTCCATTGACAATATTGTGACGACGGTACCAGCTTCCCACCACTGTCTTCCACTGTGAAATGAACGTCGTTGGAAATATTGCGGAAGTACAATCCGCCCAAGTCTTTCGCGGTGACGTCCGCGCTTAGTTCGGGATCTCAGCGGCTCTTCACACAACTACTGAACTTAAAACATACGGTCTTTCGTGATCTGAACAATTTCAGAGGGTCTACTTCCTCTAAAAATCCGTGCAAGCAGCACAGTTGTTTACTAGCCCGGCAAATGTTGTCTTAGCGGAGTCAAGCTACATAAATGTGAACACTGAGCTGGCAATAAACCAGTCGAAATTCACTTTTGATCACTGGGGATAAGCTCTTTTGGGATATAGTGTCGCCCATTTACTTGAAGTGGATTGCCTAGGTGGGCAGCCTTGTGATAACTTTTACTTCTCGATGAATATTGGTGTTCGCATTTCGACCCATCAGCTTAACACAAAGGGTTTTTCCGAGATCGCGGGCGAACTTGGTCAAACAGTCAAAAATATCGTCCATATAAGGCTGTAAACGGTCACATAACTCCTGCGGTCTTGGGATCTATAAGTCATTAATAATTGTTTCGCCTGCTCTTTTCAAGGTCGTCAATCTACTCGTTCGCTATCAATATTCCTGTTCGAAATCAGGGCACCGCCTACTTGGCGGAAATTTGTACAGTGGCCTATCTGCAACGATCCAGTTGCTTTGCCCGACAAAAGAGGTCTGAAAGAAACAGTTGTTTTGGAGTGGATTACTTATAGTCCATTTGTTACATTACTGTATTATGTTACCCCGATCTAAAGCTACCATCCCGAATAGGTATTTGGAATTCAGTGTACAAAGATACTGTGATATGTACTGGCTTCAACTCAGTTCCTTAGTAATACACCATGACGTGAATGCTATCAATAAAATGGGATACAGTTTAAAAAACAATACTGACGCGTGTGAGCGCGGAAGAAATAAAAAACTAACTGCCCACTTGTGATGACTGCTATACTGTATAGAGAAATTTTGAAACTGACTCGTGAAACTGGGCGTACGGATGAACGAATGTATAATCATCCGAGTCGACAATATTTTGTCAGTTTGTTCTTCAATAAATGACACTTGAGGGTTGTTACAAAAGAGGCTGTTTGCTAGGTTTGGGTTGCAAAGATATTGTCGGTGGACAAGGCCACAAATTACAGAATAGTTAACAAAATTGTGTACATGTCGCTTCTGCTGTGGAGCCAAGGGATTAACTAGGTGAGGAAGCTTCAGAGTACGTCAGTTCCGTTCCACTGTCTTCCTGCTCCAGTCTGCTTGATGGTTTACCGCACGATAGATCACTAGCTGCGCAGCCTGAATAAACATTTTCGGGTGCTATACGGTCTCGAGACACATCCAAAAAATCCGTGTTATCTGTGACCCAGTGCATCCCTAAAGGATGTCAATACAGTTTATTCGAATTGTGTTGCATGTGTTCAGCTACGGTCTGAGGGTCCAACTTATACCTAGCCCTGTGGGCCTTGTGCAGAAACCAAAGCGCCTGGTTTGAGAAGCACACTAAACTGGCAGAAATGGAGCCCGAAGTCCACGGATTTCAAAATGAGAGGTAATGGACTGAACGTTGTGCTGCATTGTGTAATATAATCAGTGTTGTCATTAGTCGACGAACACAGACATGACAATCAATTGAGTTCAGAGTTTAAAATGCTGTTGGAAGGATTCACATGGGAACCTTAAGGATTATCAAATTTGAGAAAGGAAATAACTTTGAAACTTTCCACTTTTGTTCCCCATTTTGTACGTATAAGCATTAAAAGCCTCAGTTGATATAATCCGTTTATCATACGTTACTGGATGTTCAACTTGACATTGGGATGTCGTCAACTCAAGGAGGGTTTCGGCCAGCCAAGTTTGTTACTTTACTTGAAGTTTTTTAAATCTATCTAATCAACTCACAAACAGAAAAGTGAAAAGAGTGAGCTGTGCTATGCACTGTACTGTACTGTACTGTACTGTACTCATTTACTTACACAAACTCAGCTGTTAATGTTCACCTGAGTAGTGCCTCCTCCTGAAACTGATGCGAAGAGAATCACCCTAACGACGCTTCACAGTAACCCGAAGATGTAACGACTAAGTTGCATTTGATCTGTAACGATGCCAGTTATTCCAGCCTAACAGCAGGACTTATGTGACCACGCCAAAATTGTGTTCTCCATCTTCACTGGCTCAACTGCCTGGCAATGTCAGACCCCATCGTTATCGGTTGATCCGGCCTTGGTAACTGTGCCATCATGACTGAACTCTACGTTCCCCGGTTTTCCTAACTCGCTGCCGAACTTTGGATGTGTCACGCGGTAAGATATCACATTCCGTCCCGGCAACTAGTCTACCATCTGTTCGGTTAGCATGACATTGTACATCACCTCTGTTAATGACACTATATTTTGTGTATTCATAACTGTGGGCTTGTTGTTCAGGGTCTGTTTATTCTGAACCGTCTCCATGATACCATAACTGTTGCGGCTACATTTTATAGGCTTTTAGGAAGCCAGCCAATCACGTCTTCAACAGCTGGCTTCTAACAAATATTTACAAGGATCCCGTGGTAAACATTTTGAAATTCTGAACGCACATTCGCCAGCTAAGGGAGAAAATCATTCTAAGGGATAAGAATGTATCATTCGTAAAGAGCCCCTCGAACCAAAATAAAATATTTCTGCATGCGATTAGGAACCGTCCTTTTAGTTTGCCGCTCAGAGCCAGAAACTTGGGGCTCTCACGCATGGTTAGAGGATAATTTAAAATCCT
>SJOL01007002.1:345628-398025 GCA_004794785.1 Opisthorchis felineus
AGGATTGTACTGACACAGGTAATCGGATTTACACCAAACGGTGTTCGAGGACAGCATTTGACAAATACAGTTTTCATAACAAATTCCCGAAGGATTATTTCGTAAATAGTGTAAATGTGTCAGTACCACCTGTGAAAATCTTGCCAGCAAGTATTTAACACGTCCCAGCTGTCCTCGATTTTGGTGATAAGTGCAGCCGACACTTGTTTACACTGTTAAGTGCAATTGCCAAATGTTGATTATTTTATTGATTGTTTTCGGAAAAGTTGGTTAATATTCCATACAAAAACAACACTAATCCCTTTTTTCAGTCGGATAAAATGCAAGGAGAGGAAAGTTAAACCGCTGGATGTTTAAGGGACCAAAGCAACAAGTATGCCAGGTAATTTGAGGAAAGCAAATGGACAACACTATGAAAATGCTGACAGTTTCAGACTTTCTACAGGTAAATCAGGCTTATTGTCAACAGATTCACAGTTAGGAGTACTGATATTACCAGTCTGCCGTTGACCTTTCCTAGCCGACATCTATCGGATCGATTCCCGCTACGACAAACACTTTTGACTCCGTTTATTTAGTTCACTGTGATATTTACGAAACGTTTGCGACAAGCCTGTCTACGTGCAAAATTCCCAGGGTTCTCAAATTCCGATATCCACCAGAAATTGACAATATTTTATTTTTTGAGGGACACCGGAATTAAATTTTCTCACACGCTTCTCGTGTGCCCATGAAATGACACACTGTTAAAAATTCCGTGAGACAGTTTTGTATCCCTATGTTGAATTTTCTCCAGGCTGGTCAAGTAAATGGTTGATATGTCGCAGAACACAGGCGGATAAAGAGTCAGCATTTGCATGAGAGTAAACGACGAGGAAAAAGGTGCACATTCTCAACCCTAATTATATTATCGGTTTTCCACAGGGATTCTGAGACCTGTGAGCATCGTTCTGAAGGGTTTTGATAAAAGCCACAAACGTTCCCTGAACGGTCACGAAATGAGAATAGTGATATATCGTCGTTCGATCTGTGTGCCAATCTGAACTATCGAGAAATGGGTACATCGTTGGAACTTTCAACTTTGCATCGTCTTGTTTTCGAGTTAGTCTCATCAAGCAGTATTATCAACCAGTGTCGGTGATCTGTGCTAAGTAACTTTGAATTTCCACTAGTTTGCCACAAGCTCGCGCTTGATCCATGCTTCTTCAGAACAATGCATCCATGGGTCAGTCAAATTGAAACCAGACGAACTGAGATTTGCTCAGTTTGTTCTCCCTTCTATTCGTGATTGACACTCTGTCCATCCATTTAAACGGTTATCACGCAAGTAGCAGGTAGATGAAATCTGCGCTCTGTTGTATGTACCCATATGTTCGCATAAGCACATGTTTTCTGTCGCAATGTCTCTCAAGAATAGTGAACCGACGAAGATTTTTTTGCCGAGGAAACCAAGGTAATGTAACAATAAGAAAACACAAATATGCATGCTGACAAAACACGCCATTCTTTCCTTAACACGTTTAGTTCTCATGGTTCGTACGTCAGAAACTGCTTAAACTAGAGCTGGTAAAACTGACAAAGAATTGACGGGAAATTTATTTTTGAATTAACCTACGTTCCTCTAGATACATTTGGTGGGTTCTTCTGTTGATGATTAGAATAGGCAAGCCAGAGGGTGATTTTGAAAAGACAGATTAGTCACACATGTCGGTCCATAGTCTTGCAAAATGAGTGTGTCATGCCAAGAGTCCGAGCACTTTTTTCCCGGCTTACTACTGTGTGGCTCAGCTAATAACCCGAAGGTCGCGAGCACTGGCGATGGTATCTAATGAAGGTGAAAAACCTGTAAGTGTTTATTGCTCTTCAAACATAGACCAACCTGGTTCTTCAAACAAACCACCTACTGTGAACAATAATAAGCGTACGTATAAAATCCTGTGGGGCTTACTGGCTTTCCAATTATATAGTCAATAATCTATGAACCAATGGACACTGAAACATATGACGTAAGCCGCGCGTGAGCAATGTTTCCTCTTGTCCATGTGTTGGTGGATCGCAAAGCTGATCGGAAGTTCGTGGCCAGATATTAAAACGCTGTTGAAGGCGCCTTACTGGTGACTAANAAGCAACGTCTGTTAGGAATGCGATACGTGTCGCTGCCTACAAAGTGTAATTTTCTCAACACGATTTGGCCAGGTTGAAATACTTGGCATGGGCACAAGCTTCACGTATCTTGGTTACCGCAGGAACCCGAAAAACTTCAGGTTATAATCTAAGCATGCTTCCCTGACTTTTGTCAGACTTCCTCCCGCAAGTGAGGTCATTCTACGCTGAGAATCTAAGCCCTGTACGGTCGTTTGGATTTATCAGCAATGTGAACCTCAGAAACCTCAGGGGTTTAGAATATGGAGTGTAGTTGATGACTTTCGGCGACAAGCGGCTGAACAGCAGCATGATTATTAACGGGCACTCAGAAGAAATATGGCGCCTCTCATTGTTCAGTCACGCATTACCGTTTTGACTGTTTTCTCGAATGACGGCTTCTCAGAACTTTGGTAAAAAAACAATGCGATATTCCCCTGTTTGGAAACATTGACTGTATTAGTGAGTCTATCCGAAAATACCGTGTTACGTAACTCGAGCCCGTGGATGAATTTAATTGCTGCAGCAGGACACATTCAGCACCCAGCTTTTGTTATATATATATATAGGAATGGGGACGGAGAATCAATGTCTAAACATGCCACGGTTACTACTTTACCACCGATATGTTGGTGATCTTTTCATTATTCGTGACTTTGTTAGCCCGACCAACGAAATCCTTAAAAGTTCTAGCTTGGCACACTCCGTACTCATGTTCGGGACGTCGGTGACATGTTCCAGCTCCTTCAAGTAGAGTTGACCAGAAAACCAGACGGAGTGCCACAGAAAGCCTTCTTGCCGTAAAAAAACTTGGACTGGTCAACACACGAACTTTCGTAGCTTCGTTGGCATTAGGCACAAGATCATAGCTCAAAGTATACGCACTCACTATATTCTTGAAGCAGAACCAAGGTAACTGCGAGAACCTTGGTCGGGAAGGTAGAAGTTAGTATGCAATAATCTAGAACACCCAAGTGGGACGGAATTCAGAGAGCGATTTTCGGTTTGCAAGAAACCTGCTTACACACAGCTGTCGTTTATCGGCCATAAGGTTTCTGGAGGTTTTACATGTTGTCCAAAATCCTCCCGCAGAATATTCAATGTAGCGTGACCAACGTTTCACTTGGAGAGCCACCGGGTGTTCAACACGAACCTGAAATATGTATTGCAAATCCACAATTCTTCAGCGTTAATCTATTTCATGACTCGACATCTATCGCAGAAAACACGTAAAGGTTTACCATCCTGTGTTCACACCGGAGGATTTAAACATGAGACGATGGCAGCCTAAGACTACCCAATCTACACGGGCTATCAGTTCAACCCAGCTCAAGAATTGGGTGTAATATATCAACTACCGCTTAAATTTTCCAACAGCTCTTTTGAAAAACGGCACTAGAAACGACAGAGGCAATTGTAATCAGGTTGCTTCAGGCACCACTCTTTCATCAAAACGGCACGTGACAGCAATGACCTTACCTTGGCCGAGTAGTGGCCCTCTCTGAAAGAAACTGAGGGGTTGATTGGGGAACAGTTACTTCTGGTTTCGAGCCAATCAGTTCCCAGTTATTATCCCTCAACCCCGTATTCCTTTTGTAACTTCGCTTGTCCAATGAGTTTTATTCAAAGCCCCGATCGCAGTCATCATGTTCTGATCTCAACTTTGACCGCAATCAATTAGGACACTCTGATCACCAGTGAATTCGGTAATAGGGGAACATTTGTGACCCCTCAGCTTCAGAATGAAAACCTCTAAAATCTGATACACAGAAGCATATACACAATTTTTCGCACCTGTAAACTAGCTAGCGATGGTGTCCAGAAAAGCAACGCTTTATAACGCCAACCTGGTCAAACAATCACTTCTTTACACCGGATACTAGTCACAGATTTCGACTCTGTGTAGAGCGCCATTCAGTGAGTCACTGTTCGGACTGCCCTAGTGTATTTGTCCAGTGAGTCACAAGTTGCAATAAACGATCGAAAAATAAAAACGAATGGACAGTTTGATGAGCGTCTTTAAATTTGTGAAATTGCTGAACTGTAAAAGCGATCATTTGAAAGAGGAAATGAAGTTACGGAGTGTCTTATGAGCGACGTCATGGTTGGTTGCAGACTCTCGTCCATGTCAGTTGTCCCGGGACTCCAACCCACAATGGCTGAAGATGGACGACACTAAAAAATCTCACGAGAACAGGAATTAAGTCCAATACTTGTAAGTTTGATGTTAGCTAATCGAAATCAACGTGCCTAAGTCGGCATAAGACTGTTCAAACGAGAGTGATTGAATAACAATCCCGAAACGATGGAACGTGACCGACTTTCTCAATGTTGTCCACCTGATTGTTTTGTTTTCGGCCTGGGTTATATTGCAAAGGAACCAAGTTCAGGACGGTTCTCGGAGGTCATATGAAAATGACCTTCAACCGAGAGCCGTTTGTACGGATGGTAGTTCATTCTTTGGAAAGTTGTTAATGTGTAAATAGTGCGAAGATGCTTTACAGCTCAGATTGTCTCCCACAAACAAGTTTGGATCGAACAAAACCGCCTTGAATTTGTTTTGTATATATTAAACCCCCGGTCCTTTTCGTTGCACTTTTTATCTTAGAATAATCAGTAGTTTTTTAACCATTCTTTTTATTGAAGAAAACGTAAGTTATTTGATATAACGGAAGCAGACAAAATACTCGAATGGTAATAGAATTCTGCAGGTGCTATCAAACCTCCTGATGATCGGAAGACAGTGATTCATTTGAAGAATACGCTCAACACGGGCCGCTGCCTGTAGGTGAACCGAAAACATTTACGTGTATTATTTTCACCGTTGTCTATCCTTCTAAACCAACCCAAGAAAAGACGCTCCCGACAACGAACACGAAGGTCTCACGAGAAATAGTTGTTCATATAACTTCATATTCCCTATGTCGACTGCACAGTGCCATTCCTAGTGTTTCTCATTAAACTGCGTTTTTGTGGACCCATTTCCTCAATTTGTGACCAGACCAGGTGATTTCGTAAAGACCAAAATCCGGCTCGTTTGTTTGGATTCATTGGGTCTCAAGGTCATTTAGTAGTTCATATTGAAATACCTAGAAATGCGTGGTATTTGTGTCCTATGCAAGTGAATCACTTGATGGTCCGGGAGCTTCTATGAAAACCAGAAATGCCGATTTTCCCCTCTTGGATGTTTTAAATTGTCTATGAGCTTAAGGCTTCATGAGAGTGAAGAGGTGGTAAAATCGGAAACTTAACAAAAAAGATTTCAAGTTGTTCCAAGCAGTTTTGGCAATTTTTCGAATAAATTTTGTCGGACACACGGTAGTTTAGCATGACCGGTGTTGGTAGGGCCGACATCATTCGGGATTTACTCTTCAGCCGAATGGAACATTTGAGTAATTTAAGACAACTTGAAAATTGGAGTTATATTTGTGAGACCCTTGTGCAACAGACCACTAAATGGAGGGAAATAACTTCATAACGACTGAATTCAGTTTCATCTTTTTACTAATTCATTAGCGGGATGTATGCTCGTACCCTAACTTTGAGTAACATTGCATATCCCAAGAGGAGCTTTGGTCAGACTATTCAGAACAGAACAGATATTCGCCTGAAGAATGCTACTGACTTTGATCAGGCCTCATGTGTGGCTTTTGACGAATAACCTTGAGACTCTCTTGCTTCTACCCTATTGGTCCAGTGTCCTTGGATGCGGACTGTGGGACGGGACATAACAATCGTTAGAGACATTGTCAGACATGATCCAGTAATGCCCTCAATGGTGCCCACGTATCCAAGCTGTTGCCTTCAGTGCATAGCTCCCATCCAGATATCCCTAATGAAAAGTCCACTGACAACCCTGTATTTACGCATCAATAACATAAGCATAGCTATCTATCCCACATCCCCACATCACTGGCGAAGACACTGGCAGTTATAACCATTGTATGTCAAGTACACAGTTTTTACGACCGATGACGACAACCAAGTTGGTACATATTGAATGCACAAATCCACAGTGATGAAAACGAATAAACTCCAGTCAACGCCGCAGACACTGTACAGTCATAAACTCCACTCAAAGAGCAAACATGGGTGACACTGTATTTTAGAGGCCCGACGCGTCTCATACTGTAACACAGGGCAGTTAAACATCCATGTGAGGATCGTTCGTGAAACCTCAACGAGCGATGCACCCCACGCTTTGTACTTTGGCAAGCCTCAATACTCCCCACGTGTCCAATAGCGACACACAACGTTCCCGGTAAGTGATGGCGTAAGCCATCAGTCAAGATTCTTGTACTGACCCAAAAGACCGCACAACGCCAAAACTCAACGAGACCAGCGTACAGACGAGCTGGAGTTTTTTTATTACTTATATGTAGGAAGACAGAATTCAAGGTCCGCACTCCACAGTTGCGCTCACAAAGCTTATCGTTCTGCCCGACCAGATGCATCATAGTAAAAGTGGCAACATGAAATAATTTTTATTAAGGGTCATGAATATTTCACACACTTCAATATACTATGAACCGAATGCCAAATCAGTCATCACAGATCGGAGTCCCGTTGTCACCTTTCGGTGTGAAAGTTAAATGATCTGGAAAAGAACAGTATATGGGTAAAATTAGACATAAGTTTCTATTTATGATGTATAAAGGTAACGTTAGCAATTGTGTGTTAACTTAGGTAAGCAAAGGTAGAATATGAACTAGCACTATTGACGCAAAGCGTCCACCGCGTAAAATATCTAGGAATTTCGGCTAAGGAACCAGATCATTGCAAAATAAAACGATCATGATTACCTGGAAATAAACTTCCTTTACTTGTCAAATTCTAGAGGCTATGTAGTTTAATTTGTCTAGATGTCTAATTGTATAAAAATACCAGCCAGAGCCTCTGCGTTACTTGTAATTACAACGGTAGATGCCGTGCATTTTGTAATAACGAATCGTGCATTGAGCCTAGATATCTCCCGAAATGCCTGCTCCGCGATGTTGAATGGATGGTTGCGCAGCTCCATGCTGCTTTTGCGTATTTAGACCCGAATAAGCCGACGAGTATAAGATACCTAAAGTCGGTTAGCCAGAGTAACTTCAGACGGCAACGGTACCAGAACTATAAAAAACTGTTCAAGGTCAACTCACTGGGCTGCAAGGTAGATTGGTGCAATCAACTACAATATGTCACTTCTCACTTTGGACGTTTTCTAGGGAGAATACGCAGTGAATGATCAGTGAATGATCACATAATACCTCATGTCTGCATTGAACCATTTCAACTCCATCAAAAGAGCCTCTTGTTGCACCCCGGGATGACGCCCTCAGCTCACCAGAGGTTGACTGTGTGGAAACTAGCATACGGTCTCAGTAAAACGCCGAAGATTTTCGACCGTCAACGAGATGGTAAGACGTGAAAGCCCAAAAAATCTTCCGTCTGTGCATGGTGAAACATGATTCACACTGGGTATCAAAGCTGCTAACAGATTACCAATGCATGGTCACTTTCCGCACGTGACGATTGATCAAGATGATTGCAACCACTAGCCACAAGGCACAAACTGCTTTTTGAACGTCTTCTTCTGCCGGTGCGAGTGGAGCACGCAAATTAACTGCATCCTACAATTAAAGTACTATCTGGTACAATTCTGTTACTTTTCTCACTAATGGCACAATGGCAATTTCAACTAAGTGTGGGACACCACCGTCCACATAAAGCGATAACTGAATTAAACTTGCCGCCAACAGCGTAAAACATTTTGAGGAATTAGCACATTAAAACAAAATTCCCCGAACACCGCGGCGGGGAAAATTTAGGAGAAAAACCTTACAAATGAAATCAAATATCAGATCTCAGTAATGAGGTCTTTTAGATAGCGACATAGACATCTGGAAGAATCTCGAGTAAGATGGCATCTTCATTCGGCATATCAGAATTTAAAGTGATATCAGATGAACGGTGTTTAGCCACTTACACAACACATGAAGTTTCATGCTGTCAAGGGACACTGACGCTAGTATTTAGCCTCTGTTTTATGTCTCAACATGACGGCTCCATGGGGGTAATCCATACCATTATTCTTTACATATTCCTCACCTCCATTCCGACTTTCAGTGACAGATGTATGATTAATATGATAAACATCATTCCTATGGTTCTGGTAGCGCCACAAGGATACTACATGATGTAGTGCGCTACTCATAAGGTTGCTGAAAACCCTTTGACATCCCACGACCGATTTCGCTTCTGTTGGGGTTCATTAGATAGGCACAGTCCTCGAGTTTCCGTCAACCTTCTGCTCTACTTGCGCCCAAATTGCACGAAGTTCACGAAGTGCACTCATTTGCACACCGATTTGATCCTGACGGGCGACTCACCTGGAACGCAGCTGAATCTCTCGTTTAGGATGTTCTCAAGTGGAATCGATCGTGGACTGTCGAAGAGTACTGCACTACGTCCACACAATAGATCATGATATCTCGAAAGTCATACCAACCGAACTTTGAGGCTGCCTGGTGCAACACATTCAGTTTCTTAAGAATATCATAAAAACGAGAGGTTTAGCTGGGCTCCAGGTGAGTATCCCATCAAAACCGAATTGGTATGGAGATGGGTGTATTTCAACACTTCAATATATTTGAACAAAAATGGGAAGATATCAGAGAAATGCAAACTGGAACCGGCTAACTCATGGTGCACAGTCACCCACTGTCATCAGCAACTTAAATTACTAGGAACGTCTGCTTCTTAGCTTCTTGGTGAGTGATTGTAACACGCTGGAATATTGTTGTGTTGAGTGCTTGTATTTGAAGTGATTCAGGTGGCTATTGATCAAAGCCTTTCCCACACTATTCCAGCAGATGATATCATTGCGCTGTTGGTTGAGTTATTTCTCTATCCCTGTTTTCTCTAGCAGTCCGACTGGCCCGTCCACGATATGTGATGTTCGTGTCGGCTCTAATTGCTTTGATTGGTACACTGTATACCATCCTTGTCACTTATTTCAAACAGATCTGATTGGTCGTTTGCGATTTGCGCCGCGTGTCGATCGACCTTCCTGTTGTCTGACTGGTTGATTGCCCAGTCCCCGGTTTTAGCAGCCTTCTGTCTTCACTCCGATTGGTCCGTTCCAAACTCGCGGCTTCTTGGGTATGTTTGGCCCACTTGAGGATGGAAATCGTACAAATCTGTTTCTTTGTTGACCTACCCAGCCGATCAAGGGAGAAGAACAAAGCAGCTATGAAGTGCAAGTCTTACGTCTAAATGTTGAGGTCAGACGAAAGACATTGTATTGATTACTGGCTGAATTAGAAGGTAACCAAACCGTGATGCAATGACAGAGACTTCGTAAAGTAGGAGGTCGAATAACCGAAGGGAAATGAGATGGAAAAACGGTAAATTGTACACTGTATATTTGGTGAGTCCACTAGTCGGGTTTCGACCGTGCAATTAACGAAGGCTTTGCTTTGACAATCAGTTACCCTGCACTCTACCACACCGACTGATGGTAACGACACGGGAGACGTCATCCACAACTGGAGCTTTTCGACCCACCGTGCTCAGTCTACCAATATGCTATCAAAAACTACAGCTCCAAACATCCAATCTATCCAACAGGTCGGATACCACAAGCACAGTCAAGTATTTATTTCATCGGCCGCCGTAACTATCCTTTAAGGTAACAAAGACCGTTCCTCACCACCTTCGGTGTGTTTGAAACCTACTTACTCCGACCCTCGAATTAAGTATAAGACGAGCTTCATTTCAGAGGGCATGTTAATCAGCATGAATAAAACGACATTACAGAATTGCTGCGCTGTATCTGGTTGGGCCTGCCATTTTGAGTTTTCTTAGAAGACTGGCCCAGTGAGGCACCTCGAAGGACGACAGCATAGATCTAAAAATGTGCCCGTCAGTGAAATAAATTTTCCAAAGTCCGTTTTTGGATAAAAATTCATCTATTCCTTTCACCAACTGCCAGTCCTGTAGAATTCGCAGTTGAGCGATAGCATGGATGGTGATTTTTTATTAAACAACAGTCTTCCAGTAGCATTCCTCTGAAATGTGTTTCTCGTCGTTTTGAAATACAGCCGTCTGACCGGTTCTCTCCGATCAGTAATGTTGTCTTTGGCATGAGCTGAAATTACAAGTATCGTGGGCTGACTTTATCTGCTCAAAGTTATTTACCAGCCGATTACTCTTCTTTGTTGATTTTCCAGTTTCGGCCACTCATTGCGAAAGTTGTTCCACATATTCAACGCCTGCAGTAGATTCATCTGAGTTTGCTGCCTAGTTTCAAACTTGGGCATTCTAACTTGGATCAGGTGGATATTTCATAGGTTATGGAGTCATGTAGATAGGGAAAGCTGCTAACCAAAAGAAACGAAATGAAGCGGATGCTGGATTCAACATATCCAGACTTGTATATACCATTCAAACACGGACTTTACAACTTTGAGCCTTTCGAAGCCTCCATGCCGATGGTAAAACGCCAACAGTGCCACTTGTCTGTCTTCATTTGGTACGATTTCCTGACAAACTTCGTCGCATGAACTAAGCTACAAGAAAACCTCTGATTGATTTCATGCTTGTTTGATTGCATTTATTTGTACCCTAAGTGGTGTGCTTCTTCAAGAAAATACATGTCGATAGCTTGAACATCGTGGCCTGTGTGCAGCCCAGTCAACTGAAGGAAAGTATAAACGATAGACTCAGCTGGAATTCCACTGAGTCCCTCGCTGGAACCAGGTTTATCTGCAACCTTTAATAAATTGACTACCAAGTGGAACATAAGATAGAGCAAATCCCAGGGACTTTGCTGCTGATTATCGAGGGGTTTCTAGTAAACTTATCAGCAACATGCCTGGTCAGCAACGATTCGCTTTCCGTACTTTCACCAGTTTTATGTGAAAACTTTTATAGTCTGTCAGAATTTTGTTCTGTTCTACGCCGCAATATAACTTGTCCCAAGTAGCGAATCTCTGAGATGATCTATACAACTATCCTCACTTGGGAAAACGTTGTTTTCATTTGATACAACAATACGATGGCTGTTTGGTTGAACGAGATCCAACTTCAAACCACTTCTGCTTCGATGCAGAAGTGGAAGTCCTAACAATCCCAAATGGGCGATCCATAACAAAGGCTACCACACATCAAGTGCCTAGTTGTAAACGTTGTTATGTACCAAGGGCCAGAAACGCCGGTGAACGGCGTAAATACGACAACCTTCCTTAGTTTGATTGAGGATGTGCCGTCAATCGGCACTTGAGCATGTAAGTGCAGCACTGAAACTCAATGAGACCAAGGGATCTAAGCCGCCAGGAATAACGCTTGAGACGGTTTTATCAGCTATACTGAAATTCGGTCTACCAATTTAAGTTTATTAATTTCCGTCGAAAACAGAGGTTTGCACCGTGGTTTCAACAGCGTAACCCCCAGAGAAAGTGACTGTACCCTGAAAATCTGCTCAAAATAATAAACACTGAGGGGGAGGATTTTTTGACATAGGATAACAGAATTGTACGAGTACTAGTCAGGTAATGGAACATGACATTTTATCATTGATTTTATCATTTAGGGTAGCGGGAATTGAGTCTTGACTGGCATGGTTTCTTTAAGATTGCCAAACGGATTAATTTCTAAGCAGTATGCCAACGGTCAACGATAGCAACTATTGGCTGTTTGCGGTGCGCACTTCCCATGCGCAGTTAGTGAGAAAATCGGTGGTTTATGCTTTCAGTAAATTATAAAATATACCAAGGACTATGACATCAGTGATGATTGGCTTAGTTTTTCAGTTAACTTTAAAGAGCCCAATAGCTCAATATTTACTCGAACGCGCGGCCGGTGACTCATAATTTGTACAGTTAGGTCCACAGAGAAAAATACCATGGGAAAAGTTTCCCCAACCTCAAATGGGAAGAAAAATTGTCAGGCGACTACAAGTCACCATATGGTCAGATATGGCGCAGCCACAGAGATTCCATGTCTCGTTTCTGGAAGGTACATTTGCAGAACGTGTGCGTTTCGCTTCGTGTGCACCCGAATAGTACGGAAAACAGTAAATGATTCGGCCGCCGGACGCTCCTCTAGCTCCAGTGTTCTAGGCAGAGCATGTTCAGACTTTAAAGTGTAGCTCCTGCTTTACGGATGATAACTGCATTTTGAGGGCTTACAACGATCGATGTTAGCACCAATTATGTCAAAGAATGAAGCAGCGTGGATGTTTTGGCTAAAAATCTGCTGAAATGTCCTTTCATTTGGTCAACAAATGCCATGTAAGTCCTTGTTGAAGGTGAAATAACTTAGGAAACCTTACTGCAATAATTGGGACCTGAGATAAATCATCTGTACAAGCAATGTGACTTCCCTGACTCGACTGTATTATAACTGGTGGCAGATCCAACTCGATTGTGAAGTGTTGTGCTCTCACAATGAAAGTTACCGGATTGTGTTCATCTGCCTATGAAACCGCGCAAGTGATTTTCTAATTCTGTTAGGAGGAAACATATTAGAAAATCGGCTAAGACGCTGTTTGACATCAAACCGTTCTGTAATTATTATATAGAAAATTTACTCTGATAGAAACTACCTTTCAGTTTTTACATGATGATCAAGGCTTGAAATTCAATACTGTCTAACTTTCTCGCCATGGTTTTGCGGATAAACTGACGTCATTTTGAATCATTTCTTTTAGCTTTGCCAGCTTTTGAGGGTCTTGCACATCACGTATCAACCGATAGCTGTCCCAGATAGCGATTTCTTCAATTCCAAATATATTGTCTTGTCCGAAAAGTGAAAGATTCCTCTTGACAGATAGTTCACCGATTAACTATTTCATTGCAAAAAATGACGCCACTCTTTCAGGCACCAGAACACCAATGCACTACCAGTTATATAAATGGGAGAAGGAGAACTAAGCAAAATCGAATTGAACAAAATTTGTAAAAAAATAAAATTGGTTGTCGTTGGTTGCAACTTACCGTGTTTGAGGGCACTTGGTTTTCTTAATGACGGTTGGTTGCCGCAGTTTTGCTGGATAAGATCTTGACGAAAATGCATGATTGACATATTTCAACTTGTCCACAATTTGTCAGGCATCAAGCCATTTGCAAACATACCTGTTTTTGAGCAATTGCAAGAGTAACCATTTAGATGAAAGACAGTTTTTTTACCAAGCTGTTTATTGCACGCTAACTCAGTGTCATTAAGAGAACTGGAACCAATATTTTGTCTTATTTTTTAAACCACGCATTTCAACTGAGCATTTTAAACAAGAGGAGAATTTTCGATCGATTGTCTTTAAAGATTGTCCTACCTATATAGCGAGAGTGAGTCAGCGGAAAAATACTACAACTAGTATTTTTTATTTACAGCAACCAATTAGTACCAAATAAGAGTATCCTCGTCAAGTACAAAAACTTCACCCGGCCACTCAAACTTACAAAAGCAAACGGTTATTCTTACTATATCATTGTGCACATACTAACAGAACAGCGAAGCAATGCAACCCAGGGCACCCGGTGAATCAACACAGGACGGAAGAACGGAGAGTTCGTATGCTAATCCATTTGGTTGACCAGCTCAAGTTTGCCATATTGGATAGAGGTGAATATTTCAGTGTTGGTGCTGCGCAGAACCATGCGCTAACGAGATTGGAATCTTGGGGACACAAAAATCATACCAAGTATTTCCGACTCGTCATGTTCATTGTGCATCAGTTATAACACGAACTTTAATTCCTATATAATTTATCTCTTGAATGGACCGCAGAAACACTCGATGTTGGGTTGGAAGCGGTACATGGAACTTGCATGTGCTATTTAAAGGACGGTGTGTCTTTTACAGTGGGACCACGGAAAATCCGTTCTTAAGACACTTGTGACGAAACTGCCAGTAAGCTCACGTAAATGCTTAACCATGGGTAAAACTGGTAGTTTCAGATCGAAAAAGTGTGCCAGCACTGGTTTCGTTCGGATTCATTCGCTTCTTGTCCCACCGAACCTTGTTTGGCGAGTGTGATTTATAACGCGGTAGAAGCCTGGAGCACCAAGCGGTACCTCCAGTGATTAGCTTTCCACTAATTCCAAAAATGTTCACTCTGTGCAGCAAAAGACCGCAGTTGTATTTGACAGGTGTTGTTGTGCTGGTGGAACTGTGTGACTTTACCGAGACCGCGAGTAATCTGCGTCAGTCCCTAGGAAAACAGCCGAAGCTAAATGACAAGTCGTGCTGCTGATTACATTCAAAATCTGTTGGAGTTCATAACTGCTTGTGCGCACAGATACCTTGCGCACCCAGAAAAGCCAAAAAAGGTTTTATTTTCTTATGAATTCAAATGCCCGGGCTATGGCAAGCAAACCCGATGAAGCCTCGACGAAGCCTCAAACCACCTTTCTTAAGTAAACTGATTATTCAACATCACCCAAATTAATCGAATTTTTGTTGGAATGATCCCAGACTTTTGGCATAAATATGGTCTGTTTCTATGACGAACTCTTCATCTCTACCACTGCGCTGAACAGTTGACTGTAAAATTCCAGTCTCAAGGGCTTTAGGACATAGCACTGATCCATTTAGTCTACTCCATTTTTTCACTAGTCTAAGGATTGAATTTTATGAATAGTTGTTGAATATAGCGGGTTTGCTCATGAAAAGCAGGCTAAAATATATTTTTTATTATGTACATGTAGTTATATATATGATCGCAATAACTCAGTGGTTAAAGAGCGACCTGACTCTTCTGAAGGTTCGTGGTTCAAACGAAACCTCAGCATCTCTCCGTCTACCGTGTTGGCTTGAGCACTCTGACAATATCTCAAACCTCGTGCTTCCACTGGGTGGCACAGCAGCTAGGCAACGAAAGGGTGTTACAACTGAACAATCAGTTTTAAAACACATGGATCCGGGAGATACAATCAGCAGGCGACCTTCTTATGAGGTATGCTTGTGCAATTCATTCGTCGATTGGCATAACTAAAACCAGGATGAATGTCATTTAACCACTGCCTGAAAAAAAAAATTATCTATTCAGACGCAAGGTTGCCAGCTGAAAAATGAGGCGGCCCGGTGCAGCAAATTCAGTAGAGGAACACCATAAACGAGAGATTCATTTGAATTCAACTGGGTTTTTTGGTCAAGGCCAACTGCGTATGCAAATGAGAGTATATGGCGAAATTCATTTGGTGTTTCTGGTGTTGAATGATTGAGTGAATACTGGCATGGAGGCGTAGTTGCGTGCTCGAACGTCCTAACATCGAAACCGTAGATATCACCAGAAGGTGGATGTCTTCAGTTCCAGTCACAACTGCGTACAGCAAACACGTCAAATTATTCCACCAAGCAGGAGGTTGCATGAATTTTTGAATCTTGCGTTCAAAATCGGAGGGAGTCTTACGTGTGTTCCAAATCCCATCTATAGCCTTCATTGTACTGACATTTTTCTCAGTCACCATAACTGACATTTGGCCGAATAAAATTTATCCAGTTTGCGGCACCATGTCAACCACTTACTTGATGGTGGTTGAGAAGATTTTACTGCAGCATCCGTACAACTTGCGCGTCATATTTACCATACTACTTCCAACCGCATGGCTCATAAATGATCTTCAATGTTCGCCTAGCCTGTTTGGTCCGATGAAAAATTCTGCATGCGAGCCAAAACAAGAAAAGTATTCATGAAATGGCAAACCAGAACCACATTTTCCAGGAATTGCGCGTTTATTCCTCAAGTGCAACAGAATCCTGGAGAGATCAGCTTATTCACGTAAGAATGTCACTTCTGGTGAGTGGTGAAATACTTGTGGCAGATTTTCCAGGACTCCCGTGGATGACGCCGTACTCAGCAAATCAATGGATTAAAGACTTGCGTGCCATACTTATAGCCCTGGCCACTTGCAATCCTGACTAGGGCTTATCAGCTTGATGTTGTGAAAAATCAACATACCTTCAAAGGTCACACTATATATCTTGTAATTGCCACCCTTGCACAAGTTAATGGGACTGAACTTGCTTGGCTTATCCCATGAATCAAATTCGTTCGAAGCCCGACTGCTGAGGAATAACCAAGTGTTCGTTTTGGTGGTTGTGTTTCTTTCGAATTGTTGCTTTGTATTACCCGTTACATTCAATATCCCCGGATGCTCTAATTTCCGCCCTGTTTCTTTTCCCGACGCCTTCGGTCAGATCCTCTGAGCAAGCCCCTAAGTGCAAACAAGTTTCACTGTTGATTTCATCCAAATTTATGGCCACCAAAAGCTTGCTCCCTATTTGGACCTCATATAAGTAGTCCTGATAGATGGTAGACGCTTTATCTGATGTTATCGGAAGCTAAATCACGATTTTTCGCCCGCTATCACTTGGCGTTTTGACCAGCTTCAGCAACGTATCTGTTGAACCACATTTGGAAGAGCTATAACCTCAGTCAGCGTCTTATAAGTTAATCTGCCTTCAGGAACCCTCTTCTCTATTTCGACAAGCGGAACGTGGTTTATCAACTGCTTTATTTTATCGGACTCATTATAAAACTTTTGATTGTTTATTAAGAATCCAGCCCTACCCTTGGTACACACAGTTAATTGTGGCCCAAATTAAAGATGCCTCAATGATTGCGGGTTGCATAACAGTCTTCTGCTGTAAACCCTTAAGAGCAGTTACGCGAAAATAGGCTTATATATATAAACGTACGTATGGATTTTATAAAAAAATTGTTCTTACGGCGTAACTTTTTAGGCTGGTCGTAAAAAGCCTCTATGGTGTAAGATAGAAAGACTCGTTCCATAATGAATCAGGTTCAACAATTTGAACGCAACAAATTTGTTGAGAAAACGGCTACTATTCCGCCATATTTACGACCCAAAATTGGATATAAAAATTTCAGGCACCCCACATTGTACGTGAGACCCATCAACCCGCAAATTTCCGTATTTTATTTGGTCAAAACAGCTGTGAGATGGTCCACCAGACTTTAGCCCATTTTCCTCATTATACTCATTGATAAAAATTGAAAAATTTATATACTAATTATTTCATCTCACGCACTGTCACAAAACAAGGATTAGCCTCATCGTCAGTTCACACTGTTCCATAGAATGGTGTCAGCGAAACTCCTGGTTACCAGGAGCGGACGCAAGAAACACAAAAACCAAAACATTCAGGTGTGAAACCATGCTTCTAAAGAAGTATTCACTCCTCAGATCACCATTTATCTGCAACTAGGGTGTCAAACCTACAGACAGGACCAAAAACCAATACGTCAAGCTCTCATTCTTTGTCATTATCCTGCCGACCGTTCTTGGATGTCACGTGAGAACATTATCTTCGTCATCCGGCTTTGTGAATCCCTCCAGGATACGGGTAGGGCAAATAGCAGGCCGAAAACTAGCTTCATGCGTCGATACGTGTCGATAATTTTTCCTAACCAGTTGTACAGCGTATATTCCGTCGCAGGGATTATACAAGCCAGTGTTTAAGATATCACAGTATTTTTCATCTTGGTAACAGTAATAAGATTTATAGTAGCTAGCCAAATTTGCTCAGCATACTCTCAATTTATTGCTGACTTCTTGCATGCGTTTGGTAGGATGCGCCTATCTGATTTGATTTAAATAGGTTAAATCGTTTGTATACTGTCAGCTACTTCTCATCACAGCTTAAGTAGTATCTTACCAATGGGAAAAAACAGGCTTGTGCACAAAATTAAGCTGTGAAGTAGCATGAACCAGAAGTATATTAGAGACTAATTTGTCTGCCCAAACCAGCATCCTGATTTGCCCCCTGCAGTCGAGATCGGTTCCTTGCACAACCACGTGCAATCCGTTAGCCGGTCAAAGCATTCCCGCTGCAGCAAAGATGTGTTCTGATTTAGGGAATGTATCCAGAGACGATCTCACTTGGGAAAACGTGGAAACATTTCCAGTCATGGTAATCCGTAAACTAAGGGACCAAAATCAAGTACTTCGGTGGGTTGGAAGTACCCTCGATCAATAAATTTGAGGTTCTGTAGCAGAGGATGGTAAGCACCATATTTTGAAGTCAAAGGATATTCCGCGTAATGCACTTTTCTGTTGAACTTACATAGCCGGCTATAATGATAAGCTTAACCACGCCTTTCATCAAACTCTAGAAAATGTATGTCCTAGCGAACTCTTTAGATTTTCATAAACACTGGCCTAATAATACTACTGGCAGACTATTTTTAACCAACACTGTGAGGAACTTTGCTAATGATCCTCCAGTCCACTGCACTTTTTCTTCAATTATCAGGCATTTCGGATCATACATGCACGTCTGCAAAACAAGAAGGTGTATTTGGATATTTATTAGTCGTTTCTTTAACACTGCACCTTGACGAATACCCGCTTTGAATTCAAACGTTTAAATTTCTATTCATATGCTAATTAGACGCTTCATTTTTTACCAGAGAACTGCCGATGTAGAATGGCAGTTGGAAATACGTTCCTATCAGAGACCGAGATAACAGAAATACATTATCTTTGAGGTGCACCTATCACAAAATTTTCAAATTTCACTTCATGTTGTGGCGCTTCGCAATTTGCAATCGCGTATGTCGGCAAAGGTCTAGGAGCGTCCAGAAATCTAATGGTTTGGAAGTGTAAGCAACAGAGAAACACGACAATCACCAGTTCATATCATGGGAGGTCTTCTGCTTGTGGCTGGTGTTTGACAGCCGGCAGGTATCCACAGATGTGAATGCACATACATACACAAACTGTAAACAAGGAAAGCATACAGTAGGCGAAGAAATGCGTCAGATGTTCAAGGAACTATACAACCTAGGACGTGAAACGTAAATTACTTCATGCCGTTTTATATAGCTTGATTTCACACCTAGTCATTCGTAGATTTTTTATGGGAAGCCCGAAATTTTCTATGTATCAGCAATAGCAATATAAAGAATATCACACCAACAGTTTCACTGGGACAACTCTTGCGCAATACCAGGGCAAGTTTTTGTGAACGGTCCAAAATGCTGTGTATATTGGGATGTTAACTGACAAATAGCACAGCCGTTCCGAGATGTATCGTTGTTTTGGACCAACACTGTTGGTCAAAGAACAGAATTACCCAAAATGCTGCTTGTTTAATCATTCACCGATGTAATTTTCTCATAAAAATTATTGAAGCTTTTCTCTATCAATGCTTGAGTCCTACAATTTCAGCTGCATTATGAGGAGTCTTACTTGAGTGTCAGGGTATGTCGGGGATTGCTTTGAGGATATATCGAATTCAGCTGACGCAATCTATTTGTATGAGTTCATGCAATCAAATGCTGTCTACAGAATGACTTCGCCACCAACATTCATGAAGCTTGCGTCTTGCAGTTTATTTGGACGTTCGGACCAGTTTCTGTAAAGGCATATATCCATTTGCTGGTAATGTGGGGAGGTCTGGTAGCTTTTAATTGAGATTTTGTTTTGTAATTCAAGCCGGTTTACGCCAAGAAGCTGAGAACCAATGTTTAACTGCTTCATTCTCACTTAGAAACAACGGCTTGGTGTATCTCCAGAAAGTTTCCAATGCGCAAATTCCCTCCTAGTTCGGCCATCAGCGGTTGATCGGCTCGCAATTGAACAGGATACAGCACCACTCATCCCTCAATCAAGGAAACCACATCACGCAGTCATGTGTTGACTTGTTGCTCGATTGACGATATTTGTACAGTGGCTTTCGGTTCTTCATCGTAGACTGTTCTTACAGGACAAAATCTCATGAATCCATTCATTCGACTGGATTTACAGCCAGCAGATATGTTAAAAACAAGCAGTCAAGGATTCCAAAACTTTCAGTGCTTCATTACAAACGCAATCAAGGTCACAGTTGAACCCTTTTAGAGAGGCAATCCAGAACCTAACAAAAGAGGAACTTGCTAAAAGGTTGCTCTATCTAGGTAAGACTATACATTTAAAGAATTTTCTGTTGTTAAGAAATTTAACTTTTAGCCCTTCCCTGTTATCAGCACGAGACCTGTAAAGGTTACATTCAAAGTTTTTGTGTAATTTTCCACCCAACCGGCTCACAAGGGGTGAGGTAAAACAACACAAAAGGGAAGTTTTATATTGGCACTGATTGGGATACTTTTGAAGCTGAGTTTTTCTTTCGATTGTTAAATCTACTTTTGAACTGTTGATTGCTTTTATCGAACGAAATTATAACTATCCCTAACTTTTTCAGGTCTTTTGTTTACTGGGCTTAGAGAACAGGATAACAAATATGAACTTTGATCATTGGGTGGGAAATCATTAGATGTAATCAAGACATGCAGGACAAGTCAACGGTGGCGGAGATCTGACTATCCAACCCTATTCGAGGATATTTCTGTTAGCGTGTCACGTCATACAGTAATCTGGCGAGCGTCAAGATGTTCATGCCTGTGTTGGGGAACTAAACTAAAACACTTACCTCGAGAACATAACTTCAAGACGCCAATGGTCTGCAAAATAACAATAGAGTGTTCTACATTAAATTGCCGAGTTGGAAGGGTACCTGCTGGTTCCAAGACGATGTACCTGCATACGGTATTCCTCTAATCGTTATATGTCCAATCTTTAGTGGGTCAGAATGATTCATACACTCGGAATAATTCATACACTTCAGCATGGCTAACTGAGCTATAGTGGGAGAAAACCACTACACCGTTCAATGACTTTGTTGCGGAGTTTGCCGCATACAAATAAAACTATCTCCGGCGTTGCTAGGATTAGATAGAGAATAGGGCTATGACAGTGGTTGATTCCTTGAATACGAAGCGACCTAAAGGCAACAAAGAACTGATTTGCTGATCGGCTCCGTAAGTTGTTGGGCGGAATTCCACAGATACCTCTCTACTGCTCGCAGTTAGGCGCTGCCGAGAAGTCTATCACACACAAGATTGGTCCAAATTCGGGCCGCTTGCCGGTCCCGCATCAAGGCGGGCTCTGATTGGTCGAAAGCCTGGACCCAATAGCCAATCATGACCCAGTATTCGTTGAATGCCACCACTGGCGCATCCAGAAGACATCAGAATCTCCAGAATGTTGTCGCGGCGTACACCTTAATTACGGCACGCTCTACATGTGCTTTTTTTTTACCTGGTTTTGGGTGTTACTTTACGTTGTGCACCTTTGATGGTTGTTTTTGGCAGGAACGCTAGCTTGGGAGGATCGGACCGAGAACTAACCTGGGGAAAATACCGTTATTACACAAACCTTGACGGACGCAGTTGAAAATGTTAGATGAAGAATTGAACTATGGATTTTCCAGCCAGTATCTCATCCTGACAAAGATTAGGCAGTGGAGAACTACTCCTGGAATTGCAACAAGGGTGCGAACATTTTTAGAAACCAAATTGTAGCCAAACGCGTATAACTCCCCGATTCCTGTTCGTAATACCATGTCTCCGAAGCAGCTTGAATAACACTAGACCAAAATATGTAAGGACATACATTCGCATTCTCAGCTACGTATAAAGGAGCACAAAATGTTTCAGTCAGTGACGTGCTATATAGAATGACGGAACGAATACAAAAACACTGAGAAAAAAAAGCTGTCAAAATCGCCGGAGTTTTAAAAACTCGGAATGCAACGCCACAAAACAAGTAGTCATTGGGGAATCACGAGTATCCGACAATTGCTAGATAATCCAGTTTATGCTGAAAACCCGAGAAACAATGCACAACTGTTTCATCCTTTTTGGGAAGCGTCAGCAGTCAACAAGGAGTTTCCAAGTGCTCGCTTGAAAAAACAGTCAACACCTGGCCATGTGATGTGGTTTCGGCGATTGAAGGATGAGCAGGGTTATATTGTCTAACTGCAGCCAATCACAATATTGATCAGCCGCTCGTGGTCGAAGGATCAGGTTTTGAGACTACTAGCCACGAGGCTGCTTGTTCAAAACTCCCTGATTTTTCGTGAAATGTGCACTGTTGGTGATTTCCAGTGAGGCTAAAACAGCCGTGCAGCGCTTCTCGGCTTTGCAAAATGATAATAGTAAACAACCGTACCCTATGCATGTCGTTATGAGTAATCGTCTTTTTCGTAACAGAAGTTGATCAGCTAGTGAGAAAACATCATAAAATAGCAATTCGTTAACATCACATGCATGAAAAAGCGCCGCATTGATTTGCATTAATTCCTCAGCCTATGCCTAAACACAACTCATATCGTTTACACCTTGAGTTGGCTTACCCACCACTCCAGGCCCATCAGATTTTTGTGTTCTCATTACAGAACTGACCGACCTAACCCTCACTTTGTGCAGCGCTTCTGTACTCTCGAGAGTCTCAATTAAGTAGTATGGATCTTTTCATTTTTTTATTTATTCCGCCTAGATAGCATTACCACTAAGATTGAAGTAGTAGTAACAGGCTTGTGACGGGGTACAAGTGACTCGCCATTGCGCATCATGACGTCTACTTTAGAACCCCTCCCCGAAATGCTACGCAGATAGCAAATACGTTTCGAGACTCAGAAATTTCAGCTGGGGAGAAACTACTTTGTACCATGACAGAATCCAATAGCCAACCGGAATACAACCTTAATTTCGAAGTCCGGCTTGTTGAAGATTAATGAATTAAGCTGGATATGGCGGTTTGTGTGGCCCCCTTTTGAAGAAATCGGATTCACGAATTTATGAAAACTGTTGCGCTTGCATTCTGCAATACCTCCTAGGGTGTGCTTTTGAGGAAACAGTAAAGTAGCTCACCAAAATTGTTGATTCCAGAATTTTTGATTGAGCATATCCCACAAATATTAACCTACAGCTCAGCTGGTGTATTTGATATAGTTTCAGCGACCCAGCTCAACAGCTTCACAGTTGATCACTTCAAAAGTTTCATCTTGTTTGTGAGTTACAGTCTTTTTGTAGACCCACAGACTTAGTTGGGCTATTAATCCAGTAGGTTTTGTCTCCTCCGTGACCACTGGATTGATTACTAACGCAATCTTTATCATCAAGGTATCAAGGAGGATAGGCTCGTTTCTTGTCTGAAAGCCAACAAAAGCACCAAGTAAATACTTCTGCAATCTTATTTATTCTTCTAGCTCACATGTGTCCCTGCGTGGGCTTCCAAAGTCACCTATGTCTTCCATGCCAACTTGTCTACATATTCTGGTTGTCCGTGACCCAGCCGTTTCTTTCACAGTGGGCAGTGGTCATCCTCAAACCGGGAAACATTCGCAGTTATCGTCTGTCAGGGACCTTCTCTAATTTCATCATTTCAAACTATCGCCTCGATATGCCTTCGAAATTCTTCATGTGGCATCTTGTTATACGTTGGGATCTATCTGAGTGGTGACTTCCGTGGTATAATGGCCAGAACTGGTCATATTATCACTTCTTCCATGATATTTCCATGGATCAAATCTCATACGGAATGACCAGGGGATCTATTTCGTAATCCCCCTATGCTGGTGGGCCAGTACTTTGTGGAGTACAATCAGTTGACTGTTTTCAAAACATATGCTGGTAGGACCAGTCTTACACGAGCAGTAAAGTCACCAGGGGATCAAACGTTGGCACCAACTGGGTTTTTCTCTGCCCCGCCAAGAAAGCTTCATCTTTGTCCGACTTGAAACTCGAGACGTCGATAGACACATAACAGCTTGCATAGTTCCGTACAAGAGCATTTACTTTCACAAAGTGAGTGTTATCCGTTGACTGGAAGCTTGTTCGTCGCAAGTGAGATAATTTTCCCCTATTAGGTATGCAAAACCTCCGTCCATTCTATTCTACCTACAATATCCGCTGTGAGTGGCGTAGTCTTGTTTTTTCACTGGAACTTTCACTTATGACCAAGCCTCTTGGTGCCGTATAAAGTCAAAACCTCAAGCTGTTTGAAGCGCCTCATCGGCCTTGTTCAGGAATCTATACGCATTCGTGCATAGGAAAGTCCGCTGAGCGCCTCTCTCATTTCAACTGTTACTGATTAGTTCCTCGGGCGAAACAACCGAAATCTTAGGGATTTTTAGCCAACTCGTAATGCTCTACGTCATCTTGTTTGGCTTGACTTGTTTACTCGTTGTCTTTTTTGTCCCATCATATGCGAGCAAAATTCACTTGAATTTCAACAGAACATTCGAAGTGGGTCACTATCAGGCTAACCAACAAATTCCCCCGGGTGGCGAGTGCGGTCATTTTGCATTCCATCTCTGGCCCACTTTGTTCAGATTCATCCCACTCATTTGGGATGATACGTCAGCCCCCACAATATGTTTTTTACGAGAACATGGTGGTACAAGACAGGTTACACGGCGTCAAGGTGAATTCTTCCGGAGTCTTGCGAACGTGAGCTCCGAAAGTCCCAATGTTTTTCCCAACTACTCGAGGGAACACCATCCGTGAGGGTTTGGGTGGGTAATTTCTCCTCCTCTCCTTGCATATTTATGGTCTCCAAAAAATATCTGATAACCCTAAATTTATGGGTTGATCTCGAATTGGCCTTTACATGAGTTGGTTGATCAACTTGGAATCCGAGTCTCCTTGTGGTTTAAGCTACCTCAGTCCATCGGCGCCATACGCAAATTTCAGCAGTCAGCCATCACCAGTGTAGGAGACTATCACAGGGAAACTAAAGACTTCTAGATAATGTAGAAGTCTTTGTGTGGTCAAACTGAATGAGAAGGGAGACAGTGAGACTAGCAAACAAGCAGCTAGCGGAACTACGAAAGTAAACATTGCTGATTGCTGAGCATCGACCTAGAACTCAACGTGCCTGCAGCAAGCCATGATAGGCGGTGAACAGAGAGGCATTCAGTTTCTGTTCGAACTCGTTGGTGCCATGAACTCCAGTGGTCTAGTTTGATGCATAACTATTTTGCCAGAAAATTAGTTGTATTCCTGGAGCAGATGTGCTCTACTTTTCTGAGTTTAATTGTGCTTTCCTGTGTTTTCATCCGTAAATGCGGTAGTCGCAAGATGTTCCCGTAAAAATTTTATATAAAGACATTTCAGTCACAGCCAAGTGTTTTATCTTACCCAATTCTAAGGCTGTTGACGTCCTACACGAGTTTTTCACCAAGTAGGCTAAAGTTGGAAAGGCTGAATTATTCTCGTTTTGTGCTTCGAAATCAGTATATACTTACACTGATTCCTGAGATCTTATGCCGAGATATATGGATTTGGTTCTATTCTGATACCAACAAAATTCTGATTTCTCTCTCTTTTGGAAAATTTCGGGGCCACTTTCCACTTGAACATGCATGAATATTGTTCTGTTAGTGCTTTTCCACAGTGCGCCGTAATACAAGGCTCCCTACATTTACTTCACCTAGGTGTCTATTTACATGTCTATCTATCTATCTATCTATCTATCTATCTATCTATCTATCTATCTATCTATCTATCTATCTATCTATCTATCTATCTATCTATCTATCTATCAATCCAGCAGTCTATCTAGTCAACGTATACATATACATGTATACTTTTATATATCTGTTTAAAAATAAGGCGTACCTTTCGACTTCAAAGCACGCAAAATTATCCCAACAAACGGGATCTCTCTCATCAGCCGGTCATTTCCCAAAATCTGCCACAGGGAGCTTCTTGAAATGCTGGTTGTGCCTATCCGGTTGCTCGTTAATGTTGGCTACGGACTGCTGCTCGCTTTGAATCTTCTGCATGCAAGTTCATTCATGTAACATCTTAAAGATCGTTATTTAACAGTTTAAGCCGGCTACCCGCACAGTCGCCTGTTGGAGATTTTGAGATCATTCTACTGGCTGTTTGGAACTCGGCAAAGCCTGGCTTGATTAGTTCCTTCCAGGACGTGATATGCAGGTGACGCATTTTTCCACCAGATGAACTAGTAGCGTCTTAGCCATTCAGTCGTTCTGATTACGACCGAGCGTTCGTATGAGCTGAGACCGACCTAAGCCAGGACCCATAATATCCGTTCGCGATGATTTACACACTAGACTCGCATGTTTCTAAGAGGAGACCGCGTAAGACAACCACTTGTGTCCACTTAGCCAAAACCAGACATCATCACGAGACCATCTGCCAAGTCTGCTGTGATTGGTAAAAGAAGTATTCATAGTACCGCCAAAATGGACACATTTAAACCAACGTTTTCGAAGGACTATGATCCAACATCTTTCGCAGCCGTTCCGAATCGTGAACCACTGTAAGTAAGCAGCTATAGTGTGTTTTCTGAAACATAAGGCTCTACAAAACAAACAACTCAAAATAATGGATCTCTATTGTCGTAAAGCTAGACTGCTTCTATCAATAACAGGTTGATTATCGTGACGTTTTACCTGTTCGACTGACACCTTTTTTCTCAGGTTGCGCGAAGTGGGAAAGTAAGTGCTATTTGCCTCTACATGACGCTATCACTAGGGTGGACGAAAACTTCTGGATGAGAATTCATACGGTTTTTCGTTTTTTAGCTCTTCAAGCGAACTTAGCCTACCAATTTTCCACGAATCTCATTCTTTACTTAGATACTCACCTCACGTTTGCAAACCAAAAATTGTCGTTTTAAGGGCATTAACTATGCCTTTCGTTTTCAATAGTTTTTGACTGAAAGTGCTAAACAAAGGCTGCATCGCCGTCTAGTTGAAGTGATAAAATTTCCATATTTTCCTGCATACGACATTACTGACCAAGTTGATTAAAAACCCCTCATATAATTTTGTGATCCACCAGGTTAATACACGTGAAAACCATTTCCGATACGTGGGATCCGAAAGAACAGAGTTATCACCGGTCCTGTGTGAGTGGTCACAGATCCTGTCGGGTAATAAACAGGCATTACCATTATCTGTACTCCTGCCTGAGAAATTTGATGTCCCTTTAAGCAGCTTTAGAGCTAAAGATCAGAACTAAAATTTAGTTGAGTCGATGGATTACCACCCATTCGTGAATGAAGTCCTTATTGGTGGGAGAAAGAAACCGCAAGATCAGATGAATTCATTTGCTATATTATACTTCTATTAAAGGCACGATCACCCAAAATTTCATTCGAAGAGACTTTAAAGACACTGAGAATAAATTTCTTCGCATGGCACTAATCAATAAATCCTCACGAGGACTTGACATTAACTACTGCTCATAAGATTGCTGGAAATTCTTCAGCAGCCGACAACCGCTTTAGCTCTTCTTATAATTACTCAGGTGGGCGTAGCTCCTGGCTTTCCGTCAACCTCATACTGGAACACCAGTACAACCAATTGAAAATTAGACTAATTATAACAACAGATATTTTTCAACTGAAAGCGCCTCAAAAAGACCGTCTCGTGTTTCACCGGATACGATATCGCAATAAGGTTTCTTGGCATAACACGCCACCCTTAAGTTTGCTGGAAACTCTTCGACAGCCCAAGACTGGTTTCGTTTTTCTTGTGGCTTAGTGCAATACGGTTTGGGATTTCTCACGTGCTTTTCAAAAATACACTATTCGAACTTGAATGCGGGTCCCGTTTTTCTGAGGTAACAAACTGGCTCCCCCAACTGACCTGTTTTACACTCGAGGATAAGATATTTTGACCTGCACGGTAAAGTGATTACAAATCCCTCTTTGGGCATTTCAGGTAGTCTCTGTTGCCGTCCTACTTTGCAGTTTGTCAGGGTGCTGATCATTCACTTTCTTAAGTTCAAGGGCCTACTGGATTTATTATGGAAAAAGGGATACGATTTTGTAATAGATAGATTTGAATCATTCCCATAGAGCTTTGAACAACTGTAGTTTAAAAGGATCATTAATCCTCATTTGCATGCCAAGTTGATTTTCGTGGGAGACTCAAATGAGCATTCTGAGTAGTTTTGCTTTATGAAAATATACTACGATAGCTCGAATATCATACCAACTGAAACACGAAGCACCGTTGTGCACCATATTCAGTTGATGAATATCATAAACCAAACACTCAGCTGAGTCTCTCGTGAAAACCGAATTGGTTTGCAAATGAATGTATTTGTCGAAATCAATCCAATTTGAGTTCAGTTGGGACATAAATTTGACGGAAACTCGGGAACTTCGCCTACCTAATGAGCTCCAAGAAGGGCGAAATCGGTCGTGGGCTGTCGAAGAGTTTTCACCAAGCTTGTGAGCATTTCCCTCATAACATATTTTCACTGATGTGCTAGAACCACATCCAAGTCTAATAAAACTTCTCAAAGTCAAGTGAAAAATGAACAGTTGTCGAGGATTAGTTCATTAGAGTTTATTCTATTGTCTACTCTTCTTAACCGATTTCGGGCATACTATTCGCGAGCCTCAACATCGCTTCTGCCTAACAGGCTGTTTGAGTCGCCTTCTGAAGGAATCGTGTTCGGACTACTTAAATACACAGCAGTAGTCAGATAGGTGACTGATGGGACGTCTCAATGTACACTGTACATTTAGCAGCGAAACTTCGATGCTTGCATTGGTGTTATAATTTCTGTGTATGCTCTAGTTACGTAAAAGAATTTCAACCCGAAGGGGCCCGAGTCAGAGAGAGAGAGAGAGACAACCGGTTCAGAGGCACCAAAAGCGCTCAGTAGTTAATCTGTGGTAGAGGTTAAAAAAGGTTTGTGAGATTGTCATAAATGCGTGGGTATTTAATTTATTAGTTATTTAATTGTACTATCAAACTGCTGTTTGAATGTATTCTGGTCAAGCTCATATTATATTACAGTTTTGACTGTTTTTGATAGACTTGTGAGGAGAACCTAAAGAATTCCCAAAAACATAAACTGATAGGAACCTGTTGTTTACAACAGTTGCGATGAAAACAACGCAAAAGACATGTCAGCAAACAAATTTCGAACGCAAGTTTACAAACTTTTACCGTACGAAAATTATTTCTTTACTAAAGAAATACCTTGTTTACCGCGACGATTACGAGGTTTCAGCATTCTCTATACGAGGTTGCAGTAAATTAGATCGATAGATGACAGAAACACGAGCTGTGTTCTATTGGCTAGCAACTTCTGGGGTAATTTGGCTAGAACCAAATTGTTTGGAATTGTCCGGAAATGCAAGATGACTTACCAGACATCGGCCGATGTAACAAGTCATGGTTATGGATAAGTGAAATCGAAAATGGATGTATGCGAACCTCCAGTGCGGCTTGCAATAGCACAGGAAACGAAAAATTATGTTGCAGCAATCCAGATTCTTAATGTGTGAGGGATACGTTGGGGTGTTTGTTGATAACCACATCGGGTTTCTCTGAATATGTGTTCAGAGATCTGTGTCACTAAAGTACTGTTCTTTTCAAGGACCCGAAGTAAGAAAACGGACAGATAGCAGGTTTAATGAGGCTATGGATACGAACAAGGTAGAAAGAGAAGATCACTGCTTAGATCTAACAGGATAAAACTGTGAATGCCAGGAAAAGTACCTAACTATTCATTATTGCCAGCTTCCAAAAGATTTCTCCGGATGAGTCCAACACAGACAGTCGAGATGTTTACATGCGCCAAAGTCACAAGTGAGGTCAGCGGCTACGTGATTTTCGGCTTTAGATTGTTAAGTTTGTACCTGGATATCAGATGATCAAACCCCACCGGGGGAGTCACCCCTGTGCACTGCTGTGTCGGGATCAAACGAGTTGCATTTGAGTCTCCCGTAAAAACCATATTGATTTGCAAAAGAGTGTATTTGTCGAAATCAGTACGATTTGGGCTCAAGCAGAACATAAGTTTGACGGAAACTCGGGAATTGCGCCCACCTGATGAGCCCGAAACAGAAGGCCGAAGCCGGTCTTGGGTTGTCGAAGAGTTTCAGCAAACTTATGAGTAGTTTCCTTTATGGATATTGCTGACAACTTATGTGCGAGCATTTGGTTTCCTTCTCTGCTGATTATGGGAACTATCGATCAGTGTATAATGGTAACTGCTCAGTTCTGGGCCACATTATTAGTCAACATGAGCTCAGGGTGACGTTGCAGGATTCCACCAGGCAGTTCTTTAACCAGTCACTTAATCTCGAGAAAGCTGAGTGGTTAAGGAGCAAACTTACAAACCGGAAGTTCCGTGGTTCGAACCGAACTCTGGCAATTCGGCTGCCTTCTCCTAAGATCAGGCAACCTGGCAGTATCCCAGCTGTCGTGCTTTCTTCGGGCAGCACTGCATCTAGGCACAGAAAGGGTGTTACAGTTGAACGACTATTTGAGAGTTAGGCCTACTGATCGCTGTAGCATTAGGTGATCTAGATGCAGCATTTCGTCCATCGATGGTACGCTGTCCGCACATGCTTCCCTGGTCTTTTGTGTCGTTCAGTTGTGACAAGTCACGCAGTACACCACACCAATTGTTATTAACTTTACTTTAGCACAGCGCCTGTGTGCTTACATGCGAATGCGATCGAATGAAGGTGTCCGACGAATCGACTGGTTCCGACTGGTTCACTTAATTTTCTGACACAACAGATTCGTTTGGACAATGAAGGCTGTCCTGGATAGGGTAATTAGCAACTCAAGTGCGAAGACCCTAGAGATGAGTGCACAAGATTTTGACAGAAGGCTTTCTGATAGTCATTCGTAGTATTATGTAGGACGAGTAGGATTAAGACCACTTTTCCAGAAGGAAATCTAAATTCGTGGGTGCCATCAAACATAGAGTAGCAAAACATGAAGCAGTTTGATAAGAACAAGTACGGATGCCCGGAAGTCAATGAAGTAAGCTACTGCTTTAAGCACTTCTCAAGGACATCTTTGAAGCATTTCCAGCTGGACTAACCTTGCGGGGAAATTTCCATTGAAACAACGCTCCAGGCTCTGACAGTGCTTTTCGATAGTGGGTTGTGTCTTGCTTGTATACGATCAGCGTGAAAAAAATTCAGCATTCACACTTGTTCCGTACGATAAACAGAAGTCTTCTAAGTTTGAGGACTTATCAGAACATTTTCAGCTAACTTACATCGCATATGGTATGTAAGAGAAACTATTGCGGTAATGGCAATTATCCAGTCTTTTACCAATCAAGTGTTCAGATTGGAGGTGTTAGCGTATATGGTGTTATTTTGGGAGAGACGCTTAAGCAGTCCAGTGCTCGTCCGTCAATGTTACCGTTTGATAGGGTCATGGGCTTGTATCGTGACTATAAGACCGCGGCAAATGAACCCACATTGTTTGTACACTTGTATAGCTAAGGACTTTTTGACAAAGCTTTATACTCAATATTGTTCAATATATAAGTAATGTGCACTAAATAATTTATTTAACTTGGTCTCAAATTCCTGTGTACATACCGCCTGGTCATCAATCCTAGTGGAAGACGGTTCCAGAATACATAGTTTTTAAAGCTTTATGAAGAGGGAGTCTATGGACAATTCGGATAGATGGGTAAATAAGAAACCTCTTTGGTCTTTCTATAATGCAATCTCAGTTACAGAACTTGTAAAGTTCACTCGATTTGGTTCGTTACTCCTTACGTCCTCATGTCCCTTCTTTACATGACTTTGTAAGATGATGTAAACTAAGTAATGCAAGGAACTTTGTTACAAAGAGGGTCAAGCTAATTCCTCTGTGTTTGCCACCCTCACTGCAAGCACTCTGTTTGAATCTGGACACCACTGTCGACTGACTCCACTTAGTTGAAACATTGTTTCTCCCAGATGGATGCAAAAAGTTAGATCAGCACGGACTGAGGGTTTTATCCTCATCTTCGAACAGAGCGGGTGGGAGTTTGTCGGGACAGCCGGATTGGTGGAGCTCAAGGGACAAAACGCCGTCGGAGCTTCTAATTTCAATGTCAAGGAACGCCTTGTCAACTTGAAATTCGGCTGAGCAACTGTATTTGACCAGTTGAAATGTTGTTGGACGTGTTCGGCCCAACGATTTAGACAACTTTTTTGCAGATAGGCCAGCCGCTTTTATCACTGATTGTTTCGCTCTCTGGAAGCTTCTTTCGGCCCTGTTGTGAGCATCAGCTGGAGTTCCGCACCTCCATTTCTTCGGCTTTTTGGATCCACTAAGCTTCTAGATCCGTGCAGGTGCTCTTTTTCACCTGAAGTCTGTCAGTTTGTCGAGTAACACTGTACTAGGTAGAATAAGCATCCATACTTGGAGCAGTTTTAGAGTGCTGCTCAAAATTCAGTGCCTAGGTCTAGTTGATTGAACCATTCCACCAGTGGTGTGCCCAACATCTTTCAGGGTTGCGGAGAGTCCTTGCCAGTAAGACTCAACATCAGAAAACGAATTTTTCGAAGGGGACTTCAATATCTGTGTTTCTGGTGGACTTTTTCACATCAGTGTGCTAGACCTGTCAATGGCCAGAGGAGGTGTGCGAATCTTGAGCGCGCCTTGCTCAGCGAGAAGCAGCAACGAACAAGCGCATGATCCAAATCCGCAAAGATGCTCCAGTAATTGACCCGCGCAACGTATAGCCATTAGCGATGTTGTCTATCTGTGTTCGAGGTCGACTTTCATGCGGGGACACCAAGTGGTCCAGTGGCTCCGGGTGTTTCAGAAGTTAGTAACGCATAGAAACCGTCTGTAGTCAGCGGCAGGCGTATGCTGTTGTCCGCACCTCTCGATTCCATTCGTAGATGACCACCCGATTGAGCCTCAGCAGCGCCAAGTCTACCTGATTTTGCATTCATATCCCCGGAAACCAAAACGATATTCGAACTCTCTGCACTTCACTACAAGAGGTCCGAAGTGTGTGAGGTCTACAATATTCTGTGTTCCAGCCACAAACCAGAAGACTGTGTTAGTCAGATCTTCACCCATCAGCCAATCTGCTATACGAGGCTCTGTGAGTGTCACATGTACAATCTCCAATATAGCTCACTAGGTGAAAAAACCGCCACACCACGTTAAGTTCTAATCTTTTCGTGATGGCCGTAAAACTGTGCTTGAAAAAAATTATTTCCTCGTGATTTTGTGAATATTGTTGTTTCCGTCATCGGAAAACCTTAACTTTCTCCTCTATTCTGGTCCAGGATTAAGTCGGATATTTGTGTGCGCTATTCCGCCTGTCGGTTGTACTAGTGACATCTATGGCATTTGCGAGGATACCTTTTACAAAGAGAACACGTACTGTAAACTGCCCCGTGATTTTCGAGTTTGGACGTAATAGGATCTGTCAACAGCGGAATTAAAGATCACGCCGCAGCTGCGGCTTTTTGCTGAAAAAATTTCATCATCAAAACTGAACGGAACATTGTGAGTGCAAGGTAGTGGTGGCAGTAGTATTAATGAATGCTTAAGGTCCTGGATGGAGGCAACGGCACCATGAGAGCTCGCATTCCTATCAAGCTGATCTGGTCAGCCTTCCTTGTCCATTAGTGCTCCCCGTTATTCTTTGGGCTCCTCATCATTTTGTGGGGTCTGCGCTCACTACCACCGTCGTACGTTGCTGTATGGATATTCTGGCAGCTGCATATCTTGATGAGATCCATTGTTTATCGGGCATGCTGGCGACCTCAGGCAGGCGGTTTCAAAAGCTGAGAGTGTGGCTTCATTCACTTGTCCTCTATCGTCATCCTAACCATCATTATGCCTGTTGAGTTCTGGAGTCTCCTCAGCCAATTCAACTCGACATTATTGCGCTGCAGCGATACATTACAGGTAGTGAACAGAAAGGCTTTGCAACGCGTTCCCGCATAATGCCGTCATGGGATTCCACACGTATACACCAAAATAAGTGACAATCATTTATCGAAGTTCTCTGGGAGTAGCCAAATGCCACATGGTGTAGCTGGGTTCATGGCTGGTTTGCATCTGATTATTTTCAGGTAGCACTGTGTGTGCACTTGTGCTAAGAGTTTGGTTAGAAGCAAATGCAGTTCAGCACATACCTGAGGAAGTCATCCTGCCTGTTCTGTGCGGTGAGTGTCAACCCGTAATCGGTCATCAAGACAGGCTTCCTCCAAATATAATCAGTAGCTTGACAAAGCGAGACAGAAGTCTTTTTTCATAGCATCAGAGCTGCCTTCGGTCGGAGTTTGCACTGATACAACGAATAAAAGATGTTTATCTAGTCGGGTTGCGTTGATCTGAATTGAGTCAGTCAACCGAGCAAGGCAAAGCCGACAAGTTACTAGAACAAAATCCACTAACGTGCATTTAGTCCGCGGGTTAAACAAACCTTTCACGTCGTGAACACCACGAGCCATTGTACCAAGCTCGCTATACAGCCAGAGAGCTCCAGGTAAACGACTGAACTGGAGTCTTGGATGCTTCCTTCCGAGACACAACATATATCGATCGAAAGACAGAAAAAGGTCTCTGCAAATATTACCTATTGCCCAGCTTGATACACAATACAAACGTTGAAAGTAGCAAAGTGGAACAGATCCGTTGAGTTTAATAATGGTTTATTATTGCTTAGTTTACTTGGTAGAAACTTAGAGACGGAGAAACGATTAAGTGACTGACACATAAATGAATAAGAAAGACTTGGGTGAGGGAAGTGTGAGGAGGTTTCAGTGAGTGAAAATCTGTTAGGGCAGACCCAGACCGGTGAAGGGGTTTGGATGAGGTACCCTACCTTAAACCTAGACTCGAGAGTCTAACCCACAAGGCAGCGGGAAGTTTTGTTGTTTAGTTCGTAAACCCTCTTCATTGTTTCCACTTCGAACATGTGAATTGCAGTGGCAATTGGAATTCTCGTGAGAGAGCCAGTGACTCAATAGCTCGACCCACTTGGCTGAAGGAAGCTGGTCTGACCCAAAAACACAGAAAGTAATGTCGTTACCCAAAGCAGACGCGTTTAGAGTTGTATCGGGCTTATGACGGTTTATTTGTCTTGCGACCGTAACGGGTAATTCATTGACAGTCATGGCCAATCATCGGGCGATCGGAGTGCGCGGTTTTAGAGCCGGTCTTTTCCAATCCATTCTTCTCGAGAGGACAGCATCAATGCTTCCATAATTATAAACAGACTGGTCACCGGCCTTCACACTTCTCTCGCAGAGGGCAATACAGCTTTACCTCCAGACAGCCTCGTAATACAATCTCTCGTAGTATGGATACTCATTAGTTTTCGTCTGACTGCTCCCTATTGATATTCCCGACGTGACTGAGCGGTAAGAAGCTAGATTCCAGTCAGTTTTGGATGCAGGATCATTAACTCATGATTAGGTAACATTTGAGTCGGTAGCAGTTCGGGTAATCGCCTATGAGCAAATGAAAAACAATAGCTGAAAACAGGGTCTCATGGTCTTTGAATTACCACCTCAGATGTGTGGGATGTCGTTCGAGTTTTGCTTATAGGAAGCCTCGGAATCTTGAAAAGAAGGTTGGAGGGTTTGCTTTGTAGGCAAAACGTTTGTTCCTTCATACTTAATCCACCTACTTAATCGTTTGACCAACGTAGTAGACCTTACACTTCAACCGTTTAAGTTTCTAAACTCGTTAAGCTTTCTCGATCAGCGAGAGAGTTCGACTGCCATCATAATTCCATTGTTAAACCCGAACGCGCCTTATGTTTTCAGACAGTTTGATTTCATGCGGACCTACTGTCGATCACTCTTTGTGAAGCTTCGATGTTAGTTGGACTGGTCATAATTTCGGTGAACGCTGTAACCTTTGGCCCTCGGGATGTATTGCATAAAATCATGCTTCTTTGTTCCCTCATCAAGAAAGTTAGTGAGATTTTGTCCTCTCTGAAACAAACTGGAGGTGACTGACTCTCGATGTACAGCGTGTGTTTGGAAACGAATGAGATGCAGGAATTTTAGTTCGGCTTCCTTGCATGCAATAGTTTTAAGTCCACCTGACATTTGATTACCTGCTTATTTACCCAAATTCGAGGTTACACAGCCACTCATCTAGGCTTTTGGTACGCTTGTGTTGAATAATTAGTGGTTCTTAATTTTTCCTCAGGTTATGAGAATTATGGCCGAAAAGGACACGGAAACAGATAAGGGTTTGTTGTAAGATAGGCGAGATTTTGAAATTTCCTGCAGAAAAACAGAATAGTTGGACGAATAACAGAGAGCTTTACCGCTGCTGAATAAACCATACAACTAAGAGCACTATGCGTATGCAATCCTGCACAGGGAGGTGACTATTATCTGGCCGCCTGTGGCTCATCACGTGAATCCCAGGAACAGACTAGACGATCAGACCAACTGTAACGTACAGCTTTGGAAGTTTTAAAGTCGAAATTCTTCAATTTTCCTCCAGAAAAATTTCATCTAGCCTTTCTCTACCGCTTGCTACCGGTGAGCGAATGGTTTGTTCCCTGAAGTAGTCACATTATGAAGCTTCCTGTAGATATGAGCAGAATGGACCGAGGTGTACATTATGCTCTTTAGGTTGTGGTCTTTGGTTTTCATTACTGTTTGTTGGCTTGTAGAGTATGATTTAGTCGTTTCTCACAAATATATAGATGAGCACTGGACTGCTTCAGACATCAGAACTCAGTGCTGTTATCTGATTGTGAGAATGTGTGGAATGTAGCAGAATCCTCTATGCATAAACAACGTTTGGTCGATACTGAATTACTAATACTCCGAAGGAGTTGCCTCCCTATACAGTTAGGAACAATGTCTTCCGATCCAACAGAGGAGAGAGTTTCCCCCTAGACGGAAACCCCTTTGAAAGGCGTATATCATTTGACCTAGTGGACTATGCTTTAACCGAAAAGATCAGAGCATAAAATAAAACGTTCACCGAAATCCGGTGTCAGTAATTCCCATACCCGAGAATTCCAACACCAGGCTTGCAGAAAATTTCATCAAAGGTGTATTTTCGTAAAGGCATCAAAGTTTGCCAGTTTCGTCACTCAAGTATCCGTAGTTTCAGCGAGAAGCAGGCGGTTTCGGAAAGTTCGTTTTGTCTTCATGAGGAACCAGTTTGTAGCACCCAAAGTTCGGCTCGTTACAAGCTCTGACAAAAACCAACTTTTACGTGACCATTTTCATACAGGTCGATTAACAACTAGAACAAGATAGGTGACTACTTAGTAGCAGCTGTGAGTAGTTCAGATGGTTGTGTTTTGCGGCACCGGGCTAGAAAACAAGAATATATTAACGAAATACATTCATTTGCAAGCCAATTCGGGTTTCTCGGGAGACTCTTGGAACTCAGCTGAATATCTCGTTTATGATGCTAAGTCCAAACACTGCTTGGTATGGCGGCATTCTGTATATTAACGGAAGTTACGGATTTCTCGTCGTCTGGTGAAGAGCACCTTGCAACATAAGAATGGCAAACGCCTTTCTTCCACAGGTAATCAATCACGTTATCTTATTCCTAATAATCGGTTTCTAGCCGAGCATTTTTCGGTATTCGGCGAAATATTGTGCATTAAAGGTGGCTTCTTAATGTGTTCAATAAACTAAGCAGAAGGTTTTGTTTCTTGAAATATCTGTAGTAAAATTCAGGCAGTATCTGGAATGATTTGGCATAAAGACCACTCACATACTTATGCCCGGTGATTGTGGTAGTTAATGAGCGGCTTGCTCAAAATTTTACCTCATTTTAGTGGTGAACTAAACTTATTTCTCCATCAAGGCTTTAAGTCGGTTACTTGATAGGTGGTATCATAACTTTCATGAGGATCAAGAACTTGAGTGGTCATCAAAAAAGGCTATAGGATACCAATTTCTAGAATGTGTGTAAAAGTGGATTGCCTGTTTGTTTGCGGATGTGAGCAAGAACGTAGTCAACAGCAATTTCGTCCTGTCAGGAAAGCCAGCCTATGTTTAAAACCCTAAAAGCACTGTACATCTGGTTCCTCCTCACTGCAAATCATCAGCAGTGTGCAGCTTACGAAACTCCAGGTAGTCTCGACCCAACAACCTGTCGGTTAGCAGTTTCGACACTTGGCCGTTCGGACACGAGCGGCTGATCAGCAGTGTGATTAGCTCTCACATAAACAGTAAATGGTGCCAGTCATCCTTCACTCACGAGAACCACATCACGTAGTCACGTTCTGACGAGTGAAGACATCTGAAGAGGACGTTTCACCAATCTTGCAAAATTATTCTTCTTCGGAGCTACTTACTGAGTGATGGTGGTGTGAAGAGGTTTGGTAATTTTCGACAGAGATTTGGGGGGTTTCCTTGACTGAGGGATGAATGGCGCTATGTTCTGTCTAAGTGATAGCTAATCACAATGCTGATTAGCAGCTCGTGACCGGGCGGTTAGGTGTTTAAACACAGGTCGGAAAGTCCTAGAGTTAGACTCTGGAGTTTCGCGAGAGGCAAAATGCTGAGGATTTCCAAAAAAGACCAAACAGCTGTACCATGCCTCTCGGCTTTTCACCTTAAGTGACAAGATGAAATCTCAAACTGAAATTACCGAAGCTTCTCACATCACCATCAACCATCTAGTCGTTTAATTTATTTGGCCACTTCCTCGAAATTCTGCAAAATTTACACTCCATACACTCTGTAGCTTTGACTTGCTGTCAATGAAACTTACAGCGGTATGCCTTGAGCGGTCGTTCCATCCCAGGTTACTGTGTGCCTTCACGTTTTGCCACCTCATCCACCGTACTTTACTGTTTGAGGTTGCGAGGAACAACCGGTGCCAAACTATGGAGCATTACTAGGTGTGAAAACCGCATTACTTTACCCACTGTGCTCGTTGCAGCAGGCGGCAAATCATACGTCATCATGCGCGCCTGATTTTTTGTCACTGTGTCTCTATTCCAACGTCTTGCACACGCAAATCTCGTTCACGCTTGACATTACTACTCCAATCATATTGATTCACGATGCGTCTTGTTTGAGCCATGATTTGTCACAACTCCATACATCGGGTTATTCTTTCCTGAGACAGGCAGACTGTTCAGCATCCTATTAATGGATACAACACCAGCTTTGAGACAGCTGTTGAGACGGGCCAATGGGGGGTAATCACCCTAGCTACGTATCCGGCATCGACCTATTCGTCGGTGGCTGCGCATGTTCCAGTGAACGGATGTCCATGAAATCCAACCTGTCCGCATGAGACAATGGAAAGAAAACGTTTGAACTGATAAACAGGGACATTTTACATAAAATTCGGCTGTGCTGCACGACAGGGACCCAGTTAATAACCTGGGTTGGAAAGATCCACCCGAGTATTCACAGTTCACATTTTGTTCCGTTTCAGGTCGTTCAAAATGTGGATGTTGTCTGGGGTGACAATGATGCCGAAGGTTTCCAGTGGAACAGTAAATCAAATAAATAGGCTTAAACTGTTCTAAATCCCGAATGAAACTTGCAGTTTATTTTCAAAACATACTTGTAAGGAATTGTCTACATGCATTTTCAGTGAATGAGTAGTCTGCAAATTCATAAGATGTTGAAATATTGGTAGCTCGGGTGAGTGTATTGGTTGTTGATCAGGTGGCAGCTGGCAACTGACTTCCAAACAAGTCGATTCGGAAGCGTGGCGAAGAGATCAACAGCCACCTGATCAATAACCAATAAGTTCGTAAGATTTTATGTCAGAAGATGGCCTGATTCAAATTGCCAAATGTCAAAAACTAACTTTTGGATGTGCGGTACCCAGGCGAGCCGCCCATAATCTATAAGACTACGTGACCAAAGCTATCAATGCCCAACCTATGGGTTTCAGTGAAGAAAAGCCACTTGTATTCCAAGCTGTTCGGGATCTGATAATACTCCTGGTTACTACCCCCATCCTCTTACTTCATTCTGGTATCTTCAAGGTCAACTCATCATTTCTGGGTTCCACGAATCAGCTAAAGGGTTAATGTGTCATACACAAATGACGGCAATTTTGTATGCGTACAACATGCATGGGTGTGAGTGGGTAGGTGCGGCCACTACCGTTGAGCCGATTGGATACTTACAGGAGCAAAACGATTGGGTGTTACGGAAGTTCCGTTCTGGGCTAGATTGAGAAGGGGTCTTTAGATTGATTTCGGATTTCAGTATGCATACAGATCTCTCGACAACTGACCAAATTATCGAACAGTTAAACCGTAAGCAGAACAAAGTTCAAAATTTTCTGTTGATAACAGTCGATCCTCCAGAAATTTGAACGAAGCGACCTCCGAGAGGCATAATGTGCAAGTAGTTTCGTCTGATGCTGTTGATCGGTACTTCAAGTGTATTTGGCGATAAGTCAGTTGAGTAGGCTACTGACTTAATTTCATTAGTTCGCTACTGTCCCCTGAAGTACTGTGGTGCTGATTTGCCTTGTGGTGACAGCGATTGGTACGCCCCAACAAACGGTGACAGTGCTGTTCGACTCCGGATCGTGTCATACATGGATTTGATCGGTGAATTCTGGCACAGCATTCACGAGCGTCCTATATGATTATCGCAAGTCTTCTACGTATGAACCACTTGCGAAACCTTTCTGTGAAACGCATGCTGCATGCCTTATTTCGGGACGGTACATGAAGGAAACCATTACAATAGCGCAACGTATTGTGTACTTTTCAGATTGAGGGGGTCATGGTACAAGAAGTGACTTTGACAGAAGCCCTTGAGCATTCGGGATCCTGTTCGCAAACTCGACCCTTTGATGGAATATTCGGCGTGCGTCTTAGCTCAAAAACTCCGGAAAATGAGCCGACGATGTTCGAGCAGTTGCACAAGCACGGAACATTTGATACAGCGATATTCTCCATCTGGTCCATATGTGTGTTTTTAAACAACTGATCCAAATTGTTCGTTTTCAATTACTCATCTTCTCAGTAGTTTCTTCTATCTTCAGTCCTACTGACCATCAATACCAGGGCCAGGCTTTACTGATATTTGGTGTCCTCAGAAGAAGCGGCCTCACCGGAGAGGCAGTGAGCTTCAGAATGCAAACGAAAACATATCTATGGACATTCGACATAGGCGGGTAAGTTTGAACAATACATTGCATCCTCTGATCTGAAGGCACATCGATTCATGGAAAACAGTCCCTTTAATCCAATACTTCATCGGATTTGAGTGTACTTTTTGTAATGGAACGAACTTTTCTTTTTCGATGCAAATTTTGAGCTTTGGGACCTTAGCTCAAATACAGTTTGCTGATTAGTTATGGCGTTCAATCAACGAGACTGAGACTCTCCGTGATGAGAATCTCGATTGATGGACTTGGTTACGGGAAATATGGTCGCTACTCAGTTCAGCAGTGGCAATAACTCATTAGCGTAGTTGGTGGACACGACAGATCTGAAGTTTTGCCACTGGGTTAATCGATAATTCTTGAACCAGGTAAGACTCTTATCGGTGTAAGATTCCGGTTTGGACGAACGGCATTCAACAGTGAAAGACACATAAGCAGTTTGAAAGCACAACCACTATGCCATCAAACGGAGCTTGTCTGACGGAGTTTGTCTCCCATTTCTTCCACTTAGTTAACGGTCAAATAAGTACATACAATAGTTCCACCGTAGCGGAGTATATTCTTTTACTCATATATATATATATATATATATATATATATATATTTCTTCACTAGACGCCTGCTGCGTCATTGTCAGTTCAAACAATCATTGTTTGGTAATTAAGACCCTTAAATGATCATTTAATAACTTCACCTGATTATACCTACCCAGATCACCGCACGTCTTGTCGTCGGGTTCTGCATCCATACCATGTATTGTAGTGTAAACTGCAGAATAAAAGAATGATATTGATTATTCCACGAAAGAACAAGTTGGACTCGGATGGATATCTAGCAGTCTCGGATAGCCTCACTTTTCATCTAAACCAGTTTATCTTAAACGCCCGATTCGCATTTCTATCACTCGACACATTCACATTCTATTACGCTGTTCATCTGAGGAAGCATATCGGGAACTCAGCCCTGGTATCGTACACATACATGCAGATGGCCAGAATGCGAAACCACACTTGGTTAGGTATTTCACCAACCCCCTTCACTTGAGTACCTCATTCCTATCAAGCCTGGGAACGGCTGCCTGATAACCTACAGTCTTATGTGTAAACCGGCAGGTTGATCCAATTCGGGTTGTTATCAGCTTTCTCCTGGTGCAGTCTACAACAACACCATATGAGTACACTTTGTTGTGCAGTAAGTTGGGTGAGACGGTCAGAATGGCAAACATTGCGCTATCTGTACGATACTATTGCTGTATCCGCATAAGACCACCAGTTAGTCCATGTTTATTTCCTACTTTTGGCTTATTCTTACTAATGTGATTCCGCTTGTCTCCCCACCTGAAGCTGTCAGTAAAAATTTACAATGCTTGCCTTTGTCTACACCAAACACGCTGTTAGGCCTGCAAACCAATCTGTAGTGCAATTCTGCTCTAAAATGATCGCTCTTTTGCATCATAAAATGGTGAGGTCCGCATTTGATATGAATCGGCCTGGAAGTGGTTTATTCTTTCAGGTATTGCACTTATCATATACTGATTACTTTTTTACCATTCATTAGAAAGAAACACAAGTTTCGCTACTATCTCCATGCTTCCAATATAAATCAGTTGAAAACGTGACCGAGGTCACACACGTCACATTCGCTATTTGGACTCTAAGTAAAACGAAAAAACGATTGTGTTAGAGGGAGAAATACCCCACATCTTGCTTTAACATGCGAAGAAGTGCGGTAGTATTAGAAGGACGGACTTTGCACAGAAGTCCCTTAGATGGAGGAACTATGGCACTCTAAAAAAAATCGTTTTGAAAGGCACGAAAACTGGACAATACTGTACGATCCTTATCCGTTTTTTATCTGTTCCCGGACAGCCTGCACCCCCAGCATGGTTTGTCGAGCAGACTGAATGGAAGCATTCACACCGAACTAGTGACATTCATTGTCTGTGCCATCTCACAAAGCTAGTCAACTCTGTGTTATTTTCTCGTCCATATTAACGTTTTCTTTTGTTCTCCTCATGCTATGTACTCTCAGATGTTTATTGCTACAAATCAGTCCAAATTTCATCCCGTAAACTCCAGTCTTTCTAAATCCTTCCCTAATCTTAGTCCCTTTTTGGTACTGACCGTCGGAAATCTCCACCACACAAAGCTAAAACTGCTGGATTTCAGTCTGTAAGTTCGAAATGGTTAAAGCTCGACAAAATACAACCAAGAATCAGTGATAAGCATTGTCATAGATCGAATCAAAACCGTAATTTCTTGTCTTCTTGTAAGTCAGCTTATGAACATTCGATAATAGCAAATCTGTTACCTCCTCCTTTAGGGCAATTTTGCGGGATGTTTGAACAAATGTCTGGGTTGTTTTCATAACAAACTGTCGTAGGCTGGAGATTCAAGTGAAGACAACTGAATTTCTCGTTTGTGATATTTTCTTTGAATCAATGCGCAGCGCATATGTTGTCGCTGGTCCCTGTTCAGCTTATATTTATGCTGTCAAAGTGCTCTGCGGATGGGATGACAGTTGATCTGTTCGTGGTACTGAAATATATTTTCCCGCAACCAGTCTGGATGAACATAACTCGCTTGTAGACCTACCCGGTTTTACTAATATTGCAGTTCTTCACTCAGTCGCCGTCCCTGAAGTTCCATCAGCTTAGCGTTTTACTTGCACCCAACTTCGTCAGATGCACTCAATTGCACACCAGTGTGGTTCTACCGAAAAATCCAACTGAATCCAGGTAAATCTCTTGTTTATGAAGTTCTTCTACTGGATGGGTTCCAAGAAGACCGGCTTAAGTTTCATTTGGTGTGATATTCTAGATATCACAAAACAACGTCTAGCCAGAACCCATTACTCGTAAGGTTGTTGGAAAATCTGCCAGCCCAAAACCGATTTCTCTCTTGTTGGAGTTCCTCAGGTAGCCACAGTTCACGAGTGTTTGTCAAACCTGACTCACCTTTTCAGCAGCCCTAGTATGTGTTCAATTTCTTGCGTTCCATGCGCATTGGCTTTACATTTTTCTGTCGAAGCGTTTTGATTCGCCCGCATAGGATAAAGATGGATTGCTTTTTCATGTATAGGTTATGCTAGGCGAGATGGCCCAGTGGTTAGAGCGCAAATTTACTGACCAGAAGATTCGTGGTTCGAACCCGACCTCTGCACCTCGACTTCCCCTCTCTAGGCATGGGCAACGTGGTAGTATCTCAGCCCTTGTGCTTCCTTCTGGTGGCTTGGCAGTTAGGCATCGAAAGGGTACTACAGCTGAACGATTTTACGATTATAGGTTATGTCAGGTAGACTAAGCGTGAGTGATCGAGACCGCATGCTTAACGGGTTGTAGAAGCCGGCCGAAAGGTTTATTCTATAGGTTAGGTCTACTAAAAATGACAGATCAGGCATTTTCGAAGCCTGGATAATGGAGTCTAGTCAGTGAATTTAGAATCTATTTACTTGTCCAGCAACAGAACTAATAACCCCAAAAGTAGAATGACATCGAAAGCTGCTCTAACACGTTGTTCTCTGATTTGTTTTGATAAAGTAGAAGAGGCCATTGGGGTCAGGTTCATCCACGTTCCTCCAGAGCGTGGCACACATAGGACATTAGCTCGGGAGCAAGGGAACCAGTGCGATGGAAACCCAAGACATGACAGTATAATCCCACCGGTGGAACCAGATTATCTGAAAGCTGTTGAATATTACTCTAGGGTTGACCAAGAATAAGGGGTGCATAGTTAGCGGTCATCCTAGGCAGAACAGTACAAGAAGGCAAGTGCTCGGTGGTTCAGGCGATGACACATACATGGTGCAGCCAGATCGATATACCACTGATGTATACTCACAACAGCAGCAATTGTATGTCCATAGCAGTTCATGAACAAGGAATATTTACCAGGCGTTTGTGATGACTTTTCCACCCAATCCAATTCCAGGTGATGGTGTCGAAAGCAGAGGTCATTTATAATATATGTATCACATTATATAATATGTGATAATGCAATATAATATATAATATACTATATGGTGTAATATGGTACTCAGACGCCACAATGTTTTGTACACCAGCTGCCTTAAGGCCCACAATCATATAGATTCGAGTACGCCATTCTCAGACTCATGGTTGGTGAGGATGATGTAACAATCATACAGCAGAGTACGCATCTCACCGGTAGTGTCCTTTCTAAACAGAAAGACGACAGTGAAAACACGCTCAAACTCCAACCCACCTCGCTCAAACAGTTCTACTGATTTCAACGGTGCATATTCTGTGCATCACTGGTACACGCCTTGCACCGATATGGACGCACATTTACTGCCGTTGTGAGTACAGATCAACAATCTTTTGATTTGGCAGTTGAATGCCCCCTTTTGGCTTCACAATGTTTGCGTCTTTGTCTGAGCCACCGAGCACTTGCCTTGTGGCCCAGGTGGCCTAGAATGGCCACTTACTATGCGTACCTCATTCATGATCAGCCCTTGGACCATATTCTACAGCTTCCAGGTTCTAGTAGTTCGATTATACTGCCATATCTTTGGCTCTAATCCCACTGGTTTCTCTACTATCCTGCCAGCTTCCCATGTGCGTCATACTCTGAAGACAACACTGATGAACCTGATCTGATTGGTTTGCTCTACCTGATGAGAGCAACTCAGCAGCACGATCGGTTTCCTTGCCGTTTAAGCTATAGCACATGCTTTAGAGGTTACTTTTGCTGCTTCTGGAGTCACAAGTTCTCCAGGCGGAGTTAAACGAAGGTACTTTTCTGATCTTTCCCAAGCCCCTACTTGGAAAAACAGGAAGAACCTCTGGGTTTCTCTTTTGACATTCATTCTCACTTGCGCTCCGTTTTTCGGGGGATTTTTCCGATTTCCTGCATAAAAAAACAGGAAATCTGATAACCATCACATCCTATATATCCTATCACTCCACCTGTGCATATATTAGCTGCGTTACCAGCCCGTCAGGTTAGTAGAGATTTTGTCCAGAAGATGAAGTTTATCTACCCTGAAAAGCCAAGAACCACTGCATGGCTGTTTGATCCCTACTGAGAGTCATCAGCAGTGCGTGTTACACACATCTCGATGGAGGTTCGAACTGAAAATATTTTGGTTTCTAACTGAACAGTATTTCTTTCGGCCATGTGTGGCTGATTAAAAGCGTGAATGTCGCCTACCCAGACAGGATGAAGCGCCACTCACTCTTTAGTCGTGGAATCTAAATCAGTTGGTCATGCGTTGATGCGTTGTTGTTGATGGTGAAAATCCCGGTTTGTAATAAGAATGAAACAGTCGTACATTGCTTCGCGGCTTTCTGGCTCAGACTGGCTATCCTTATGGGGCGAAATTTAGATTGGAGTTCCTAAATCCACTCATACTGTCAACACATTATAAGTAGCCCGAAAGGAGGAATAACTCATGAACCTTCCATTTGAGTTTTCACTCGAGGAGCTAGTCAACACGTGGTCATATGATGTCATTTGAATGAAAGACGGATGAGCGGGGCTGTATCCTGTCTAATCAAACCGTTGATCAGCTGCTCATACCCCGACGGTTTAGTCTTCAAGTATCAGATGGGCTATCGCGGTGCTGATGGTACCCAGTAAAGATGAAACAGCCGTACAGAGCTTCTTGTCTTTTCGACATCGACTAGCTTCACTTTCTGGATGAAACCTTGGTTGAGAACTTCCATATCTGTTCATGCTACCAACAGTTCTTCTGAACCCTTATCCTACGTCTTTCAACCACATCTGCCTCTGTACAAAGTGCTATTCGGTTTTTCTGCAGATTTTTGAGTGACGGATAGTTCGGCCACAATTACCGATGTCTCAGTTCACTCCACTCCCCTGACGTCCGTGTAACTCAGTTTTTCGTTTGGATGCGTCTATAGTCCCATATGCTGGTACCGCTTATAGCTAAGTATTGCAGGCTATCTGTTCTTTATGGAACCTTTAGAACGATGTTCAATCAAACGTCCGGATATGGAAGGTTACAAATTCCAAGTTGCATGCTACTTTGAGATGCTGTTTAACCTCATTTGGCGGATGATTTGCAGATGCAACGTTCTGATGTGAAAGTCCATCTCACAATTTATATCCTAAAGGGCCAGAAACCTTCACGCGAATCTTTAACAAGTACTATAGTCGTACATTAACCTGGGTTGCAAGAACAAACTGGAACCTTCTTGTTAAACTCTGACTACTGCAATTCAGAAGTGCAGTCATCGACGTACAGAGCCAAACCAGACAGCTAAGCTGCTTTCGAGTGACAAACACCTTTACAGACCAGAGGGTTCACATTGGTTTTGGTCAAACTAACCCTGACCAGACATCTACCGACCAACCGACCAGTTCGGCAACCTCTTTTAGGATGTCCAACTAGGTCAGAGTCTCTGGCATTTACACTATGATATCGACATTTTTTGGTGTGAAAAGATGGGCATAGATGGTGCTTATCGCCAGGCAGCTTTGTTTCACCTGAAACTGACGAACTCACTTGTTGCTTGTTTCGCACTGGAAGAAATAACTTAAAACCAGGAGCTCTTAACTTGATTTGATCTGCTGAATATTTCGACATCGCATGAATAACGGACCATGTAATTTGACGTGATGCATTACACAAACCTCACGAGAACATGTGACCAACGCAAAACCCTATACGGTATGAAGTAGGGTGACTAGGTGCACATTTTCTGGTACCTTCAAAAGGATTTTGGTCTTGAAATTCTAGTATACTTACATTTGCAGCTGACCAATGTACACAAGAATTTGACACAATCATGTGGCATATCCACATCGAGTTACAGTAGCTAAGCGTTTCTTAACGAATAGTTTGAGCGAATTGTTGAAAACAACTGTGAAGAAAGAACTATATGTTCATGCATTTATAAGTGACTTTAGTGAGGGAATACTTCGACCTTCAAATGATGGTCGGAAGGGACTAACAAGGTGAGTCCTCTCCGAGTTTTAATCAGCCTTCCAGGCCCCGCTTAATGTGGATCTAATACATTGAAGAAAATGCATTTGAAATTCGACGGCGCCGCAATCCGAAAAAAAATGTCAGTTTGATTTTTACTTCGGAATGTTGCATGGATTGACTTTGAGTCAAGTTATAACCGCCTTCAAAGGTTGTACACCCTTGAACAAAGTCAGATGACACACTTTCAACCAAAGACCTGACATGGCTACATTCGGCTGGTATATGTTCGTGCCATATCCGAGCATTTCAATCGATTGTGCCACGCATCCAATGAATTGTACACGTTGCCGATAAGTGCAGCTATTCGCCACGACGAGAAGGTCCACAGTAACCAATGTTGGAATGCTTAGTTGGAACAAATTAACTACCAAAGGACCAAAATTCCGAAGTGGGCGTTGTCCCGTATGGCAGGGTTACGAAAGCCCTTCGATGAAGTGTGAGTGTTGGATCATACGTTTTCAACTTAGCGTCACAGCATTCCTAATTCTGGCTTTGTTTTTTACGTTTGTTAGTCAACTGTGCGGAACACTCTTGAAGGTTTTTCGCGAGTACCCATAGTTATTCAGGTAAAAACTGTTCATCACTAGTCAAAGGTCAACAACTGGTTAGGCAAGGAAACCTACCTAAAGCAAAATTCTCCAGTGGTGCAAACTGATCGGTTGGTAAGGTATTTGGAAAGTTGCAACCATCAAAACGGTCACGTATCCCGATCCTTTCAAGACTAACTGGTGCATGCTCATTGGGCTGAAACTTCCTCGATCGGATCCCACCTTTATGGAAAACATCAAGAAAATTGCAAGCCCGTGACTCAATAATCAGCAGGTCCTGTGCGAGTATCGATATCCAGTCACACAAAAGCATCCGTTTTGCAACGGTAGTCAAAGGTTTTTTTGAAATTAACCAGGGACTGCTGGGATCAAGAAACACAACTGGAAAGGTGTGACTGGAGCACCATGGCTGTATGAATCTTGACAACCGATCGGATGACATCCCCTGATGTAGCAGATATTGCTGCAATTCACTAAACATTTTTCCAAAAGCAAAACTTACGATAATCTTCAGATTTCTGACAAAGTTTCCTTCAAATGCATTGGAAGATGAATAAAGTCAGTAGTTCATTGATGGCAGTATCCAGCACTGCTTATCCACTGTGTCATGAATACTGAACTGAGGGTTGCCGCCTTATCTACCGTGAAATAGCACTTCCCGCTTGGAGTAGTTGTGTGTGCATTTCATCGTCAAATACCTCGTGAGTAGTCCTGAGAAGAATCGACCATCAGGATCATTGAACGGCCACAACATTAGGCGTGTACCCGTTGTCAAAAATTGGGCTTTCCACATAAGTAAGTTTTTTTCAACCTGCATTGTTTCTATTCATCGTCACTGAATGACGATTTTGCGTGGATGGGTTTCGTGGTTTGGATTCAGGGTAAACATAAATCGTTATATTTGTATTCACACAACTCTGGGTCGAGTAGTCAACTCTGTCTACTGGCACAAAATTTAAATCGAAAGTAAATAACACTGAGCTCGGGTTCCGCTGTGATCTGAATTTATTTTAGGCCATCAGTGGATCCGAACACCAACAACCTCGTATTGGAGGCGTAGGCTGCCCTTGCTCGGATAACCAGTCTGAACAAGCCACCAAGTGTTTTGATCCAGTAACTCTCCGGAGTGGAGTGTACTTGCTTTCCTGTCAGTACCTTCCCGCCGAATGCCCCACGCACGTCCACGACTGCTTCCGGCTGTAGTCTGTAGCAGTAACTCTTGTGGTAAAAATGCCAGTTAGATCATAAAGATGCTACTGAGATTTCCACCAGTATAGTGTATGTTCTTGCCTGAAATTCAGCACACACATAAGATCGTAACGGGAAATATTTCGATCAACGTGCAGCTGACGGACCAAACCATACCTGCAAGTGAATTCACAGAGTGAGCCGGTAGGAAGCTCCTAAACCGCATATATTCATCCCAGTATGCATCCCTTTTTGTGGAATATTAGTTCTGAATTAGAATTTTGGCAAAACCCAAGGGTTTGATCGTAACTTCTGGTTGAATTAAGCGTTCATTGGTTCTTCCATAACCTTATACAGTTTCAGGAGTTTCCTGTGAAGTCTGGGAATTATTTAACTAGCTTAACTGCCCGGAATTGTCGTCGGATCAAGAGAACTAAGAGGAACCAAACGGTGGTCCATTTATAAAGATGTTTTTTATCATCCATTTATACAGTACTAACTTTCGATGTCCTCAAGTTTAATCCGTACAGTATTCAAATTGACAAAGGGGAAATACCAGCGTCTGGAGCGCTGGCACTTGTGGACAGTGGAATATGAGACGTGTGAGTACCGAAATTCACCCTGGAGGAGATCAACCATGTAATCAAGGTTACGGGTTTCCAGAATGATTTCTACACCGTCGACTGTTTGCAGATGGGAAGCATGCCAACAATCCATATCCTGAATCTTGGAGAAAAGCGACTATCACTGAAACAGGAGTATTACACCGAGAAAGTAGAAAATTACCAGCTTTAATCGGTTTTGGCAAGTGTCTTGTAGACAAACCCAATGTTTTCCAAAAAACGTCTGTTGTTTTACTGTAGATCTGAGACTGGAACGTCCAACCAGTAACTGCCTCCTACTAGAAGCAACGATTTGGAGACCGAGGAATAAACAAATGAATGCCACTATATGTCAGACTTTTGCAGAGTATACGTACGACCTAAGCCGCATAAAATGTAGTCGCTTTCTTTGAGCTGCTGACGGAAAACATACGCAGCAAAACACTATGGATTGTGTTGGTGTACTGCTTTTACTCAAAGCGAACGCATCCTCTCCTCGGAAAAACCGTTTTTTTACCAGCCACAGTTTTCTCAAATGTATGATGCGTAATTTCATCTGTAACAACTCTAGGCAAGATCACATCGTTGATATTACTGAATCATCAAGGCCGGAAGAATTACCAGCTGGTCTACGAAATTGGATGAACCTGTTTTCTGTCCACAATTCACTTACATCATCGTAATCATCATCAAAAGCATGACGTAACTGTTCAACACTGATGTTTCGCTGTCGTACAACCATGATTTATTTCAAAGCCTTATTATGTGGATGTGGAAGGGATGCGTAACTTTTTAGGTGTTGTGATCAATGTTCAGAAATCTGAAAGTAGTAATTACCACGTATTATTCCTCAGGAACTGCTGTAAGGAGGGAAACCCTTCGCTGCAGAGTTGTTTATTAGAAAAACGCCAACCAAACAGTTACAGACTATTAAACAGGAAAGTTAAACTCTCATTTGCACGTTGTTTTTAAAAACTGAATATCAAATCCCGATCTAGACAAACTAATTCTAACTACAGAGGAATCCACCATACCTCCCTCCTAATGAGAACCCTTGAACGTCTGGTCAAAGGTCCATTAACCAAGTTCCTCCTGGCTACTAAAACCACAGATGACCAACAGTTTGGATTCCTGTCTCAGAGATCCGTTAGTGGCTGCCAGCTTCACTTCTTTGAGACCATCACTGCAGTCTACGACGCTGGATACTCCACTGTAACAGTTCACCTGGATATTCAAAAACATTTAGCCTGGTCCCGCATGCCTCATTGCTACATAAACTTAGTACCGTTGGCATAACTGGAAACTTATTTCAGTAGTTTACTTCTCACCTATCTGACAGGAGGCAGATAAAACAAATTGGAGATATACACTCACCTCCACTATCGATCACCAGTGGAGTCATTCAAGGAAGTGTGCTAGGCTTCATCCTCTTATAACTGCGGCGCCATACCCCACATTAAGGTCTTCCTCTTCGCAGACGAAATAAAATTACGTACACATTTCCCCCCACTACACAAGTCCTTAACTTTCAACAGATTAATCAAGACATAGACCCACTGAATCGTTGGTCAAATGACACTGGCCTAAACTTCTCCTCCACGAAATCCTGCATAACTTCCTGGCGCTGCTCCCTCCCGGCGGATGCTTTCACAATTATTAGAAATCCTATCCCTCATTCTACGGAGATCAAAGCTCTTGGCCTCATATACTCCTGTACGTATAGCTTTTCCCACCAGGGGCAGTTCCAGGTTGCCCAAGCACGCAGGCTCAGTTGTTTAATACTACGCTACATTCACCTTCCAGACGCAATGGCTGCAATTTTTAGGCCATGCGTACGACCAATTTTGAAATTCTCTCCCTCATGGAACCCTCTTCCCAACGCAACGATGCTTCACTCTCATCCTCCGGCCCGCCCATACCTGATAGAATGTGTCCAGACTTTGGTACAGTAACTACAACACAACCTGTCTCGCAATGTAATCGCACCCGTGGTTCCACACAAGCGGCATATTTATGTCCCGATACTGAAGTTGATAATAAGGAAAAGCAGCCAAGGGAGACGGAAGAGAACACAAGAATTCAGACTTTATCCGATAACTTAAAACAAGTGCATGAAGAGGCTGCCAACTAAAGAACGCAAGTTCGTTTTCGTCGTGGTGGTGGTGATGACGAGCGGAACCCAGCATTCCACACTGAAGACGATGACAATAGTCAAACAGTAGACAACAAGCCACAACAAACAAAAGTGGCGGTGGACGCTAAC